>LR738559.1:22560000-22592500 GCA_902685375.1 Neostethus bicornis | reverse complement strand
TATCAGACTGCTTAGAGAGGGCTGTACGTATAAGCAGCAGAGTGAGACCTCCTTATCAGACCGCTTAGAGAGGGCTGTATAAACAGCAGAGTGAGACCTCCTTATCAGACCGCTTAGAGAGGGCTGGATAAGCAGCAGAGTGAGACCTCCCTATCAGACCTCTTAGAGAGGGCTGGATAAGCAGCAGAGTGAGACCTCCCTATCAGACCGCTTAGAGAGGGCTGTACGTATAAGCAGCAGAGTGAGACCTCCTTATCAGACCGCTTAGAGAGGGCTGGATAAGCAGCAGAGTGAGACCTCCCTATCAGACCTCTTAGAGAGGGCTGGATAAGCAGCAGAGTGAGACCTCCCTATCAGACCTCTTAGAGAGGGCTGGATAAGCAGCAGAGTGAGACCTCCCTATCAGACCGCTTAGAGAGGGCTGGATAAGCAGCAGAGTGAGACCTCCCTATCAGACCGCTTAGAAAGGGCTGTATAAGCAGCAGAGTGAGACCTCCTTATCAGACCGCTTAGAGAGGGCTGGATAAGCAGCAGAGTGAGACCTTCCTATCAGACCGCTTAGAGAGGGCTGTATAAGCAGCAGAGTGAGACCTTCCTATCAGACCGCTTAGAGAGGGCTGTATAAGCAGCAGAGTGAGACCTCCCTATAAGACCTCTTAGAGAGGGCTGGATAAGCAGCAGAGTGAGACCTCCCTATCAGACCTCTTAGAGAGGGCTGGATAAGCAGCAGAGTGAGACCTCCCTATCAGACCGCTTAGAGAGGGCTGGATAAGCAGCAGAGTGAGACCTCCCTATCAGACTGCTTAGAGAGGGCTGGATAAGCAGCAGAGTGAGACCTCCCTATCAGACCTCTTAGAGAGGGCTGGATAAGCAGCAGAGTGAGACCTCCCTATCAGACCGCTTAGAGAGGGCTGGATAAGAAGCAGAGTGAGACCTCCCTATCAGACCTCTTAGAGAGGGCTGGATAAGCAGCAGAGTGAGACCTCCCTATCAGACTGCTTAGAGAGGGCTGTACGTATAAGCAGCAGAGTGAGACCTCCTTATCAGACCGCTTAGAGAGGGCTGTATAAACAGTAGAGTGAGACCTCCTTATCAGACCGCTTAGAGAGGGCTGGATAAGCAGCAGAGTGAGACCTCCCTATCAGACCTCTTAGAGAGGGCTGGATAAGCAGCAGAGTGAGACCTCCCTATCAGACCGCTTAGAGAGGGCTGGATAAGCAGCAGAGTGAGACCTCCCTATCAGACCTCTTAGAGAGGGCTGGATAAGCAGCAGAGTGAGACCTCCCTATCAGACCTCTTAGAGAGGGCTGGATAAGCAGCAGAGTGAGACCTCCCTATCAGACCGCTTAGAGAGGGCTGGATAAGCAGCAGAGTGAGACCTCCCTATCAGACGGCTTAGAAAGGGCTGTATAAGCAGCAGAGTGAGACCTCCTTATCAGACCGCTTAGAGAGGGCTGGATAAGCAGCAGAGTGAGACCTCCCTATCAGACCTCTTAGAGAGGGCTGTATAAGCAGCAGAGTGAGACCTCCCTATCAGACCGCTTAGAAAGGGCTGTATAAGCAGCAGAGTGAGACCTCCTTATCAGACCGCTTAGAGAGGGCTGGATAAGCAGCAGAGTGAGACCTTCCTATCAGACCGCTTAGAGAGGGCTGTATAAGCAGCAGAGTGAGACCTCCTTATCAGACCGCTTAGAGAGGGCTGGATAAGCAGCAGAGTGAGACCTCCCTATAAGACCTCTTAGAGAGGGCTGTATAAGCAGCAGAGTGAGACCTCCCTATCAGACCGCTTAGAGAGGGCTGTATAAGCAGCAGAGTGAGACCTCCCTATCAGACCGCTTAGAGAGGGCTGTTTATGTGTCTGAGTGAGACTCCCTACCGGTCCGCTGGATAAGCAGCAGAGTGAGACCTCCTTCTCAGTCGGGTTTAACAACACCTTCTTTAATAACCCTCCGTCTGACCAGCGGTGTGCGTCAGTGACGTTGGGTTAGCGATAGTGACACTACTAAAGAAGGGTCACTATCTAAGAGACCTAGAGGCTGAACCTGGACCTGCTGGAGAGACTATGTCTCACCGCTGGACAGGGAACACCTTAGGATCATCCTGAGTGAGCTGGAGGATGAAGCTCTGGTGAGGGAAACCTTGGCTTCCCGTCTGAGGCTGTTGCCCCCGCAACTCGGCCCCGGATAAGCGAAGACAACAGAACGGAATGAAAATTTTGTAGAAAATAAAACTCTGTAACAACACTGACGTCACGTTCAGGAGCCAGAAAATGGAACAGAAATCATGATGCTCAGGGATGTAAATCATCTGATGTTGACTTTTTTAAAGGGTCTAAAAAATGGCTGATTAAACGAGAGGAGTGAGGTTACAGGGAGAAAGGATATAGAAGGTGGAAGATTTTAAGTACTTAGGATTAACAGTCCAGAGCAATGGAGAGTGTGGAAAAGAGGTGAAGAAGCGTGTGCAGGCAGGCTGGAACGGGTGGAGGAAAGTATCAGGTGTGATGTGTGACAGAAGAGTTTCAGATAAAATGAAAGAGAAAGTGTAGAAAACCGTGGTGAGAGCGGCCATGCTGATTGGTCTAGAGACAGTGTGGTGAGAGCGGCCATGCTGATTGGTCTAGAGACAGTGTGGTGAGAGCGGCCATGCTGATTGGTCTAGAGACAGTGTGGTGAGAGCGGCCATGCTGATTGGTCTAGAGACAGTGTGGTGAGAGCGGCCATGCTGATTGGCCTAGAGACAGTGTGGTGAGAGCGGCCATGCTGATTGGTCTAGAGACAGTGTGGTGAGAGCGGCCATGCTGATTGGTCTAGAGACAGTGTGGTGAGAGCGGCCATGCTGATTGGTCTAGAGACAGTGTGGTGAGAGCGGCCATGCTGATTGATCTAGAGACAGTGTGGTGAGAGCGGCCATGCTGATTGGTCTAGAGACAGTGTCACTGAGGAAAAGACAGGAAACAGAGATGTTTGTATCAGAGATGAAGATGCTGAGGATCTCTCTGGGTGTGACCAGGATGGACAGGATCAGAGGAACAGCACATGTTAGAGGTTTTAAAGTCAGAGAGGTCAGACTGAGATGGTTTGGACATGTGCAGAGGAGAGAGAGAGAGAGTACATCAGAAGAAGGATGCTGGGTTTGGAACCACCAGGAATGCAATAACGTCTGCAATAATTAGGACATTGTATCGATCCATCATGGTGAAGAAAGAGCTGAGCTGAGAAGTAAAGCTCTGGATTTACAAGTTGATCTACGTTCCTACCCTCACCATGGTAACCAGGATCTACATTCCTACCCTCACCATGATAACCAGGATCTACATTCCTACCCTCACCATGGTAACCAGGATCTACATTCCTACCCTCACCATGATAACCAGGATCTACATTCCTACCCTCACCATGGTAACCAGGATCTACATATCCTACCCTCACCATGGTAACCAGGATCTACATTCCTACCCTCACCATGGTAACCAGGATCTACGTTCCTACCTTCACCATGGTAACCAGGATCTACGTTCCTACCCTCACCATGGTAACCAGGATCTACGTTCCTACCTTCACCATGGTAACCAGGATCTACGTTCCCACCCTCACCATGGCAACCAGGATCTATGTTCCTACCCTCACCATGGTAACCAGGATCTACATTCCTACCCTCACCATGGTAACCAGGATCTATGTTCCCACCCTCACCATGGCAACCAGGATCTATGTTCTTACTCTCACCATGGTAACCAGGATCTACGTTCCTACCCTCACCATGGTAACCAGGATCTACCTTCCTACCCTCACCATGGTAACCAGGATCTACCTTCCTACCCTCACCATGGTAACCAGGATCTACGTTCCTACCCTCACCATGGTAACCAGGATCTACCTTCCTACCCTCACCATGGTAACCAGGATCTATGTTCCCACCCTCACCATGGCAACCAGGATCTATGTTCCTACCCTCACCATGGTAACCAGGATCTACCTTCCTACCCTCACCATGGTAACCAGGATCTATGTTCCTACCCTCACCATGGTAACCAGGATCTACGTTCCTACCCTCACCATGGTAACCAGGATCTACCTTCCTACCCTCACCATGGTAACCAGGATCTATGTTCCCACCCTCACCATGATAACCAGGATCTATAGATGCACATGTCGACAGGGTCAGAAGGAGACAGTACCTGACAGGTAAGAGGAGAGCACATCTGGAGTGAGAGAGCGGTTCGGGACACGGATGAGGACTGTAAGTCATTGTGCTGTAGGTGTGACAGAAGAGGTCAGAGTGTTGCTATGGTGATGGACAGGCTGAGGTTGAGAGGTCAGAGAGGTGGAAGTTTGTTCTGGAATGAAGAAGAATGGCGTTTAGCCACAGTGAGACACCATGTATTTTAAGACACACCTCTAATGAAAAGATCATCATAAAATTTCTGTCATATGTCGGACACATAGAATAGAAGCTGTTGTCATAGCGACAGAGACGCTTCCGTAGAGACACTCTGTTGAGACGCTTTGTAGTGTCACTTCTACCTGTTCTCTGTTCTGGTGGTCTATCGAGATCTGTGGCTTCATCTACCTTCGATAGATCGGAGTTCCGAAAACTAACCCTCCTGCTAATTCCAACAGAAGTCTGGCAGGTCGCAGATCTCGATGGTTAGATTATCTGGAAGGGAAGAGGAGCGTACTGAGCATGTGCAGAGGCGCAAATAATCTCAATGGTCGCAGATCTCATCAGGACTCCCAGTTTGTTCTCTGTCTCCATCTGGCTTCGTTCCCTTAGTGACTCTGTTAAGTCTTCTTTACTTGGCGCAGATCGTCTTGTTTCCTCCTCTTCCGTACCATTGATTGGATAATGTTAAATCTGGCTGCTGTTCTGCTCCCATCTTCTACTGACTGACAGCCTTCAGTTTGAGCTCCGCCTCGACTGTGTCTCTTTAAATGAGTCATTTTGGGGCTGTTAAATACGGACAAGTGGTGTCACAGCAACTCCAGTAATACCTTTACCAGTGTTTTCAGCACTGTTACTGAGTCGACACCTTCTGGCTATTGTCGCCATATCTAACCACTACAGATTCACGTATAGAGAGCGTTGGATGATGAGAAGCACTGTCAGTATTCGAGCAAATTAAAGATTTAAGGGGTGCCTAATGACACGCAGAACTCACTGTGTGTGAACGAGAGGGAACTGAATCAATGTGAGAGGGAGCAGAACAAAAGACGGTTAGGATTCCAAGCACCGAGGAGTGTGGAAAAGAGGTGAAGAAGTGTTTGCTGGAACAGAAGAAGGAAAGTATCAGGTGTGATGGAAGGACAGATGAGAGCAGCCATGGTGTTTGGTCTGGAGGAAACAGACCAGGAGGGGACTGAGAAGGACGGACACTCAGAGTCAGTGAGGAACAAACGGGAAGCAGATGAGGATGTTTAAGAGGTGAAGAGGCTGAGGTCCTCTTTGGGAGGAACCAGGACGAACAGGATCAGGAACATCAGGTTAGAGGTAAAACCAGAGAGGCCAGACTGAGAGGAGAGAGAGAGGGAAGGAGACTGAGTCTGGAACCAGCTGGCAAGATGAAGATCTAGAAGAGGACATGGGTTAGATCAGAGGTGGGCAAACTTTTTGGTTCGTGGGCCACATGGAGTTCTAACATTTGACCAGGGGGCGGGAACAGGATCAGATGGATGGCATGCTTTGGTAACCTCTAGATTAGACCAATAGAATGACACTAGGTTTTAAATCTAAGCGCTTGATGTAACATTTTGTTTGTTTTAAAATCTAACACGCTTGTTTACGTGTGTGCATTGGCCCCGATGGCTTTCCATATCTGTGCACACTGTTTATTTTGTGGGCATCACGGAGACACACATTTTAATGGGAGCAGTGTTGTTGTATTTTTGGTGACATCTAGTGACGAACATAAAAAAAATCAAGAAAAATCAAACTAGCATGGTTTATTTTTTTCTACTTCGGTGGGCCGGACTAAAACGTTTAACGGGCCGCATGTGGCCCGCGGGCCGTAGTTTTCCCATGCCTGGGTTAGGTGGAGGAAACTGTTGGGCTCCCTTTCAGGTAGAACCGAAAGGAGAGGACGATATGACGGATTCTAACGTGTCCTCATTTCCTCCACAGATAAGCCAGAAAGATGCTGCTCCTGCTTTTAGGAATCATCCTGCTGCATCTGGCCGCTCTGGTCCTTCTGTTTGTCTCAACCATCGTCAGCGTGAGTAAAACATTTTAATTCATTCAAATTCAGTTTATTTTTCTATTTTCTGATCATTTTCTGATGATTTTCGGATGATTTTAGACGGTGTAAATCAGACAGAAACAGAATCAGAAAAATAGTAACCAAACCAATCAGAACCAGGTCTTTAGAGCCTCCTTTTTGAGCAAGAAAAACCCTCCTAAAAATGGATGGAGCTTTCTAAGGAAGCTGAGGTCCTTCAATGTGTGCGGCAAGATCCTGGAGACCTTCTACCAGTCTGTGGTGGCCAGCACCTTGTTCTTCTCTGTCATCTGCTGGGGGAGCAGCATTGCAGCCAGTGACACCAACAGACTTAATAAACTAATCAGACTGGCTGGCTCTGTCATTGGCAGCAAACAGGACTCACTGGAGGCAGTGGTAGAGAGGAGGTCACTGAACAATCATGACCATCCTCTCTACCCACTCCTGGACGAACAGCGGAGCTCCTTCTCCAAGAGGCTCAGACAGCTCCGCTCGAGAACATCTCGTTACCGGAGGTCTTTCTTTCCGTACGTGATCGGGCTCTACAACGACTCACTTAGCAGATAGGAAGTTGTTGCTGTGACACACAAATTTACCCTGTGTGGGATCATTAAAGTAGATTCTGATTCTGATTCTGATTCTGAAAAAGCAAGTAAAAGTCAAAGTTGGTACTGAGTAACTGTAGGTACGGTAGTTTAATTTTGCATTCATAAGAATTACAAAAACACAGCTCGAATGATCGATGAAAAAAAAAAAAAACACTCTGTTTCTGGATCAAATAAATCAGAGTCATGATGGAGACTCAGATGTGACGACGTCACGCATGACGTCACTAACCCGGAAATATGTTTCCACTCTTTTTTTTAACCTTCAGATCAGAGTAGAAATTCGGGGTGAATTTCAGGCGTCAAATCGGGATTGTTTGAAAATAAATGATTTAGAATTGTATAAAAATCTTCTCCACCAGTCAATAAAAAATATTGCTTTGATAGTTTCATCCTGATGAAAAGTTGCCCCTAGGAATGAGTGTGTGTGTGTGTGTGTGTGTGTGTGTGTGTGTGTGTGTGTGTGTGTGTGTGTGTGTGTGTGTGGCCCCACGACAGACTGGTGACCTGTTCGGGTGTACTCTCCATCTCGCCTTGAATCAGCCGGGATGGGCTCCAGCACTCCCAGTAACCCCATAAGGGACAGACGGATAAGAAGGTGACTGACTGTTAAAAGGCGTTTAACCCCGGATGGAACCCCTCTCTCTGACCGTCACCAACCAATCACACACACACACACACACACACACACACACACACACACCATTCAGACTAGGTAACATGGGTGAAGTGTCTTACCCAGGGACACACCGGCAATTTAATCTCAATGGCCGTTCAACTGGAGTACCAGGGGTTCCGACCGTCCCGCTGGAGTACCAGGGGTCTGACCGTACCCACTGGAGCACCAGGGGTCTGACCGTACCCACTGGAGCACCAGGGGTCTGACCGTACCCACTGGAGTACCAGGGGTCCGACTGTCCCACTGGAGCACCAGGGGTCTGACCGTACCCACTGGAGTACCAGGGGTCCGACTGTCCCACTGGAGTACCAGGGGGTCCGAACGTACCCACTGGAGCACCAGGGGTCCGACCGTCCCGCTGGAGCACCAAGGGTTCCGACCGTCCCGCTGGAGTACCAGGGGGTCCGAACGTACCCACTGGAGCACCAGGGGTCCGACCGTCCCGCTGGAGCACCAAGGGTTCCGACCGTCCCGCTGGAGTACCAGGGGGTCCGAACGTACCCACTGGAGCACCAGGGGTCCGACCGTCCCGCTGGAGTACCAGGGGGTCCGAACGTACCCACTGGAGCACCAGGGGTCCGACCGTCCCGCTGGAGCACCAAGGGTTCCGACCGTCCCGCTGGAGTACCAGGGGGTCCGAACGTACCCACTGGAGCACCAGGGGTCCGACCGTCCCGCTGGAGTACCAGGGGTCCGACCGTCCCGCTGGAGCACCAGGGGTCCGACTGTCCCACTGGAGCACCAGGGGTCTGACCGTACCCACTGGAGTACCAGGGGTCCGACTGTCCCACTGGAGCACCAGGGGTCTGACCGTACCCACTGGAGTACCAGGGGTCCGACCGTCCCGCTGGAGCACCAAGGGTTCCGACCGTCCCGCTGGAGTACCAGGGGTTCCGACCGTTCCGCTGGAGTACCAGAAGTCCGACCGTCCCACTGGAGTACCAGGGGTCCGACCGTCCCACTGGAGTACCAGGGGTCCGACCGTACCCGCCGGAGTACCAGGGGTCCGAACGTACCCACTGGAGTACCAGGGGTCCGACCGTCCCGCTGGAGTACCAGGGGTCCGAACGTACCCACTGGAGTACCAGGGGTCCGACCGTATCCACTGGAGTACCAGGGGGTCCGAACGTACCCGCTGGAGTACCAGGGGTCTGACCGTCCCGCTGGAGTACCAGGGGTCCGAACGTACCCACTGGAGTACCAGGGGTCCGACCGTATCCACTGGAGTACCAGGGGTTCCGACCGTCCCGCTGGAGTACCAGGGGTCCGACCGTCCCGCTGGAGTACCAGGGGTCTGATCGTCCCGCTGGAGTACCAGGGGGTCCGACCGTCCCGCTGGAGTACCAGGGGTTCCAGCGGTCTCCCATCCAAGTACAGCCCAGGCCCAGCATGCTTAGCTTCTGAGGTCTGATGGGATCGGGCGTTGACAGGCTGGGATGGCAGTGCCGGTTCATTTTAATACCATTACATATGCATCCCATTAATTAAATGATCCATGTTTGGAGTTGTAGAGGTGTGATTTGGGGCGGGATGGAGACCAAGTTGGATCCCGCCTGTGTGATCTGTAAGGTTTAGGTTTTTAAAAATCCGTCCTTTCACCTACACCTCGAGGACACCTCGGTTCTTGATGTTTCCACATCCATCTTGGCTCATTCCATCTCTGGTTCTTTTCGCCCGTCCCTCCCAACTGCCCCTACTTTCATCAGGATGAAGCCCATCTGCTGTTTATTCAAACATAAAGCTGTAGAGTTAGATAAGCTATACTGTGTAACCCCTCATTCTTCAATTTAGATTTGTAAACAAGGTATTTTATCCGTCCAATCATGGTTGGTTACAACACTCCCATTGGTTACAACGCTAATGGGAGCAGCGGTGTTGTATTTTTGCCCCCATCTAGTGAAGAAACATCAGAATTACAGGGGAAAGAAAAAACTAACGAGGTTTATTTATTTAATTTTTTCAAGTTCGGCGGCCAGATTAAAACGTTTAACGGCCGCATGTGGCCCATGGGCCGCAGTTTGCCATGCCTGTCCTAGGTGTTAGAGGGATCTTTCCTTTCGTGTGGATCTCCATCTGGTTTCTGCTTTTCAGGAGTTTATCCTCATCCAGAACGAGGGTTTAAGGGCCGGCAGGAGTTTGTTCAGTTCGATTAAGCTATTTTTTATCAATTAGTTATGGTTTACGTTAAGTTTTGATGATTTTGGGAGTATCATCGATGATAGGGGAGGCATAGCTCAGTGGTAAAAATAGCCATCTTTGAACCAAAGACTTGCCAGTTTGAATCCTGCTGATCTGATTTGGAAAGCACGTTGAGACCCCTCTGATATTGGCTTAATTTCCAGACAATATCATCTGGAAATGATATTGTATGCCCGCGGGGAAACTACGGCTCGCGCGCCACGAGCAGCCCGTTTAACGTTTTAATCCGGCCGCCGAACATAAAAAATTTAAATAAATAAACCGTGGTAATGTTTTATTTTTTCTGTAATTCTGATGTTGCCTCACTAGATGGCGCCAAAAATACAACAACACTCCTCCCTTTAAAATGTCTAATCTAGAGGTTACCAAAGCATGCCATCCATCTGATCCTGTTCCGGCCCACTGGTCAAATGTTAGAACTCAATGTGGCCCGCGAACCAAAAAGTTTGCCCACCCAACCTATTGCATCTCTTTGGGTAGAAACTGGGTCCTAATCTTTATCATGTACAGATCCCAACATTTTCTTCCTTGTTACTGACCACCATGTTTCTCGTTGGCAGGTATGGACGACAGGAGAGATGGGCACGTCGGACCTGTGGTTAAACTGCTCTGCTTTTAATGGAGGATACAGCTGTAACCCGGCATCAGCTGGAGGTCAGTTTAAAGTTTCCCTGCCCTGCTGCCAGTCGCTGTAAACAAACCAGCTGAGGATTTGGGTGTGTCTGGGTCCTCTGGTGCCATCTAGGGCAGAGAATGTTGTGTTGCTGTTTGGGTGGGCGTGAGGTGCTCCCTGATTGGCTGTCACTGTATAAATAGTTGTGGTGTGATGTCCATAATAAGGTCTCGCGTCGGGGTCTGTAGTTCCTCCGTGGTCTGGGTGGGGTTGCAGGGAGTATTTAAAGGGTCGGATCAGTGTGTGTGTGTTTGAAGGAGTGAAAGCCTCGGAGCACCTTGTTCAGGACCCGGCATGCCGATGGAGGGTCACACCCAGTGTCAGATTATAGTGTCCAGTGTTAGTTTGCAGGGATCATTGGGACAATTTCAGGCAGCAGCTGCGTGTCAGAGAGATTTATGAAGCCCACCTCTCGGTGGAAAGTGGACGTAGAATCAGGACCAAACACCTCCATGATAATTGGAAGATGTGTTTCGCTCCTGAGCAGTGGAACGGTGAAGTCACTGGTCCAGAATGAGCAGGGCTCAGCCAGAGTGTGTGTTTAGTTAGGGTCTGAATGGCTGAGGGAGAGTGTGAGGGGCTCAGTGCCCTGATGTTTATTTAGGCGTGCCGTTCTCGCTCTGAGAGATGGAAGATAGCGGCGTACACTCTCATGCACGGAAGCTTTGCTGAACAATCAGGTTCCTTCTGAAGTGAATCTTTCTCATCACGGTGATAAAATGTGGATCTGGTGCAGATGAGACCCGGAGCAGGACCGGAGGAAATGACATCATGGAGCAAACCAGCAATAAAATAAACAACTGAGGAAACGGCTTCACACTGTCCTGAAAATAAACAGTCTTATTTTAGCTGCAGAAAGAACGAGCGGATTCGTTTAAAAAGCTCACATCTGAGGAGAAGCAGACTTCGACCCAAACTGAGTGACTTATGAAGAGAGCAGAGAGCGTGGAGGTTTACAGAACTCTGAATCACAGTCATAGTGAGACTGGTTACCATGGTGAGGGTAGGAACGTAGATCCTGGTTACAATGGTGAGGGTAGGAACGTAGATCCTGGTTACCATGGTGAGGGTAGGAACGTAGATCCTGGTTATAATGGTGAGGGTAGGAACGTAGATCCTGGTTACCACGGTGAGGGTAGTAACATAGATCCTGGTTACAATGGTGAGGGTAGGAACGTAGATCCTGGTTACCATGGTGAGGGTAGGAACGTAGATCCTGGTTACGATGGTGAGGGTATAAACGTAGATCCTGGTTACCATGGTGAGGGTAGGAACGTAGATCCTGGTTACCATGGTGAGGGTAGGAACGTAGATCCTGGTTACCATGGTGAGGGTAGGAACCTAGATCCTGGTTATCATGGTGAGGGTAGGAACGTAGATCCTGGTTACCATGGTGAGGGTAGGAACCTAGATCCTGGTTACCATGGTGAGGGTTGTGTTGGTTTTCTGTAGCGACTCCAGTTTCCTATCACTCTCCAAAAACATACATGTTGGGTCGATTGGTCACGAGAAAATTGCCCCTAGGAATGAGAGTGTGTGAATAGTTGTGTGTGACCTTGCGACAGACCGGCGACCTGTTCAGGGTGTATCTTGCCTCTCATCTGAAATCAGACAGGTTAGGCTCTGGCAACCCCCATGCCCTCATAGGGGACAAAGCGGTTCAGAGGATGAAATAAATATTATGATTAAAATCTTAAGCTGAAAATGACTTTGACTGCCTCGAGTGTCTGGCATGGATTCCTGGAATGCGACTAGTTTCGATTTGCGTGACTACTGGCAGATTGGTGTGCGCCATGTGTTGCCATGGTGATGTCTCACTTGTAGGAGACATCACTACAGCTTCACTAGGTGGCACCGGCTAACGTACACCATTCATATATGGAGTTCTAGAAGCGTGGTCGGGACAGGATGGAGATCAGGTTGGTTTCTGCCTTAGGTCTGCAGCATGTAAAGTTTAGGAGTAACAGAGGATTTTACAAATCCTAGATTGCCGTGACCTGAACAAGGTGGTGAAACTGTGTAAAAACACCCACTCTGCCAATGATGAACGCCCTTCACAATAAAAGAAACCCCAGAAAAGAATCAAAGACTCTTCGTTCTGTTTGAAGAAACAGTAAAAAGCTTAAATGAAGTTTTTTATCGGCCTGAATTCAAATAAAACACATCAAACATTTACTTCTCTGTGATTCAGAGTAAAACTGGTCTGAATGTTCCACCAGTAAATCCCCCATGTCACCATTTACAGCCAGTAAACTGGGAGTGAGTGAAGTTAAACACAGCAGCAGTGTGTCCTCTTCTGATAACCATTTAATGCACACTGAGAACTTTTTGAAACAGCCTCACAAGATAAACCCGGACTTCTCTCACCCCGGCTCATCCTCCATCTCAACCAGGAAGATCGTGAAATGTTCCCTGTCCAGCTGTGAGACATGGTCTCTCCAGCAGGTCCGGGTGTGGCCCCTACCAACCCCTCGGGCTTCTCTCAACCCGGAGGAGAAACGGCTCTACTCTTAGCTCCTCCCAGATGGCAGAGCTCCTCCATGTCTGAGTGAGAGCCCAGCCACAGTGCAGCGTAAGATCATTTCAGCCACTTGTATCCGTGATCTCATTCTTTCAGTCACCACCCACACTGGTTACCATGGTGAGGGTAATAACGTAGATCCTGGTTACCATGGTGAGGGTAGGAACGTACTAGATCCTGGTTATCACGGTGAGGGTAGGAACGTAGATCCTGGTTACCATGGTGAGGGTAGGAACGTAGATCCTGGTTACCATGGTGAGGGTAGGAACGTAGATCCTGGTTACCATGGTGAGGGTAGGAACGTAGATCCTGGTTACCATGGTGAGGGTAGGAATGTAGATCCTGGTTACCACGGTGAGGGTAGGAACCTAGATCCTGGTTACCACGGTGAGGGTAGGAACGTAGATCCTGGTTACCATGGTGAGGGTAGGAATGTAGATCCTGGTTACCATGGTGAGGGTAGGAACGTAGATCCTGGTTACCACGGTGAGGGTAGGAACGTAGATCCTGGTTACCATGGTGAGGGTAGGAATGTAGATCCTGGTTACCATGGTGAGGGTAGGAACGTAGATCCTGGTTACCACGGTGAGGGTAGGAACGTAGATCCTGGTTACCATGATGAGGGTAGGAACGTAGAGCATAGCATGGTTGATCTACAGAACTACAAACATGGTGGACGAATGCTTGTGTTCATATTTCACCGTCATCTCTGTTCTCTGATTGGTTAGGACGTTTTCCCATCACTGAAATGTCTGACCAAGTTGCTGGAAGAAGATTAATTTAGCGGAGACACCGTCTCCAGCCGGCCTGGTTGGCGGTGGGGTTGAAGGATGGGTATAAAAATCTTGCGCAGCTTTCTGATATTTTAGACCTGCTTTAACGTGTAAAAGTTTCATAAACTCTACGGACTGACAGACAAACCGTCCTTCAGACTGGGATTACAGATTAGATTATCTGTGTTTGGAGGACGAAGCAGACGAACGTCAGAGTGAAAGAAAACCTGATCTGTGATCACATCTGTAAACAAGATCATCATGTCTCATTTCCTCTCTGATTAAATCTGCTGCTCCGAGACAAACATCCCAACTCCATTCATCCACATTTTAAACACCCCGCGGCAGAAAAAAATATGTGAAACCAATCAATGGGTTGTTTGTTTTTTAAAAAAAATATGTTAATGTGATGAATTATATTAAAGAGACCAATCAGAAACCCTCCAATTAGAAACCCTCCAATCACAAACCTTCCAATCAGAAACCATCCAATCAGAAACCCTCCAATCACAAACCCTCCAATCACAAACCATCCAATCAGAAACCCTCCAATGAGAAACCCTCCAATCAGAAACCCTCCAATTAGAAACCCTCCTATCATAGACATAGACTAGTGTGCAGTCACATGTGGGCCGTAAATCTTTCAATCTGACAAATCAAATATGATCAGAAAATAAATCTGATTGGTTCTTTCCTCGTGGAACTGCAGTGTTTCCCAAAAGATGGCCAACACATGGTAATTGAATTGAGGGACCAGATGAGGAGGGACACCATCGTGGCTGCAGCAGGAGAGCAGAACAGAAGATGATCTGACACCAGAGCGATGGACGCCATGGGTTAAATAACCAGGAGGAAGACGAGACACAGGTGCAGACATCAGGGAGAGGCTCTTGGTATCAGCTGTGCTGAATCAGACCCTCACCGTGGTAACCAGGATCTACATTCCTACCCACACCATGGTAACCAGGATCTACGTTCCTACCCTCACCATGGTAACCAGGATCTACGTTCCTACCCTCACCTTGGTAACCAGGATCTACGTTCCTACCCTCACCATGGTAACCAGGATCTACGTTCCTACCCTCACCATGGTAACCAGGATCTACGTTCCTACCCTCACCATGGTAACCAGGATCTACGTTCCTACCCTCACCATGGTAACCAGGATCTACGTTCCTACCCTCACCATGGTAACCAGGATCTAAGTTCCTACCCTCACCATGGTAACCAGGATCTACGTTCCTACCCTCAACATGGTAACCAGGATCTACGTTCCTACCCTCACCATGGTCACCAGGATCTACATTCCCACCATGTCTAACTCTGAGTGTTTAGCCGTGACCAACTACTGATCCCCAATATCGGCTGATTTAATTGGTCGATTGATTCATCAGTATTTTAAATTTTAAAAATTTAGTCGGACTGTGTTCAAAAAGAATCCGTAAACATGCAGCAGACTGAAGACGGATCGATGGGAGAGCACTCTGGAAAGATAAGGAACTAGGAAGTAAGGCACCGCTCGGATGTCTGGCTTATTAACACACACACACACACACACAGCCAGCAGGGATGGAATTCTCCATCGATGCCAGGCTCTAATGGGTTAATGGCGTCTACCTCTAGAGTTCTGTTGGTGTAAATCGATGAAGGAGAAGGGGTAATAGGTCCCGCTGTGACGGGGGCACAGAGCTTTTAGCAACCCGATACCTGGGCAGCGTTGTTTCTGATCAATGAGGTAAACATGCTCAGGAGGAAGCATCAGACAGGCTCTGATGTTTGTTTCCCGTCATCATTAAGCTCCTCTCCTTCATCAATCATGTTTGTTTTGTCCTGCAGAGTGGATCCAGTCAGTCCAGGCTCTCATGATCCTCTCCATCATCTTCAGCTGCTTGTCGCTCTTCCTCTTCTTCTGCCAACTCTTCACCCTGCAGAAAGGAGGACGCTTCTTCCTCACTGGAACTTTCCAGATTCTCGCCAGTAAGTTCACACCTCCTTTAAAACTAATTTGAAAGTCTGTGTAAACGAATCAGAAGTTCATCAGGACTAAACGAGCAGGTCAAACACAACAACATTAACCTGATCTATTGAACCATTTCTTTCTCTCTATGGTAACAGTCTGACCTCACAGCTCCACAGGCGGAGGGTAGTTTTTTACTTTAAACACTGTCTTTGTTCAGGATTGAATCTCAGTCTCAGGAATTGCTGCTAGCATGGATCGTGTAGCTTCTTCAACCTCCATGTTTAGTCACTGAGCTACAAAAAACAAGATGGACGCTGTTTGGTTTGATGAAGGTTCACATCAGGAGTTAAAAGAATGAGAGCTCAGACTTTAAGGCGTCAGGGTTCGTTCTAATAAAACATGTCATTAAAATACACGCATTTATATTGAAAAAGTGGGTCTATTTTCAGTTTCCTCTGACCAGAGAGCCCCTCACCTACGACCTCCTGTGCTTAGTGTTCCACAATCATGTAGCCCTTAAATCTTCTCCTTCCATCATCTCCCTCCAGGAGGCGCCACAGCAAGTCAGTTTCTTCCATCTTCTTCGGTCACACCAACTATCTTCATGTCTTCCTTCACTGTGTCCAAGAACCTCCTCTTTGGTCTTCCTCTAGTCCTCTTTCCTGGTGGTTCCAAACCCAGCATCCTTCTTCTGATGTACTCTCTCTCTCTCCTCTGCACATGTCCAAACCATCTCAGTCTGACCTCTCTGACTTTAAAACCTCTAACATGTGCTGTTCCTCTGATCCTGTCCATCCTGGTCACTCCCAGAGAGATCCTCAGCATCTTCATCTCTGATACAAACATCTCTGCTTCCTGTCTTTTCCTCAGAGACACTGTCTCTAGACCAATCAGCATGGCCGCTCTCACCACACTGTCTCTAGACCAATCAGCATGGCCGCTCTCACCACACTGTCTCTAGACCAATCAGCATGGCCGCTCTCACCACACTGTCTCTACACCAATCAGCATGGCCGCTCTCACCACACTGTCTCTAGACCAATCAGCATGGCTGCTCTCACCACACTGTCTCTAGACCAATCAGCATGGCTGCTCTCACCACACTGTCTCTAGACCAATCAGGATGGCCGCTCTCACCACACTGTCTCTAGACCAATCAGCATGGCCGCTCTCACCACACTGTCTCTAGACCAATCAGCATGGCCGCTCTCACCACACTGTCTCTAGACCAATCAGCATGGCTGCTCTCACCACACTGTCTCTAGACCAATCAGCATGGCCGCTCTCACCACACTGTCTCTAGACCAATCAGCATGGCCGCTCTCACCACACTGTTTCTTGACCAATCAGGATGGCCGCTCTCAGCACACTGTCTCTAGACCAATCAGCATGGCCGCTCTCACCACACTGTTTCTAGACCAATCAGGATGGCCGCTCTCAGCACGGTATATCATGTAGATCTGAGGACAATGCCCGCATCTCTTTGCCTTTGAAATCCATGCCCCTCTTCTCTGTGGCTGAAGAGCAGTTTGAGCAAAATGCCAGTCTGTAGCATACCGGGTGCATTGCCAGGGAAACGAGCGCCCACTCGGACAATCAGGAATGAGGATGGGAAGACAGCCAGCTGTGTGAGTTAAAATGTCAGCAAGGCCGTGTCGGACGAGCCGAGCAGGCGGAGGTGGGCAGCAGAGTAATTCTTTCTGGGTGAAGCCTCGCCGGGTTCAGCCGAGGATAAGAAACCTGATCTGAATCGATGGGCGCTGACATTTTTCCTTTTCTCTGCAGGTCTGTTTGTGATGAGTGGCGCCATCATTTACACGGTGATGAGCCCGGACTGGGTGCCAGAGAAAAACACCTTTGGATACTCCTACATCCTGGCATGGGTGGCCTTCCCTTTGGCGCTCATCAGTGGACTGATCTACGTCATCCTAAGGAAGCGGGAATGAGAGGCGGGGTTACTTCCAGCCTCATCTGTAAACCCCGCCCTCTGTGCAGGTGTCTCCAGCGGGCAGCGTGTGGGGGCATCCTGCACACACACCCACACTGTTTGAGTTTAAAGGTGTAAATAGTCTGTGTTTTAAACCTATTTATAACACTTTATGTACGTGTACATAGTCTAGCGGCTCCGTCAGTGGATCAAACGAGCTTCGTTTCTGCTGATTAAGTGCCTCAGTCTAGCTCCGTGAAGCCCTGCCCCTCTTTAAAAAAATATCAACAAAAATAAACAAAAAATATGTCAATCGTTTTGCTGTAAAAATGTTTGTTTGTGCTTAGTTTATTTTAATGAATACGATTTGGATGATGGCGTCATCCAGAATATTTATTTATATCTGGATGACGTATATCCGTATATCCGGAAATGTAATCTGATAGGCTATTTTTAGCTTTGTTTTTGTTATTAAAAAGGCTCCAGTGAGATACATTCTAAGAAAAACATCCGAGATGACGACGCCCGGATGTTAAGACTCATTTATCTAAATTGATAGAAAGTAAACAGCTAAAGTCTGTCATTTATCTGGCAGTTTTGTGTCTAGTCCGTGTAGTCCTTCATTCATCAGGAGTGATCCATAGTAGAAAAAGTTTCAAAAAAGTCTTCTGGACAGTTTAATTCTTGATCGAGACGTTTCTACTTCCATCCGGAAATTATTTTCAATCTGAATGAAATGGACTGAAAACTGGATCTATTTATACTAACCTGAGTAAAAGGTAAAAAAAATAGTAAGAAGGGCTCGACCAATGAGCCTGTGTTACCTATGATGGTCGTGAATGGCTCCTATTGTAACCTCAGACCAGTAAACGAACCTTATTATAAAAATGCTAAAAGGCTAGTGAATAGAAATTCCTGCTAACGAGAGGCGTGAATCTGGGTCACGAGGTGTCATCTTTAGTCCATGGCTTCAAAAGGCTGCTATAGATACCGGGCAGAATGTATCTAACACCTCCACTCCGATTCAGAGAGGGACTCTCTTTCATCACAAAGATGGCTTCCTTCACACCTCTTTCAAACCATCCTATCTCTCTACTTAGAACCATTCACGGCCATCATAGGTAACACAGGCTCATTGGTCGAGCCCTGCCTTTTACTCAGGTTAGTATAAATTTATGCTAATAAGTTAAAATTGGAAGTGGGATGACGTCATCAAAGATGGCGACGCCCGGAAATAAATGAATATTCTAGATGAAACATTGTTTTAAATCATTTTTCTTTAGAAAAAGAGTAAAAAAGCGCAAATAAAATTTTTTTATTTTATCAGCACAAATGATTGACATATTTTTTGTTTATTTTTGTTTATATATTTTTTAAGAGGGACTGCTTCACGGAGCTCCTCAGTCTTTGTTTGTATTGATAATAATTATACAGTATTTTGTTTGTTTTTTGTTTGTTTTGCATTTTTAGTTTTCATTATTGCCAAAGAATTAATTAAAAAAAATAACCGACATGCGCGCATGCGTAGGCGGGTTAGGCTTGCAGTAAACACAGAGTGGTGCGTAGCCGTAGAGACATCTAGATTCTGGCCTCTTTTCTATTTGTAAAAGATTTTTATTTTCCATATTTTTCTATTTTCTGTTTTCAATAAGAGATGGTGCTACGTGTTTATCATTCCTGTTACTGATAGCGAGCGGTTAGAAAGAGGTCAGCTTTATTTACAGAGAGGGGACACGCCCTGGTTCACTTCTCACTGGTGCCTCAGTGTCGTAAAAAAAACTCCACCTGCTGAAAAAAAAAAGCTTCTTTTAGACGTCATTAAACTAAAATCTAATAAAACAAAACAAACTGCCTTGTTTTTAATCAAATAAGAAGAAAATAACAGAGATTTAAACCAAAGAATTTACCCGATGCCAGGGGTACCCAGCCTTGTTAGTCCCACTTTTTTTCCCACTACTTTTCAAGCATCAAATCATCAAACCTCCCTAGATCTACCAGCCAGTGTTACACACACACACACACACACACACACACACACACACACACACACCGTGTCCATCGTCTTCTTCTTACCCGGGGTCGGGTAGCGGGGACGACAGCCTCGGACGGGAAGCCCAGGCTTCTCTCACCCCGGCTGCATCCTCCAGCTTACCCGAAAGGATCCCAGCCAGCTGTGAGACATAGTCTTTTCAGCGGGTCCGGGGTCTGCCTCTAGGTCTCCTCCTGGTGGGATGTGGCCCAAAACACCTCACCAGCGAGGTGCTCGGGGGGCATCCTGACCAGATGCCCGGACCACCGATCTGGCTTCTCTCGACCTGGAGGAGGAGCGGCTCGACACCGAGCTCCTCCCGAATGGTAGAGCTCCTCACCCGATCTCGAATGAGAGCCCAGTTATCCTGCGGAGGAAGCCTCATTTCAGACGCTTGTATCCATGATCTCATTCTTTCGGTCACCACTAAATGCTGGTTTCCACGGTGAGGGCAGAAACGTAGATCCTGGTTACCATGGTGAGGGCAGAAATGTAGATCCTGGTTACCATGGAGAGGGTAGGAACATAGATCCTGGTTACCATGGTGAGGGTAGGAACGTAGATCCTGGTTACCATGGTGAGGGTAGGAACGTAGATCCTGGTTACCATGGTGAGGGTAGGAACGTAGATCCTGGTTACCATGGTGAGGGTACGAACGTAGATCCTGGTTACCCTGGTGAGGGTAGGAACATAGATCCTGGTTACCATGGTGAGGGTAGGAACATAGATCCTGGTTACCATGGTGAGGGTAGGAATGTAGATCCTGGTTACCATGGTGAGGGTAGGAACGTAGATCCTGGTTACCATGGTGAGGGTAGGAACGTAGATCCCGGTTACCATGGTGAGGGTAGGAACGTAGATCCCGGTTACCATGGTGAGGGTAGGAACGTAGATCCCGGTTACCATGGTGAGGGTAGGAACGTAGATCCCGGTTACCATGGTGAGGGTAGGAACATAGATCGACTTGTAAATCCAGAGCCATGCTTTCTTGCCATTTCATTTTTTTTCCCGACACACCAAGCAGTAGACTAGGTATCAGTTTCTGCCTTCGACGGGTTGGGCATCCCTACTTTCATGTATTCATGCTCCTAAACCAAAGCCATGGAACTCTTACAGGTTTGAGGACAGCGAGGTTTGCAGTGATGATTAAAATGTCTCTTTTACATACTTGAAGTGTGACAGTTTGCTGCGGTCTCTGTTTCTTCCTCCTTGTTGAATAAAACACTGTTTCCATTGCATCCAACTCTCTAAATAAAACATCTCACATCATTTATGGGCTGTGTTTGTCTGAGTCATTAACTGCTTTACATATGACTAAAGATAGAACTATTCTTCTCCAGTTCTACGGTTTGAACTATTATTTAACTATCGCTGGACTGATTTCTGCAGAGTGTGAAGCGGCCAGGATGGAAATCAGCGCCTCCAAATTCAAGACTGCACCTACACTATTACCCTCACCATGGTAACCAGGATCTACGTTCCTACCCTCACCATGGTAACCAGGATCTACGTTCCTACCCTCACCATGGTAAGCAGGATCTACGTTCCTACCTTCACCATGGTAACCAGGATCTACGTTCCTACCCTCACCATGGTAACCAGGATCTACGTTCCTACCCTCACCATGGTAACCAGGATCTACGTTCCTACCCTGACCATGGTAACCAGGATCTACGTTCCTACCCTCACCATGGTAACCAGGATCTAGGTTTCTACCTTCACCGTGGTAACCAGGATCTACGTTCCTACCCTCACCATGGTAACCAGGATCTACGTTCCTACCCTCACCGTGGTAACCAGGATCTACGTTCCTACCCTCACCGTGGTAACCAGGATCTACGTTCCTACCCTCACCATGGTAACCAGGATCTACGTTCCTACCCTCACCATGGTAACCAGGATCTATGTTCCTACCCTCACCATGGTAACCAGGATCCACGTTCCTACCCTCACCATGGTAACAAGGATCTACGTTCCTACCCTCACCGTGGTAACCAGGATCTATGTTCCTACCCTCACCGTGGTAACCAGGAGCTACGTTACTACCCTGAAGGTTACGTTACTACCCTGGGCTGAAATGATCTTCCTCTGCAGGGTGGGTGGAGGTCTCTGAGAGATAAAGGAAGGAGCTCTGCTCTCTAGAAGGAGCTTGGGCCATTCCAGCTCCACCCTACCCAACTTGGCAGCACCTGTAACCTGTTCAGAATCTGTTTTGGAGCTCCTCTCTTGGAGCCACCGGACACACAGAAATTTCTCCATCAGGGATCAATAAAGAAAGATTTAAAAAATGGCACCTGCTTCACTATGAATTTAACTTCTTCCTTGTTAACGCATCACGTTTCAGCTCTGGAATTTACAAATGAGTAACTTTTAAAACGCGTTCATTCTGACCATAAAACTAAAAGTAAAATCTCTGAAGCTGAAATGCTTCGTCACATAGTTTCAGATCCAGAACGCGGGCGTGTAAATTCCCTCCTCCAGCTGAGGTCAGTAAATCTAACACATAGTAGGAGTGTTTGGATGAAGCAAGCGGCCATGTGCATGTGACCCGTGTCACTCATGCACGCTGCCTATCCCAAACACGCAGCTCGTGTTTCCAGCAGCATTGATATGAGCAGTAGGAGGACTTGTTTCACTGCTTCTAACACAGAGTTTCCAAACTGGGGACGGGTTGGTTGGTTTTTTATTACAGAAATGAAAGATTTGTCTGAAAAAAGCTACTTTATTCTGCTGGACTTCCATGTGTGACACAGAATTCCCTCTTCCTCTTGCTCCCTGATAAGTTCAGTCTTCTGGGCATGTGCATGACACAGCGCAAAGCTCATTAATGGCTACAAACAGTGTGTAAAAGAGTCAAGCTAACAGAGCACGCGCATATTATGTGGCCATGCCAGCCTGCCAATACCGGTTCCCGTCAGACCTCAGAAGCTAAGCAAGCTGTGCCTGGGCAGCACTTGGATGGTAGACACCTAGAAACACTGGTACTCCAGCGGGACGGTTGGGCCCCTGGTGCTCCAGCGGGACGGTCGGACCCCTGGTACTCCAGTGGGACGGTCGAACCCCTGGTACTCCAGTGGGACTGTCAGACCCGTGGGACGGTCGAACCCCTGGTACTCCAGCGGGACGGTCGAACCCCTGGTACTCCAGTGGGACAGTCGAACCCCTGGTACTGCAGCGGGACGGATGGACCCCTGGTACTCCAGTGGGGCGGTCGGACCCCTGGTACTCCAGTGGGGCGGTCGGACCCCTGGTACTCCAGCGGGACGGACGGACCCCTGGTACTCCAGTGGGGCGATCGGACCCCTGGTACTCCAGCGGGACGGTCGGACCCCTGGTACTCCAGTGGGACGGATGTTGAGATTAAATTGTCGCTGTGTCCCTGGGCAGGAAACATCACCCACATTGCCGATCACCCACATAGGAATGAGTGTGTGTGTGCATGTCCGTGGCAGAGTGTCGACCTATTTGGGGTGTATCCTGCCTCATTGCTTGAAACCAGCTGGGATAGACTCTGGCACCCCCGAGACCACATTAGACATACACGGTCCACAGGATGAAACGACTCTTCTGATTGCAGCGATGGTTACCGTCCTTACCCAATGAGAGTAAGGACGTTCGTCCTCCATGTTTGTAGTTCTGTAAATCATCCATGCTATATGGTCCATCCTCCATGTTTGTAGTTCTGTAGATCCTCCATGCTATATGGTCCATCCTCCATGTTTGTAGTTCTGTAGATCCACCATGCTATACGGTCCGTCCTCCATGTTTGTAGTTCTGTAGATCCACCATGTTATACGGTCCGTCCTCCATGTTTGTAGTTCTGTAGATCCACCATGCTATATGGTCCGTCCTCCATGTTTGTAGTTCTGTAGATCCACCATGTTATACGGTCCGTCCTCCATGTTTGTAGTTCTGTAGATCCACCATGCTATATGGTCCGTCCTCCATGTTTGTAGTTCTGTAGATCCACCATGCTATACGGTCCGTCCTCCATGTTTGTAGTTCTGTAGATCCACCATGCTATACGGTCCGTCCTCCATGTTTGTAGTTCTGTAGATCCACCATGTTATATGGTCCGTCCTCCATGTTTGTAGTTCTGTAGATCCACCATGTTATACGGTCCGTCCTCCATGTTTGTAGTTCTGTAGATCCACCATGTTATACGGTCCGTCCTCCATGTTTGTAGTTCTGTAGATCCACCATGCTATATGGTCCGTCCTCCATGTTTGTAGTTCTGTAGATCCACCATGTTATACGGTCCGTCCTCCATGTTTGTAGTTCTGTAGATCCACCATGCTATATGGTCCGTCCTCCATGTTTGTAGTTCTGTAGATCCACCATGTTATACGGTCCGTCCTCCATGTTTGTAGTTCTGTAGATCCACCATGCTATATGGTCCGTCCTCCATGTTTGTAGTTCTGTAGATCCACCATGTTATACGGTCCGTCCTCCATGTTTGTAGTTCTGTAGATCCACCATGCTATACGGTCCGTCCTCCATGTTTGTAGTTCTGTAGATCCACCGTGATGGTAACGGTTCCCCAGATTGAGAATTTAAAGACAGTGTTTAGAAGTTTCTTTTTACTCTGTTTTCCGGACGAAACTGACCGTTTTGGTGCGTTACCTACGTCACATCCGGTCGCCCAACAGAAAGGAATGATAAAAAAATACCCACTCACTATGGAGGTCAGACTGTTTCCATGCAGCTGGTGACATCCTGACTAATCCGGTTCAAAACACGCATGAATAAAAAAAAGAAAAACACTTCAGGAATGTTTTTAATGTGTGAAAAAAGTTCAAAATGTTTCAAAACTACTCAGACTTTCATCATCAAAGCATGTTTATGGTGGACGGTGAGGCCCTGGTCATACCAGCCTGGAGTTAGTGAGGCCCGGGTGCCCCGGTGCCCGGTCATACCAGGCTGGAGTGAAACAAGATTTTATAGTCTGAAGGTTTTTTTATGAACATACACTCAACAAAAATATAAACGCAACACTTTTGTTTTTGCTCCCATTTTTCATGAGATGGACTTGAAGATCTAAAATTCATTCCAGATACACAATATTACCATTTCTCTCAAACATTGTTAACAAATCTGTCTAAATGTGTGATAGTGAGCACTTCTGCTTTGCTGAGATAATCCATCCCACCTCACAAGTGTGCCACATCAAGATGCTGATCTGACATCATGATTAGTGCACAGGTGTTCCTTATACTGCCCACAATAAAAGGCCACCCTGAAATGTGCAGTTTTGTCTCACAGCAAAATGCAACAGATGCCACAAGCATTGAGGGAGCGTGCAATTGGCACGCTGACAGCAGGAATGTCAACCAGATCTGTTGCTCGTGCATTGAATGTTCATTTCTCCACCATAAGCCGTCTCCAAAGGCGTTTCAGAGAATATGGCAGTACATCCAACCGGCCTCACAACTGCAGACCACGAGTAACCACACCAGCCCAGGACCTCCACATCCAGCAGGTTCACCTCCGAGATCGTCTGAGACCAGCCACTCAGACAGCTGCTGAAACAATTGGTTTGCATAACCAAACAATTTCTGCACAAACTGTCAGAAACCGTCTCAGGGAAGCTCAACTGCATGCTCGTCGTCCTCATCGGGGTCTTAACCTGACTCCAGATCGTCGCCGTAACAGACTTGAGTGGGCAAATGCTCACATTCGATGGCGTCTAGCACGTTGGAGAGGTGTTCTCTTCACGGATGAATCTCGGTTTACATTGTTCAGGGCAGATGGCAGACAGCATGTGTGGCGTCGTGTGGGTGAGCGCTTTGCTGATGTCAATGTTGTGGATGGAGTGGCCCATGGTGGTGGTGGGGTTATGGTATGGGCAGGCATCTGTTATGGACGAAGAACAGAGGTGCATTTTATTGATGGCATTTTGAATGCACAGAGATACCGTGATGAGATCCTGAGGCCCATTGTTGTGCCAAACATCCATGAACATCACCTCATGTTTCAGCAAGATAATGCACGGCCCCATGTAGCAAGGATCTGTACACAATTCTTGGAAGCTGAAAATGTCCCAGTTCTTGCATGGCTAGCATACTCACCGGACATGTCACCCATTGAACATGTTTGGGATGTGCTTGACCGGCGTATACGACAGCGTGCACCAGTTCCCACTAATATCCAGCAACTTCGCTCAGCCATTGAAGAGGAGTGGACCAACATTCCACAGGCCACAATAGACAATCTGATAAACTCTATGTGAAGAAGATGTGTTGCACTGCATGAGGCAAATGGTGTACACACCAGCTACTGACTGGTTCTGAGTGCCCAGACCGCCAATAAAGCAAAAACAAAATGCACATTTCAGGGTGGCCTTTTATTGTGGGCAGTCTAAGGGACACCTGTGAACTAATCATGATGTCAGATCAGCATCTTGATGTGGCACACTTGTGAGGTGGGATGGATTATCTCAGCAAAGCAGAAGTGCTCACTATCACACATTTAGACAGATTTGCGAACAATGTTTGAGAGAAATGGTAATATTGTGTATCTGGAATGAATTTTAGATCTTCAAGTCCATCTCATGAAAAATGGGAGCAAAAACAAAAGTGTTGCGTTTATATTTTTGTTGAGTGTATTTTCAGATAAGATCATTTTTCAGAATCATGGCAGGAATTTATTTTAATCTCCGGTACTTTACCACCATCTGGTGGTTTTTTACAGCAACTGCATGTGGACAGATTCATTCTATCAGTTTAGTCAACACTGCCACCAAGTGGTAGAATGTAGGTACGGCTTCATTCTGTGTGCTGTAAGATGGAAACCAGTTCAACACTTGAGGGCCTGAAATAAAAAAGATTAAACTTAGAATCTATAGAAAATATTTGAGAATTTGACATTAAGTCGTTCTTACGCAGGGTTTTTTTTTTTACGTCATGATACGAGGTCAGACAGGAATCTCCATGGACAAAGACGTTTGCAGATGACATTGTGATCTCTAGTGAGAGGAGGGAAGAGGTGGAGGAAAAGCTGGAGAGGTGGAGGTTTGCACTAGAAAGAAGAGGAATGAAGGTTTGAATGAGTGGGATCCAAATGGAAAAGTGAGGTTACAGGGAGAAGAGAGAAAGAAGGTGGAAGCTTTTAAGTATCTAGGATCAACAGTCCAGAGCAACGGAGAGTGTGGAAAAGAGGTGAAGAAGCGTGTGCAGGCAGGCTGGAACGGGTGGAGGAAAGTATCAGGTGTGATGTGTGAAAGAAGAGTTTCAGATAAAATGAAAGAGAAAGTGTACAAAACCGGGGTGAGAGCGGCCATGCTGATTGGTCTAGAGACAGTGTGGTGAGAGCGGCCATGCTGATTGGTCTAGAGACAGTGTGGTGAGAGCGGCATGCTGATTGGTCTAGAGACAGTGTGGTGAGAGCGGTCATGCTGATTGGTCTAGAAACAGTGTGGTGAGAGCGGTCATGCTGATTGGTCTAGAGACAGTGTGGTGAGAGCGGCCATGCTGATTGGTCTAGAGACAGTGTGGTGAGAGCGGTCATGCTGATTGGTCTAGAGACAGTGTGGTGAGAGCGGCCATGCTGATTGGTCTAGAGACAGTGTGGTGAGAGCGGCCATGCTGGTTGGTCTAGAGACAGTGTGGTGAGAGCGGCCATGCTGATTGGTCTAGAGACAGTGTGGTGAGAGCGGCCATGCTGATTGGTCTAGAGACAGTGTGGTGACAGCTGTGTCTCATCATCCCTCTTTTTTATTTAAGCACCTGGTTTCCTTCACTTCTTTGTCAAATCATCCTGGGATGAATTCGTACTGCAGTCATGATGGTGACCCTCCATGTCTGACCCCTCATGCTGCTCACCTTTACGTCTGGTTCTGCACTTCTCTTACCTTTTAAAACTGGTTCAAACTGGCTGCGCATCCGGGTCCTCCTTCACTACCATGATAACCATGACAGCAGTTCATTCTGCTGGAATACAGCGGGATGGTTGCTGGTTTGACACCCGCCATACGTTAAACTCCACGTCATTATTTATGAGGCTTGTTCACACATGAATCCTGGGCTACAGCAGTTAGCCCGGTGGCCTCACAGCAAGAAGGTCAGGGGTTCTAGCCTCAGGTAGTTATCTATCTGTGTGTAGTTTAAATGTTCTCCTTGTGTATGTGTAGGTTTTCTCTGGTTCCCTCCAAAAACATACATGTTAGGTTGATTGGCTGCTAGGAAATCACCCCTAGGAATGAGTGTGTGGATGGTTGTGTGTGTGTGGCCTGGTAACAGACTGGCGATCTGTTCAGGGTGCATCCTGCCTGACTCTGACACCTCGTTACCGCATTAAAAACAAAAGGTTCATAAAAGAGCGAGAGCAAGAAAGAAAGGTTCAGAGCAAGAAAGAAACAGTGACCTCTAGTGGAAAAATTAGAAACTACAACTCACTGATTTATTGGTTTGAATCAGAAAGAATTATTTTTATACAGAGTTCTGTTTTAAAAGCTTTGAGATTATATCTTAGTATTTATTTTGATCCAAAACAACTTCAGCTTTATTGCGTTAAAAAAAGCTCTTATTTTGAAGTTGAATAAATCCTCTTCGGTTTATTTGCATATATTAGATACGTTAACATGACGTCATCATAACGCACCGGAAACAGTTAAAGATGGTTAAAACGGTAAAAAGTCTGATCATAAAACATACTTTATGTTTTCTAGATTTTTGGATGATAATTTCATATATTTATTTTGTTTTCATCAAGGAGAGAAAATCCTCCTCGGTGCCCGTCGGTAACACCCTCAGTTTTCTGGGTGGTCTTTTATTAAAGAGCGTGGATTAACTTTAAGACAATTTTGACATGACAGATTAAGACGTGGGTATAAGAGGAGCCATGTGGACGGAAGCTGAAGTGAACTGAGGACAGTGAAAAGAAGCATTTGAAGCAGTGATGAAACTATTAGAAAACACACATAATCCCTGTCAGAGTAGGACCGTACATAAGAAAAGATTGTTAATTAAGACACTTTGTTAATCACCATGTTTGAATTCATTTAGAAACAATGTGCTGTCATGCACACACTTTTTTGCAATATTTCTCATCCTACAAATAAAAATTCTGTTCCGTTGTGTTCCACTTATCCATGGTGAGGATAGGAATGTAGATCTTGGTTACCATGGTGAGGGTAGGAATGTAGATCCTGGTTACCATGGTGAGGGTAGGAACGTAGATCCTGGTTACCATGGTGAGGGTAGGAATGTAGATCTTGATTACCATGGTGAGGGTAGGAATGTAGATCCTGGTTACCATGGTGAGGGTAGGAACTTAGATCCTGGTTACCATGGTGAGGGTAGGAATGTAGATCCTGGTTACCATGGTGAGGGTAGGAACGTAGATCCTGGTTACCATGGTGAGGGTAGGAACGTAGATCCTGGTTACCATGGTGAGGGTAGGAACGTAGATGCTGGTTACCATGGTGAAGGTAGGAACGTAGATCCTGGTTACCATGGTGAGGGTAGGAACGTAGATCCTGGTTACCATGGTGAGGGTAGGAACATAGATCCTGGTTACTCTGATTGGCACCAGATTCTGTCCTGGCAGTGATGCTCCCTAGGGTGCGCTGCAGCCTCTGAATCAAACTCAAAGACTTAAAGAATCCCGGCGTAATTCCATCCATCAGGTCATGACGGATGTGTGTTATTAACTCAGCGTTTTATGGGAGTCTGGGGGCTTCACGCGTCATTATTCTGCCTTCACAGGGTCAAGGACAAGCTTAAAAAAATCACTTTACTCATTAACATCCTTAAAAGCCGCCATGCCCATCACGGCCTGCCCCCTTACCTCACAGATAATATTTTCTAATTTCCGTAACATAATGGAGGCGAGGCAAACAGAAGGCCCCCCCTAATTCATCACATCTCCTTGTAGGGTTCAGGGTAGGTGGTGACAGGCTGGAAATGGCAGACCGGTGGGTGGAGGTGGGCGGAAGGGGGTTAGAGATGCAATTAAGGTTCATGAAATGCAAATGTTGCTTTATGTAAAGGGGGTGGGGGGCTTCTGCTACCATCTGCTTGCCATCACCACCCTGTGAAAGGACCTCTGGGTGTCGGTAATTTGAAGTTTCAATAAGTTTGGTCTGAGTTGGAAAAGCTGGGGCGATCAGATGAAATCTGGTTTTTACACACTGGTGAGGGGAGCGAGAGGAGGGGGGCACATGGGCACCTCGGCCCCCTCACTCTGCCTCTGTTATGGGATCAAAGTTGGTCCTGATTCAACCCGCGGCCAACCTCCTCGATCTAAATCTAAAACTCCTACATTTAAGGGTCGATTTTAAACATTCAGCTTTGAACGAGTTTAAGTGGTGGTTGTTTGAGTCCCGAACACGATGAGGCTTAAATCACTGGTCTTTCTGTGTGGAGTTTGCATTTTCTCCCCATATATGAGTGGGTTTACTCCGGTTAGGTATATCCTGGTTGCCATGGTGAGGGTAGGAACGTAGATCCTGGTTACCGTGGTGAGGGTAGGAACGTAGATCCCGGTTACCATGGTGAGGGTGGGAACGTATATTCTGGTTACCATGGTGAGGGTAGGAACGTAAATCCTGGTTACCACGGTGAGGGTAGGAACGTAGATCCTGGTTACCATGGTGAGGGTAGGAACGTAGATCCTGGTTACCATGGTGAGGGTAGGAACGTAGATCCTGGTTACCATGGTGAGGGTAGGAACGTAGATCCTGGTTACCATGGTGAGGGTAGGAACGTAAATCCCGGTTACCATGGTGAGGGTAGGAACGTAGATCCTGGTTACCATGGTGAGGGTAGGAACGTAAATCCTGGTTACCACGGTGAGCGTAGGAACGTAGATCCTGGTTACCATGGTGAGGGTAGGAACGTAAATCCTGGTTACCACGGTGAGGGTAGGAACGTAGATCCTGGTTACCATGGTGAGGGTAGGAATGTAGATCCTGGTTACCATGGTGAGGGTAGGAATGTAGATCCTGGTTACCATGGTGAGGGTAGGAACGTAAATCCTGGTTACCACGGTGAGGGTAGGAACGTAGATCCTGGTTACCATGGTGAGGGTAGGAATGTAGATCCTGGTTACCATGGTGAGGGTAGGAATGTAGATCCTGGTTACCATGGTGAGGGTAGGAACGTATATCCTGGTTACCATGGTGAGGGTAGGAACGTAGATCCTGGTTACCACGGTGAGGGTAGGAACGTAGATCCTGGTTACCATGGTGAGGGTAGGAACGTAGATCCTGGTTACCATGGTGAGGGTAGGAACGTAGATCCTGGTTACCACGGTGAGGGTAGGAACGTAGATCCTGGTTACCACGGTGAAGGTAGGAGCTTTACTTTTCAGCTCAGCTCTTTCTTCACCTCAACAGACCGATGTAGCATCCTAATTATTAATGACGCACATCAATCCGCCTGTCGATCTTTCGTACTCCATCCTCCCCCCCACTCGTGAACTAAACCTCGAGATACTTCACCGTCACGCTGGTGACAGAGCGGGTGGATCCGTCAAACGGTCAGACGTGGAGGAGACGTGTGGACTGAATCTGACGTGAACGGAGGACAGAGTTTGAGGACTCGGTTTGAACTCAACAACGTTTTTAAAAACAGGCCTGTGATCTGGGGGCGCTGTCACACCCCCGAGGAGCAGACCCTCACCCTCCATCAGCCCTCTTCCAGGGGTCAAAGTGGGCACTGTGTTTCCCCTTTTCCTCAATGACTACACTTTTCATTCATCATCTGAACCTTATTGAGCGTGCACCCATCTAAACCCCCCACACCCACCCCTCCCTGGGTCAACACTACGTCAAGCTCTTCACCACACATGTCTGCCCTCTGACCCTGTGGGTGTCCATCACGCTCCGAGTAGAAAGCAAAGATTGGCAGCTGATGTAGTCAGAGACTAAATCAACTGGGTCCACAGTCATACATCAAAATCACTTTGACCAGTGTGAGCCCCCACCGGGGGCCTGTCGGGGGGAGTGTGTGAGACAGTGAGATGGGAGGGGGTGGGTGGTGACCTCCTGATCATGACTCAGTGAACGCATCTTCACCTGCGGAGGTATGACCGCCTGCATCTGAAAGAAATAGAACAGGAATGTAACGAAGAGAGAGGAACGAGCTGTGTGTGTGTCTGTGTCCCAAAAACAGGGTTCAAGGTACGAATGTACCCTCACCATGGTAACCAGGATCTATGTTCCTACCCTCAGCGTGGCAACCAGGATCTACATTCCTACCCTCACCATGGTAACCAGGATCTATGTTCCTACCCTCACCATGGTAACCAGGATCTACGTTCCTACCCTCACCATGGTAACCAGGATCTACGTTCCTACCCTCACCATGGTAACCAGGATCTATGTTCCTACCCTCACCATGGTAACCAGGATCTACGTTCCTACCCTCACCATGGTAACCAGGATCTACGTTCCTACCCTCACCGTGGTAACCAGGATCTAAGTTCCTACGCTCACCATGGTAACCAGGATCTACGTTCCTACCCTCACCATGGTAACCAGGATCTACGTTCCTACCCTCACCATGGTAACCAGGATCTACGTTCCTACCCTCACCGTGGTAACCAGGATCTACGTTCCTACCCTCACCGTGGTAACCAGGATCTACGTTCCTACCCTCACCGTGGTAACCAGGATCTACGTTCCTACCCTCACCGTGGTAACCAGGATCTACGTTCCTACCTTCACCATGGTAACCAGGATCTACGTTCCTACCCTCACCATGGCAACCAGGATCTATGTTCCTACCCTCACCATGGTAACCAGGATCTACGTTCCTACCCTCACCATGGTAACCAGGATCTACGTTCCTACCCTCACCATGGTAACCAGGATCTGCGTTCCTACCCTCACCACGGTAACCAGGATCTACGTTCCTACCGTCACCATGGTAACCTGGATCTTACCTGGTTTGGTAGGACCCTGATTCGGGCATCTGGTT
>LR738559.1:22517500-22555000 GCA_902685375.1 Neostethus bicornis | reverse complement strand
ACTGGCGATCTGTTTGGGGTGTACCCTGCCCCTTGTCTTGAATCAGCAACCCCGTAAGGGATAGATGGACAAGAAGGTGACTGACTGACTGACTTCTGATGAAGCAGCAGCCATGATGAAGTCTGGGGTGAACCGAGCCGAGCCGAGCCGGACGTCCAACTTCATTCTGTTTCCTAAAAAAAAAAAAGAACGGTTAAGCTTGTTTTTTTTTTTTTATTTTCAGGGTGAGTTTTTATGTTTCTTTCCTCGTGTCTGCACGCAGTGACCCCACACGGTCACCCCCAGATGCTGTCCAGATGCAGGCTGTCCGTCTGACTTACAACCTGCAGTAAAAAGAGGGTAAACTCTAAACTGCACCTTACAGAATGAACGAGTCCAGCAGCCATGACATTCCTCACAGAGAGACTTTTATTAGGATTTCAGTCTGATGTTAAAGCAGAGTTTTAACATCAGATGAACATTTCTTGACTTTTTATCAGGTGGACGTTCGGCCGCATCGTCTCTCACACTGATTCACACCAGAGGAAAGAGCTTAAGCCTGAGTCAGGGAGAGAGAAGCCCGACCGTCGGGCTGAATTTTTTAGGCTCGATCTCACCTCTGATTCAAACTCAGGATTTAAAAAAACAAGCTCATTGGAGGCCGAAAAGTTTTGATAAAAAAATAGGAAACAAACGGTTGTGATGTGGAAAGAGGAGGACCCTAAAGCAGGGCATCAAAACGGGGTTTATTAAACCCAATTAGAGTAAATCTGTAAAGCAAAGGGAACAGGATTAAACATGGTCAGGTAACCAGGGAGACCGGGCTGGAAGGGATGGTATGACCCGACCTGGAGATCTGGGGTGAGTCCCCTTAAATAGATGGCTGGTCTACAGATGTGTGGTATCAGGAGTCAATCTCACGTGTCCCTAATCAGGGGGATAAGGAACATTCAGGGCTCCCTCTGGAGGCAGGAGAGCGAATCACAACACACACAGTCTGGTTCAATTTGGACAAAATCCATAATAAACTGATAAAACTCTTGAATAAAGTTTGTAAAAACCTAAAAACAAAAATCTGATTAAATCCAGAAAAAAATTCAGAATAAACTTAAAAGAATCTAGATTAAAAATCAATGATCGTAGATTGTAACAATCGTCCAATAAGAGCTGGAGATACTGATGAAGCCAATAGGATCAATCCTCTGCATAAACAGAGATCCAATCAGAAGAACCGGATCCCTCCAACGCCTCGGCTGCTCCGAAAGAACCTGATCATAGAATAAAAACAGAATCGGTGACAAAAAAAAATTCCAACTCCCAAACTATCGGTGTCCTGACGAAATCTGCAACCGTCAAGATCTGGGACTTTGCGCCTCTGCGCATGCCCAGAACGCGTCCTCGACCTCCCCCTCCCTTCCAGATGATCTAAACATCAAGATACGACCTGGTGTGACGCTATCTTCAATTGAAACTAACGTTTTTTTCGCACCAGCTTTTCATTTTTTTTACTTAAAGTCTATAATTTTAAATCAAACAAGTGTTTTTATTCGTTTAATGTGTTTTGTTTTTAGGTTCTGCAACCAGTTGTTCACTTCCAGTTAACTTCTTGTTTCGATCTGCGACCGGAAGTGGTCGCAGACTAATAATCTTTACTGCTACACAATGATTAGCTGTGTTGGTTCTGAAGGATCCTTCGAGGATTTAGTGAGAAAAATGTGTGAATAGGTTCACTTCCGGTTGTTTTGATGATGCTGCAGATCTGGTCAGAGCAAACCAAGCTCTGGTACCGGTCAAACAGAGACCAGACATCACGTTCCAAGGTTTCTGACACTCCGTACTCCCCGAGTACTCCCACCACATCCACAGGAGACCAGAGGGACACGTTGGCCACCACATGTGGACTGGTCTGCCTATGGTCCGACCAGGACCTGTAGGAACGTAGATCCTGGTTACCATGGTGAGGGTACGAACCTAGATCCTGGTTACCATGGTGAGGGTAGGAACGTAGATCCTGGTTACCATGGTGAGGGTAGGAACGTAGATCCTGGTTACCATGGTGAGGGTAGGAACGTAGATCCTGGTTACCATGGTGAGGGTAGGAACATAGATCCTGGTTACCATGGTGAGGGTAGGAACGTAGATCCTGGTTACCATGGTGAGGGTAGGAACATAGATCCTGGTTACCATGGTGAGGGTAGGAACGTAGATCCTGGTTACCATGGTGAGGGTAAGAACATAGATCCTGGTTACCATGGTGAGGGTAGGAACGTAGATCCTGGTTACCATGGTGAGGGTAGGAACATAGATCCTGGTTACCATGGTGAGGGTAGGAACGTAGATCCTGGTTACCATGGTGAGGGTAGGAACGTAGATCCTGGTTACCATGGTGAGGGTAAGAGCATAGATCCTGGTTACCATGGTGAGGGTAGGAACGTAGATCCTGGTTACCATGGTGAAGGTAGGAACATAGATCCTGGTTACCATGGTGAGGGTAGGAACGTAGATCCTGGTTACCATGGTGAGGGTAAGAACATAGATCCTGGTTACCATGGTGAGGGTAGGAACGTAGATCCTGGTTACCATGGTGAGGGTAGGAACATAGATCCTGGTTACCATGGTGAGACAAACACCCCTATGAAGAGATCAGGCATGGCCAAGTTGCCCTTGCCCGGATGCGGGTCACCCTAAATGGTATAAAATACAAATAAAAGTAGTAAAATTTCAAAATAAAGTTTAATAAAATACAGATTAAAGTTTGTAAAATTCTAAAGAAATTTGACATTTTCAGCATAAATGTAGTAAATTTCAAAATAAAGGAATAAAATCCGGAATTAAAAAAAAAAGTTAAAAACCTGTAAAATATTAAAATAAAACTACAAGTTATTTTTTTAAAAATCACTTTGACTAAATTACTAAATGTTTAAAAAAAAGAGAAAAAACAGAACTTCTACTAAAAAATTTATAAATTTTTTTTAACATTAAACTTGGTGTGAAAAAAAAACCCACAGCATTTTTTCAGATTTCACGCTGATAAAATCCGATTTTAAACGTTTAAAACTGTCTTCGGTTCTTAAATAAAAACCTGAAGGAGGATCATAAAAAACATAAAGATGATTTTTATCTGAAAAGAAACAAGTTCATAAATCATTTAAAACATGTAACAAAAAAAAACTTTAATGAAAACTAATGAAGCTTTTAATTTGTTAAACTCTTCTGTTTTTTTTTCATTTGAAATTTTTACACAAAACTTCTTTAATTGATTTTATTTTGAAAAGAAAACTCAGATTTTTTTTTTTTTTACTTTGATCAGATTTTGTTACAAAAAGGAAGTGAATCTCAGTGAAAAAGTGTTTCCAGGTGGCGCCGTTGGTGCACTGGCTCATGTTGCCCGCGGCGACACCCTCATGATGTTTCACTGGATTACGTAAGCCGGTCTCCTTCTGTTCCAACCATCTGCACCCGGGGCGAGGCGGACGTGATGCTGCTGAAGACCATTCAGAAAGTCTTCCTCATTTACAAACGAGCGTTTAATGAAGTCCTGTCTCTTTAAGACTTTCACCCTGAGCTACAGTAGTTAAACTGTAAGCCAATCAGAGGGTTTACGAGAGGTCAGCCCCCCAAACAAACCCAATCAGGAGGAGGGAAATAAAACCGGACTCTAGGAGGGTACGAATCGAGCTGGTGAAAGTGTCTGTAATGATGTGGTGTTCCCGCCCCGGGGTTCCATCTCCCAGCTGGTCTGGAACACGCCGGACCTTTTCCCCTGTGTACCCCCATAGCCTGCAGGTAGTGGTGACAAATGAGTGGCAGAGCGGGAGCACCTTGTTGTGTGTGTTCAGGGAGCCTGTCGAGCAGCTCAGGGGTCATTATGAAGGACCGGGGGCACCGCGGGGGGCGCCCTCGGTTCACCTCTTTATATGTTAATGAAGCTCTGCACTGTGCTAATTGTACCAGCCTGGCCAATCAGAGGGGAGCTTTAAGGTTGCCATGGTGTCGCTTAGCGGGAGTCCCTGGTACCGGGTGGAGGGGGTGGGTATCAGTCATCCTGCTGCTTGGACCAGCTGTGACCACCTCACATGTCACTACCTCATGGCGACCGTAAAGACGGACCCCGGTCAGCGTACCGGTTTCCTCCCACTCTCCAAAAATATGTATGTAATATCTAGGAATGAGAGTGTGTGTGGCCCTTTAACAAACCGGCGACCTGCCGGTGTACCCTGCCTCTCATCAGGATAGACTCCGACACCCCCGCAACCCTTCAGGGAAAAAGTGGTTCAGAAGTCGAAGCTCTTCTATCACACATCACACTGTTTCCAGCCGGTCTGCACGCCCTTCTTCCCCTCTGTTCCACACTCCGCATCACCATCCTCCACGAGGAAGCCGTCAGAAATCCTGACTTGGTGAAGGTATGAACGTAGATCCTGGTTACCATGGTGAGTGTAGGAACGTAGATCCTGGTTACCATGGTGAGGGTAGGAACGTAGATCCTGGTTACCATAGTGAGTGTAGGAACGTAGATCCTGGTTACCATGGTGAGGGTAGGAACGTAGATCCTGGTTACCATGGTGAGGGTAGGAACGTAGATCCTGGTTACCATGGTGAGTGTAGGAACGTAGATCCTGGTTACCATGATGAGGGTAGGAACGTAGATCCTGATTACCACGGTGAGGGTAGGAACGTAGATCCTTGTTACCACGGTGAGGGTATGAACGTAGATCCTGGTTACCATGGTGAGGGTATGAAAGTAGATCGTGGTTACCACGGTGAGGGTAGGAACGTAGATCCTGGTTACCAAGGTGAGGGTAGGAACGTAGATCCTGGTTACCATGGTGAGGGTAGGAACATAGATCCTGGTTACCATGGTGAGGGTAGGAACGTAGATCCTGGTTACCACGGTGAGGGTAGGAACGTAGATCCTGGTTACCATGGTGAGGGTAGGAACATAGATCCTGGTTACCATGGTGAGGGTAGGAACATAGATCCTGGTTACCATGGTGAGGGTAGGAACGTAGATCCTGGTTACCATGGTGAGAGTATGAACGTAGATCCTGGTTACCAAGGTGAGGGTAGGAACATAGATCCTGGTTACCAAGGTGAGGGTAGGAACGTAGATCCTGGTTACCAAGGTGAGGGTAGGAACGTAGATCCTGGTTACCATGGTGAGGGTAGGAACGTAGATCCTGGTTACCAAGGTGAGGGTAGGAACGTAGATCCTGGTTACTATGGTGAGGGTAGGAACGTAGATCCTGGTTACCACGGTGAGGGTAGGAACATAGATCCTGGTTACCAAGGTGAGGGTAGGAACGTAGATCCTGGTTACCATGGTGAGGGTAGGAACATAGATCCTGGTTACCAAGGTGAGGGTAGGAACGTAGATCCTGGTTACCAAGGTGAGGGTAGGAACGTAGATCCTGGTTACCATGGTGAGGGTAGGAACGTAGATCCTGGTTACCAAGGTGAGGGTAGGAACGTAGATCCTGGTTACTATGGTGAGGGTAGGAACGTAGATCCTGGTTACCACGGTGAGGGTAGGAACGTAGATCCTGGTTACTATGGTGAGGGTAGGAACGTAGATCCTGGTTACCATGGTGAGGGTAGGAACGTAGATCCTGGTTACCATGGTGAGGGTAGGAACGTAGATCCTGGTTACCAAGGTGAGGGTAGGAACGTAGATCCTGGTTACCATGGTGAGGGTAGGAACATAGATCCTGGTTACCACGGTGAGGGTAGGAATGTAGATCCTGGTTACTATGGTGAGGGTAGGAACCTGCACGGTTACACCTCTACGACGCAGCTTCCATCTTTACTGTAAAATTTTTCAGCACGATTTGTTAAAGTTTATTTTTAGAGTGTCGTTTTATTTTAAAATTATAAAATTAAAAATTATAAAAATAAATGTCGACCTGTAAATTTGTCTCACCAATTTTAGCCCAAAAGGACTTTTATTTTGAAAAGCTCTTCTTTAGCCGAAGTGCATTATTTTCAGATTAAAATCAGACTGAAACACATTAACGTCTCGACCTCCGCCAACAATCACCCCCTGTTCCTAACAATACCGGCTCCTCACCCGCACGGCCCGGAACGGAGCAGTGCTTACCATTAAAACAGACTCAATAAATCACAGTGTGTAATCATAAAGGTGAAACGGGCACGGTTGGAGAGTGATGGATTGAGAGGGTTTGCCACCTTTACGTCAGCACATTGGCAGACGAACCTTCAGAGGGTTTACTCAGATTAGCATGCTGGATGTGTGTTTAGAACCCCATCAATCTCCGTGAGTCAGGAGGCTGAAAACTTGGCAAGGCCGGAAAGCACCACAAACAATTAGCACTTATCAGAAATTAAAGGGCATAGCTCGAGACGTCATGGAATGTCTGCGCGGAGCGTTTGATGAGGGGCGGGAAATAAAATCATTACTGCAAGCAGCCGCTCGTCTCTTAAAGAGACCCACAGATTAAATCTGAATCATGTCCCAGATCAGGATGGGCCGAATCAAAACGTCTCAGACTGCAGCTAACAAATCAGAGCCACAACACTTGGGGTACTTATTTGACAAATTGGGGTCTAATTAGACGTAACGGGAGTTGGAGTGAAGAATTTATGACCAGATGGATTTGATTAAAAACAGCAGGCTGTTTGTTTTAAAACGTTTTTGAACTGAAACGACACCAAATTCAAGGAAATCAGGGAATAAAGTCCATTAATCCGTCCTCCGATGTTTCCATCAGGATGAAGAACATCTATTGAATTCTTTAAAGTAGAATAGTGTACCGTAATTTCACGGCTATAAGGCGCATATAAAAGTCTCAAATTTTCTTCAAAATGAGCGGTGCGCCTTTTCGTGCGGTGCGCCTTGTGTGTGAGAAAAGGCGGACCTAAAAGAAAACGCGGTGCCCGCGAGGCGGACCTGAAAGAAAAGGCATGAGAACGTTAAAGAGTGAAGTGTGAGCGGCGTGGGAGCGATGGATGACCGAAGGAGACCACAGTTTCACGAAGGGTGGAAGGCAGCGCCGGGCGAGTTACGCTACAGTTTGCCAATGGATTGTAGATGCTTGGACTAACGTGTCTGCTGGTACTGTTATCCGAGCTTTCTCAAAAGCTGGTATCCTTTCTGAGGAGCCGCACAGTACAGACAGTGACTTTGACAGCGAGGAGCGAAGTGGACCTGCTCTGAAACAGAGGATGAGGACTTTGACGGAATTGAATAAAGACTGTGTGGCTCCTCAGAAAGGATACCAGCTTTTGAGAAAGCTCTGATAACAGTACCAGCAGACACGTTAGTCCAAGCATCTACAATCCATTGGCAAACTGTAGCGGAACTCGCCCGGCGCTGCCTTCCACCCTTCGGTCATCCATCGCTCCCACGCCGCTCACACTTCACTCTTTAACGTTCTCATGTCTTTTCTTTCAGGTCCGCCTCGCGGGACCTTTTAAGGCCGCCTTTTCTCACACACAAGATGCTCATCCTGGGGGAGGGATCTCTCTTTTGTGTGGATCCTCACGAGTTATCTTATTTTTTCCCCACTGATGAATTTTTTTTTAGGAGTTTTTTCTCATTGTGAAGGAGAGTCTAAGGCAGGTGAGGGCAAACTTTTTGGTTCTCGGGCCACATTGAGTTCTAAGATTTGACAAGCAGGCCAAACCCGGGGGGGGGCTGTGGAAGGGGCGTGCCCATCTCTCTCTAAGTCGTCAAAAAAAAAATTGTTCTTACTACTTTAATTATTGTAAACTTTGGTTAAAATTTGCACCAAAATGCAGAAAAATGACTTATTTTAGGATCTGGGGTGGATGCCCCCCCTTTAGAAAATCCTGTATTCTCCCCTGGGAACAGGATCAGATGGATGGCATGCTCTGGAACCTCTAGATTAGACCGATAGAATGACGCTAGATTTTAAACAAGCTTTAAATTTCAAATCTAGCGGCGCTAGGTCTGAAATCTAAACGCTTGATGTAACATTTTGTTTGTTTTAACATCTAACACGCTTGTTTATGTGTGTGTTTTGGCCCCGATGGCTTTCCATATCTGTGCACATTGGTTTTTTTTTGTGGGCATCACAGACACACACACATTTTAATGGGAGCAGTGTTGTTGTATTTTTGGCGCCATCTAGTGACGAAATATCAGAATTAAAGGAAAAAAATCAAACTAACATGGTTTATTTATTTAAATTTTTCTAGTTCAGCGGGCCGTATTTAAACGTTTAACGGGCCGCATGTGGCCCGTGGGCCGTAGTTTGCCCATGCCTAGTCTAAGGGCATAAATGTGCTAGTCTTGTTTATTTAGCATTTTTTTGTTATTTTTCTTGTTGTTTTTGTGTTTATTCGTTCCTTTTTTTCTTGTTTTTTCCTCTTAAATCTTTCATTTGAACCCATTGAGACAGAAATCCTGTGATTTTCGTCCATAAAAATAAAATTGAATTAAACCCTCGACGTTCGCGGATGTAAAACCTCTGTTTTCTGTGTTCGTTTGACCACGAAACTCAGGTTAAAGATTGATTCCGGCCCCTAATCTTCATCCCCTCCCACATGTGCACTCACTTTCTCCTCCTTTGTCCCTGCGACCTCGAGCAGAATCAAAGAAGTCATTGAGCAGACCTGGAGTGCCAGCACACCCCATTGCACATGAAAACCCGAGGTAAGCCCTGAATTTTGAAGTTCTTATTGTCCCGCTGCACTTTGACTCGGGGCAATAAAAGAAAGCCCTATCTGCAGTTCTAACGCCGGCTCTGGAAGCGGGCTGGAAAAGCATTCACACCGTCATTAACCCTTCGGCCTGGCGCTGGAAAGCAGAGAATGGAGTAGTTCCACCGTAACACCCTGCCCCTTACACCTCACACACCACCTTCCTCCGGCGGTACAGCCCCCCTTTGTCCTCGTGTGTCATGACTGATGGATTCTGGCGTCTGGGAAGAAAACGAGGGTCGCAGAGAGTTTCATAGGCTTGATTGGCAACTTTGGATATGCGGGCAGTGAAAATGAGCTGATCCCATAAGGGACGGGGGCAAGGGGCCTAATGTTGATCATAATGATAAAGAAAGAAATCCCAGTAGAAAACTGAATGTGCTGAACGGGCTTTTCTCTGCCCGGTTAACCCGGTTCGTGGTGAATGCTGATGGAGGATCAGGCAGATACTTTGGGGCTGACTCTGTTTGACGGAGGCCTCTCTGAAACACAAAGACAAACACAAAGGCCGACCCGGCTGATCAGCGTCGCCTGCGGCAATCAATACGTAAATGGAGACCAGGTGGCGATGGCGGCGTTCGACCAGGAAGAGGAAGACTTCACTGATTGGAGAAGGACTGAAAGTAGAAGGCTTGTACATGTTGGAGAGGCTTCGTCTGCATCCAGTGACGGATCAGTTCGTTCAAATCACAGTTTAATTAGGATAAAGTGGTCGATCCTCGCCAAAGAAACAGCCTGGCAGAGGACCTCAGGACTGCAGAGGCTTCTCAGGAAACGCCATGATCCAGGATCAGTTTAGACCAGGCATGGGCAAACTACGGCCCGTGGGCCACATGCGGCCCATTAAACGTTTTAATCCGGTCGGCCGAACTAGAAAAAAAATAAAATAAACCATGTTAGTTTAATTTTTCTTGATTTTTTATGTTCGTCACTCGATGGCGCCAAAAAAACAACAACACTGCTCCCATTAAAATGTGTGTCTTCGTGATGCCCACAAAATAAACAGTGTGGACAGATATGGAAAGCCATCAGGACCAATACACACACGTAAACAAGCGTGTTAGATTTTAAAACAAACAAAATGTTACATCCAGCGTTTAGATTTCAAACCTAGCGCCGCTAGATTTTAAATTTAACGCTCTTGATGTAACATTTAGTGCTTGTTTAAAATCTAGCGTCATTCTATCGTCTAATCTAGAGGTTACCAAAGCATGCCATCCATCTGGTTATAATAATTAAAGCAGTACGAACATTTTTTTTTTTTTGTGGATCAAGAGGGGGACATTTTATAAAATGGAAAACAGCGATATACGTTTTCAAACATACTACGTGTGGCCATGGTCTTAACTTTGGACAGACGCGGGCGCGGTGGAAAACAAAACCCATGGCCATGATCATCCAGGTAATGAAAATGTATCCAAACATGAGAGATCATAAATAGAAAACAACTTTTTTAATAATTTTGATGTAAAAATGAGGTTAAAACATAATAAAAAAATACCTCCAAAAACTACATTTAGAATGAAACTCCATTTTTTTCCGAAACAGTGAAGCTGGTTTTATTTCTTCCAAAGGAAGCTCATTTCAGCCGCTTGGATCCGCGATCTCATTCTTTCGGTCACCACCTACAGCTGGTGACCACGGTGAGGGTAGGAACATAGATCCTGGTTACCATGGTGAGGGTAGGAACGTAGATCCTGGTTACCATGGTGAGGGTAGGAACATGGATCCTGGTTACCATGGTGAGGGCAGGAACGTAGATCCTGGTTACCATGGTGAGGGTAGGAACATAGATCCTGGTTACCATGGTGAGGGTAGGAACGTAGATCCTGGTTACCATGGTGAAGGTAGGAACGTAGATCCTGGTTACCATGGTGAAGGTAGGAACGTAGATCCTGGTTACCATGGTGAGGGTAGGAACATAGATCCTGGTTACTATGGTGAGGGTAGGAACGTAGATCCTGGTTACCATGGTGAGGGTAGGAACGTAGATCCTGGTTACCATGGTGAGGGTAGGAACGTAGATCCTGGTTACCATGGTGAGGGTAGTCGTGCAGACACTGTCGTGCCGCTTTTCACCCAACACTCAGAGTTTTTAAAATCCTGCTACGTTTTAGTTTCTAAGCAAAAAAAAAAAACGCGTTCAGAAACAATAAGCTTTTCTATTTTTTTCATCCAATAAACTTTGAATCCACCTGCGTGCCGCGTGGTAAACCAGACCCCTTCAGGACGGAACACCTGCTCTTTGAAAAGACTTCTATTTTAATGAGTCAGCTTAGCACGTTGTGCTATGCCAGCTGCAGGTACGGCCTGGGCGCGGGGCACCACGCTAATCCTGGCTCACTCCGTGCGGCTGTAACTCAAACAGCATGTAGAAACTTCCAGAGCCGTTAAATGTGATTGCTAAAAGCGAGGAATGGCAGACATAAAAAAAGATGGCGTTCACCCTCAAACTGTTCCACATTAGCATGGATCAGGTGCAGCGTGTCCCCCTCCCCTCCCACCCTCACTCCTCATGAAACAAGGAGAGGGTTTAACGTTCAAAATGAAACAATAAAACCGCGTGTTTCTTATTTACTGTTTGCTTTAATGTATTTTTAAGTGTTTAAACACGTTTAAAGGCGCCGCCGTGTGTGAGGAGTCGTCGTGCTCTTGTTAATCTAATAATAAAAGTGATGATACAGAGCAGCTGCCGGATCGGGGGTCTCTGCTCTGCTCCACTCTGGTCTCAGATGAACGGATTTAAAATGAAATGAAAGAAAGGTGTGAAAATAATAATAAAAATTACCAGAAAAATGTCTTTTATCTTCAAAAAGTCAAAGTTTTACCAAAAGATTGCGTTAAAAAAATAATAAAATTAATTCAAACTAAACACTGTTTGTTTTTATTTGCTGTTTTTTTTCCTTCTTTAGATGTTTTTTAATGAAGAATTAAAACCAGTAAAAATCTTTTTTTTTTAAATTCAGAAAACAAACACTTCTTAATTAAATTAATTACGTTTCAGTCTTGATGACGTCAGAGTTTCCTCCAGGGACGTAACGAACGGCGGAGATACCGAGGAGGTGATCACGGTTTGATCCGGGTTCATTGCAGACAATATTTTACATCCTTCTTCTTCTCCTTCCATCATCTCCCTTCAGGGGGCGCCACAGCATGCCAGTTTCTTCCATCTAACCCTATATCCTGCATCCTCTTCGGTCACACCAACTATCTTCATGTCTTCCTTCACTGTATCCATGAACCTCCATGAAGTACTTAGGATCAATGGAGAGTATGGAATAGAGGTGAAGAAGCGTCAAAGTGTAGAAAACCGTGCTGAGAGCGGCCATGCTGATTGGTCTAGAGACAGTGTGGTGAGAGCGGCCATGCTGATTGGTTTAGAGACAGTGTGGTGAGAGCGGCCATGCTGATTGGTCTAGAGACAGTGTGGTGAGAGCAGCCATGCTGATTGGTCTAGAGACAGTGTGGTGAGAGCAGCCATGCTGATTGGTCTAGAGACAGTGTGGTGAGAGCGGCCATGCTGATTGGTCTAGAGACAGTGTGGTGAGAGCGGCCATGCTGATTGGTCTAGAGACAGTGTCACTGAGGAAAAGACAGGAAACAGAGATGTTTGTATCAGAGATGAAGATGCTGAGGATCTCTCTGGGAGTGACCAGGATGGACAGGATCAGAGGAACAGCACATGTTAGAGGTTTTAAAGTCAGAGAGGTCAGACTGAGATGGTTTTGACTTGTACAGAGGAGAGAGAGAGAGTACATCAGAAGAAGGATGCTGGGTTTGGAACCACCAGGAAAGAGGACTAGAGGAAGACCAAAGAGGAGGTTCATGGATACAGTGAAGGAAGACATGAAGATAGTTGGTGTGACTGAAGAGGATGCAGCAGATCCTCCAGACCGTCTCCTTCCTTCCGTTTGGAGCTAGCCATTGGGAGCTAAGTGTTAGGGGTCATCCCAAAGAAAGTTAGATTCAACGCTAAAGAAACAGAGAACACTGCAGCTGGCAGCCACCCGTGAACGAACATTTCGACCATGGACATATGGGCCAAGAAACTACAACCTAGGATATTTGGGATAAAACTGACTAAAAGCAATTATTAATGCAACTGTTTTATTCAATTTCGCAGGAAACATTATCACAGAAATCCAGTGAAAATATCCCAATTTTTTACAAGAAAATATCACAATTTTTTACAAGTTTGGTTGTCCTCCACGAAGGATTGTGACTGATGCCACGAAGGAAGGCAGGGATGGTCTTCTTGCCTGTGTTTAAGTCAAGCACCAGTTTGTGGAGACGAACCTGAAGCTCCTGGTACACCATCTTCCCACGCTTGGAAGACAGATCCCCCGCTCCTCCTGGAGCCTCAGCCTGCAAGCACCCAATCAGCTTCCAGACAGTGGGTACGGAGTGGCCCACCAGACCTCACAGATGTTGTTGGTTCTGGGCTGGTTGGTGAGGGTGGCTCGATGCTGGAACATGGGTGGAGGGCGACGTAAGCGGACTGGCCTGATGACTCCAGGTCCGGTGTTAGAGGGGACGTTGTGACGGTGGCGGAGCTGGCCTGAAACGTAGGTTGAGTCAAAGTACTCAACCAGTGCTGCTGCATCATCGGACATGGTGGAGCGTAGATGACCTCCTCTGGGGGCAGGAAGGCGAGGGCATCCAGCTTCCCGCAGACAGGCGGAACTCATCATCTGACTCATACGGGTTCTTCAGCCCTAGACCCTGGATCTGCCTCCAGATAGACTGGCTCAGGTGGTGGAAGCAGAAACGAACCTGGACCTCCTCCCCGAAGAAAAAAGTCCATCCCAAGTGACCCAAAAATCCTAGGTTGCAGTTTCTTGGCCCAAATGTCTGTAGTCAAAATGTCCTAGATTCGCAGCCGCCCAACCCTGCGATCTCTCACTATGTGTAGAAGTAGGCACAGATTTTAGGACCAAGCGTGCTTCAATATTTCCCAGACCGCGGGCACGAGTCCAGTGCCTTCATTAAATCTACCTGAGCAGGTTTAATCAGCAGATCCAGGTAGCCTGGTGGAGACACTGGCAGAGACCGATAAGGTTTGTTTCACCCTCAAACTGTTTACATTGCACTTTTACTGGACTGGGACACGCCAGGAAGGCGGCACTAAACTCCCCTAAAGCTTTATGATGGGAACGAGAGAGAGAGAGATAAAAAAAGGACACGAAAGGTCAAGATTTACTCACATATCTCCACTTCCCGATGCATTCCTTGTCCGCGCAGATGTGAGCCGCATTATCTTGAAAGGCCTGGTTTTGTTTGGATTACATGTTATGAGTCTGTCTGCATGCCCGTCACGTAAATCCTGGTGGGAGAGAGGTGAAGAAGAGGACACGTTTACACCCACAAACAGGAACAAGGAGCAAACAAACCCGTCTTTACAGATTAGGATTAAAACGAATGTCAAAATCAAGTTAATTTAAGGGAAAAAATTAATAAACTGACTCATTTTTAATACTTAAGTGATGAAATTTAGTAAATATGAGCAGTTTCAGCTTGTCACTATGGTAACCAGGATCTACGTTCCTACCATCACCATGGTAACCAGGATCTACATTCCTATCCTCACCATGGTAACCAGGATCTACGTTCCTACCCTCACCATGGTAACCAGATCTACGTTCCTACCCTCACCATGGTAACCAGGATCTACGTTCCTACCCTCACCATGGTAACCAGATCTACGTTCCTACCCTCACCATGGTAACCAGGATCTACGTTCCTACCCTCACCATGGTAACCAGAATCTACGTTCCGACCCTCACCATGGTAACCAGCTGTGGGTGGTGACCAAAAGAATGAGATCGCGGATACAAGCGGCCAAAATGAGCTTCCTCCTAATGGGCTCTCACTCAGAGATCGGGTGAGGAGCTCTGCCATCAGGGAGGAGCTCGGTGTCAAGCTGCTCCTCCTCCAGGTCGAGAGAAGTCAGATGGGGTGGTTAGGGCATCTAGTCAGGATTTCGTTCGAGTGCCTCGCTGGTGAGGTCTTTCGGGCACGTCCCATCAGGAGGAGACCAAGAGTCAGACCCCGGACCTGCTGAAGAGACTATTTCTCACACCTGGAAAGGGAACACCTCAGGATCCTCCTGGGTGAGATGGAGGATGCAGCGGGGTGAGAGAAGCCAGAGCTTCCCGTCTGAGGCTGTTGCCCCCGCTTACCCGGCCCCGGATGAACGGAAAACGACGTAACGAAACGAGCAGTTTCTTTTTAAAAAACACAGAAATGTTTGAAGTGTGAAGATTTTTTTGACATAAAAAGCTTAAGCTTGAGAATCGGTTCCAAACTGAGCGGTGTTTACTTCCACCTCCGGGCTCGACGGGTCTTTGAGGGTTTCTAAATATATCATAGTTTAAATAAAAAGTGGAACACAGACGGCAGTGTGTGAAAATAAAAGCAGGGTTTTCTAATGAAGTTTCCTCTCCCTGGGGCTTTGTCACTAACTTGTCATCTATCCACACAGCCCCTCATTCATCCCTCCGTGAGTCTTCTTCGTTATCTGTTGAATGTTTGCTTCATTTGCCCGCTCAACCCGGCCGTGTTTGAGGGGATTTGAGGGGCGAGTTTGTTAATCCCAACTTTGAACATGAATCAGCGTCCAGAGGGAAGGCCTCCTGGATTCTCAGCCTCTTTCTTATGATAATGGTCCAATCAGTGTGGCCGAAATGATGAAAATGCCAGGCGGCTTATCTCAGTGGGACAGCTTGGAGGTGGTATGGGAAGAAAACAACAACCAGTTTAGAACGGAGAGCGATGCAGCTCAGTCAGAACGGTGTGCGTGTGTGCATCGGAGCACGCTGAGGAGGGGGTTGTGCTTCATGGTGTTTAGGTCTGAACTGAAACTCTGCAAAAAGTAGACCCATGGCACCGTGTACCCCGACCCAAACCCTGCCAACCCAAACTGAACCTAGCCCTAAATGTAACCCATCTACCACCGGCTGGCATGAAGGTGTCATTACAATTACTGAACACGGTTCCGTCATCTTCCGTTCATCCTGGACCGGGTTGCAGGGGCAACAGCCTCAGACGGGAAGCCCAGGCTTCTCTCACCTCGGCGATCCCGAGTCGTTCCCCGTCCAGCTGTGAGACATAGTCTCTCCAGCAGGTCTCTCCCGGATGGCAGAACTCCTTACCCAATCTCTGAGTGAGAGCCCACCCACCCTGCAGAGGAAGCTCATTTCGGCCGGTTGTATCCACAATCTCATTCTTTCGGTCACCACCCACAGCTGGTTACCATGGTGAGGGTAGGAACGTAGATCCTGGTTACCATGGTGAGGGTAGGAACATAGATCCTGGTTACCATGGTGAGGGTAGGAACGTAGATCCTGGTTACCATGGTGAGGGTAGGAAGGTAGATCCTGGTTACCATGGTGAGGGTAGGAATGTAGATCCTGGTTACCATGGTGAGGGTAGGAAGGTAGATCCTGGTTACCATGGTGAGGGTAGGAATGTAGATCCTGGTTACCATGGTGAGGGTAGGAACGTAGATCCTGGTTACCATGGTGAGGGTAGGAAGGTAGATCCTGGTTACCATGGTGAGGGTAGGAACGTAGATCCTGGTTACCATGGTGAGGGTAGGAAGGTAGATCCTGGTTACCATGGTGAGGGTAGGAACATAGATTGACTTGTAAATTGAGAGCTTTGCTTTTCGGTTCTGCTCTTTCTTCGCCACAACAGATCAAAGCAGTGACCTAATTTTTGGAGACTGTTGATCCCACTGTCGATCTTCATTAAGACCCCGAGAATACTTAAACTTCTCCACTTAGGACAGATTTTGCAGATGGTGTAACTCGGCCGTGGGTGTGTGTTTGTGTGTGAGTGTTTGTAAGTGTGTGTGTGTGTGTGTGTGTGTGTGTGTGTGAGTGTGTGTGTGTGTGTGTGTGTGTGTGTGTGTGTGTGTGTGTGAGTGTGTGTGTGTGAGTGTGTGTGTGTGTGTGTGTGTGTGTGTGTGTGTGTGTGTGTGTGTAAGACAACAGGTGGTCTCATCTTCATCCGGCCAAGCAGAGGTCCAGCCATGTTGTGGGAACATTTGAGATAGTGTTGTGGTTTGGGTCCTGGGTGGGATGCGTGTGAGTGTGTGTGTGTGTGTGTGTGTGTGTGGGGGCGGGGGGTGTTGGATGTGGAGCAGCGGACGGAGCTGACGTGTCCATCTCTATAAATAAAGTCACAGTGATGGATTAACGAGCAGCGATCCCCAACCCCTGGTCCCGGACCCGGTACTGGACCTTAGAAACACTCTTCAGATTTCAGACCGAGATGGAACCGTCTGATTGGACCAAATCAAACCAGGACTCCTCTGATTGGGTCTGACCGTGAGGAGCCTCACTGGTACTTTATTTTTAGGTTGTCTTATATTCTGAGGGTTTGTTTGTTGTGATCCCCTCGCCTGCCGCCAGAGGAAGCCTTGGACGTTCCTAATCACCATGAATAGAGACATCTGAGGATGATTAGACAGATGACACACACCTGTGGATCTCGGTGCCTGTTTAAAGGCAGACTCCCCTGACTTCCATGTCGGGTCATTGTCATCCTTCCTGGCTGGGTTCCTCATGGCTGCCTGGCTGGGTTCCTCATGGCTGCCTGGCTGGGTTCCTCATGGCTGCCTGGCCGGGTTCCTCATGGCAGCCTGGCCGGGTTCCTCATGGCAGCCTTGCCGCGTTCCTCCTAGCTGCCTGGCCGGGTTCCTCATGGCTGCCTGGCCGGGTTCCTCATGGCAGCCTTGCCGGGTTACTCATGGCAGCCTGGCCGGGTTCCTCATGGCAGCCTGGCCGGGTTCCTCATGGCTGCCTGGCCGGGTTCCTCATGGCTGCCTGGCCGGTTCCTCATGGCAGCCTGGCCGGGTTCCTCATGGCAGCCTGGCCGGGTTCCTCATGGCAGCCTGGCCGGGTTCCTCATGGCAGCCTGGCCGTGTTCCTCATGGCTGCCTGGCCGGTTCCTCATGGCTGCCTGGTCGGGTTCCTCATGGCTGCCTGGCCGGGTTCCTCATGGCTGCCTGGCCGGGTTCCTCATGGCTGCCTGGCCGGTTCCTCATGGCTGCCTGGCCGGGTTCCTCATGGCAGCCTGGCCTGGTTCCTCATGGCTGCCTGGCCGGTTCCTCATGGCAGCCTGGCCGGGTTCCTCATGGCTGCCTGGCCGGTTCCTCATGGCTGCCTGGCTGGTTCTTCATGGCCAACTGGCTGGGTCTTTCTCGCCACCTGGCCGGTTCCTCATGGCTGCCTGGCCGGGTTCCTCATGGCAGCCTGGCCTGGTTCCTCATGGCTGCCTGGCCGGTTCCTCATGGCAGCCTGGCCGGGTTCTTCATGGCTGCCTGGCCGGTTCCTCATGGCTGCCTGGCCGGTTCTTCATGGCCAACTGGCTGGGTCCTTCTCGCCACCTGGCCGGGTTCCTCATGGCAGCCTGGCCGGTTCCTCATGGCAGCCTGGCTGGGTTCCTCATGGCTGCCTGGCCGGGTTCCTCATGGCTGCCTGGCCGGTTCCTCATGGCAGCCTGGCTGGGTTCCTCATGGCTGCCTGGTCGGGTTCCTCATGGCTGCCTGGCCGGGTTCCTCATGGCTGCCTGGCCGGGTTCCTCATGGCTGCCTGGCCGGGTTCCTCATGGCAGCCTGGCCCCGGTCAGGCAGAGTGGAAGACAAAGCGGATTTAAGTTTATTATTGTCATTAACAAAATACCAGTTTTTAAAGGGGCATCACAGCAAGAAGGTCAGGGGTTCAAGGCCTGGTGGGGAAGCAAAACTTGAAACACTGGTCTTTCTGTGTGTAGTTTGCATGTTCTCCTCTTGTATGTATGTGTGGGTTTTCTCTTGTTTCCTCCAAAAACATGTATGCTAGGTTGATCGGACGCTACGGCGTTCTCTTCGGAATGAGTGGCTGTGTGTGACCCGCAGCCTCCGACAGACTGGCGACCTGCCCGGGGTGTATCCTGCCTCTTGCCTGAATTCAGCCAGGATAGGGTCCTGCACCCCCCTCGATCCAATCAGGGATAAGCGGTTCAGAAAACAAAACGAAAACCCGTTTTTAAAGCTGGTTTTAAAACCTTCTGACTGGTTCGTAAAAATTTCGTCTGACACTAAACCGGTTTGTGGTACAGAGAAGGTTCAGGTTCGGATCCGGGTCCACTGGGCACTAACGTCTGTCTCTGCGCTGGCATGAGGAGTGGGTACAGCTGGGTTTGGGTCCTTCGTGTTTCTGTTAAGCAGCATCTGTTCCAGTTTGAATCGTCCAATCAGAAGCATGCGTCTGATGACAGCTCACCTTCTCTGACGTGCTGACTCATCCCGGCTCTTAATGACAGGCTGTTATCACCATGGCACACCGTGGCACACTGTGGCACCATGCCCAGATAAGAGGATACCCGCCTGCAGGCTCAGCTAGGCTAACCAGGAGTAGCTGCATGGCGTTCCATCTGCTTGCCAGTCTCTCGTTCCTGTTTCCTTCTTTTGCCCCTTCTTGGCAGAATCCAGGTGGGATTTCTAACGTCTGTGTGGCAGAGGAGCTCTGGGACCGGGCGCTGCTCTTTCCTCAGAGGATCGGAATGCCAGTGTGTGCCAGCAGAGCTTCCACCCATGAGCTCAGTGTCTGCCAGCGTGTGTGAGATGGACGTAGCTTCCTGAGAAGGAGGCGCAGTGTGTGTTTTGTTTGGACTTTTTGTGGTTCTCATGTTACGTGATCTGGGGTATTTAGCCGTGACATCATGAGCATGCGGGTTCACCAGCAGTTGGATACAGATGTGGCTCTGAAGGGTCCACATCTGGACATGAGGTGGTGAAGGTGGGCACGCAGGAACCACAAGCACAGCCAGGTTTAACCCATTTTTAAACAGGGGTTAAAGTAGAGGGCAAGACTCCTTCCTCCTTTCCGCCTGGCCGGGTCCTCCAAGGTCCCTCCCGGCTGCACGGGCGAGCTTGGCAGGACCAATCAGAGGAGCCATGAGGCTGAGGGACCAGACGTGGAGGAACACCAGTGTTGTTTTCGTCAATGATGAAGATAACAAAATAAATGCAACTTATTGGTGACGAAAATGTGACGAAATGGAGCGTCAGACTTTCATATTTCTGTCTGGAAAAAGAAAAAACACGGCAGCACGGCCCCGCCCCCTTCATACACACACACACACACACACACACACACACACACACACACACACACACACACACACACACACACACACACACACACACACACACACACACACACACACACACACACACACACACGACGCTGCGCGTTCACACCGTCTACACACACACCTGCAGCCATGAGGAAGTCACACACCATGGTGAAAACAGTAACAAAGGAGCTTAAAGTTTTAAACAACATGCTAACTTCAAGCTAATGCTAACTTGTCGGAGCTGCTAACTTCCTGTTAGCTTGGCTGCTAACGACGGATTTAAAGACACAGTACAATGTTTACTTTGTTTACAGGGTTATTAAGAGCTTTTTTTTTTAAGTATGAATAAGTTAAAACGTTCCTCACTCACTGAAAAAATTATATTTATTTTACATAAATAAAATAAATTATATTTATTTTACGCGCAAGTTAAAGCTCGGCAGGGTTGTGTTTTTTTCTTTTTTTAAACAAACAACCTGCATCATTCTCAGTAAGAAAGACACGATTGTTAAAGTTTTTTTTTTTTTTACACAGTAAAACTAGACTAAAAAAAGTCTCGCTCACAAAACTAGACGAGAACTCTTTGGGTTTTCGTGACTAAAACTTAATTAATTTTCATTCCAAAGACGAAGACTAAAACAAAAACTCAGATGGCTGCCAAAAACAACAATGTGGAACACCATCATGGCTGCAGCAGGAGAGCAGAGCAGCAGATGATCAGACAGAGGAATGGACATAAGGGGTTAAATAACCAGCGGGAAGACGAGACACAGGTGGAGACATAAGGGAGACGCAATAGGGAGCATTTATTATGTTCCGTTTCGTTCTGTCGTCTTCCGTTTGTTCCGGGGCCAGGTCCTGGGGGCAACAGCCTCAGACGGAAGGCCCAGGCTTCTCTCACCCTGGCTGCATCCACTGTCTCACCTGGAAGGATCCCGAGGTGTTCCCGGCCAGCTGTGAGACATAGTCTCTCCAGGGGGTTCGGGGTCTTCCTCTTGGTCTCCTCCTGGTGGGACATGCCCGAAACACCTCACCAACAAGGCGCTCAGGTGGCATCCTGACCAGATGCCTGAACCACCCCATTTGGCTCCTCTCGACCTGGAGGAGGAGCGCCTTGACACCGAGCTCCTCCCGGATGGCAGAACTCCTCACCTGATCTCTGAGTGAGAGCCCAGTCACCATGCGGAGGAAGCTCATTTCAACCGTTTGTATCCACAATCTCATTCTTTCCGTCACCACCCACAGCTGGTTACCATGGTGAGGGTAGGAACGTAGATCCTAGTTACCATGGTGAGGGTAGGAACGTAGATCCTGGTTACCATGGTGAGGGTAGGAATGTGGATCCTGGTTATCATGGTGAGGGTAGGAACGTAGATCCTGGTTACCATGGTGAGGGTAGGAATGTAGATCCTGGTTACCATGGTGAGGGTTGGAATGTAGATCCTGGTTACCATGGTGAGGGTAGGAACGTAGATCCTGGTTACCATGGTGAGGGTAGGAACGTAGATCCTGGTTACCATGGTGAGGGTTGAAATGTAGATCCTGGTTACCACGGTGAGGGTAGGAACGTAGATCCTGGTTACCATGGTGAGGGTAGGAACGTAGATCCTGGTTACCATGGTGAGGGTAGGAATGTAGATCCTGGTTACCACGGTGAGGGTAGGAACGTAGATCCTGGTTACCATGGTGAGGGTAGGAACATAGATCCTGGTTACCATGGTGAGGGTTGGAACGTAGATCCTGGTTACCATGGTGAGGTTAGGAACGTAGATCCTGGTTACCATGGTGAGGGTAGGAACATAGATCCTGGTTACCATGGTGAGGGTTGGAACGTAGATCCTGGTTACCATGGTGAGGGTAGGAACGTAGATCCTGGTTACCATGGTGAGGGTAGGAACGTAGATCCTGGTTACCATGGTGAGGGTTGGAACGTAGATCCTGGTTACCATGGTGAGGGTAGGAACCTAGATCCTGGTTACCATGGTGAGGGTTGGAACGTAGATCCTGGTTACCATGGTGAGGGTAGGAACGTAGATCCTGGTTACCATGGTGAGGGTAGGAACATAGATCCTGGTTACCATGGTGAGGGTAGGAACGTAGATCCTGGTTACCATGGTGAGGGTAGGAACATAGATCCTGGTTACCATGGTGAGGGTAGGAACATAGATCCTGGTCACCATGGTGAGGGTAGGAACATAGATCCTGGTTACCATGGTGAGGGTAGGAACATAGATCCTGGTTACCATGGTGAGGGTTGGAACGTAGATCCTGGTTACCATGGTGAGGGTAGGTCGATTATATTTTCTGTGGTTTTAATTCGTCTCGTTTTGTTTTTTCTTTTTTCAGGTTTGTTTTTTTTTGTTCTCGTGGTTTTTTTTTTTTTTTTTTTCCCCAGATTTCTGCTTCTTTTCTGAACGACGCGTCGAGACAAAAATAACTTTGCTATTTTTCCTGCAACTGGAGTTTTTTTTTTCCTGACTCATCATTAATCATAAACTTCTCTGTTTGTTATTTTTAGTTTGTTTTTCTGATGATTCATTGAATTAAAAAGAAAAACAAACTGTTTAAAAAACTTCTAAGAAATAAAATCAGAAAATTTAAGAGTTTAAAAAATTATATATTAAAAATTATATTAATTTTAATGTTAAAAGAAAATTTTAATTGTTATTTAATTAAACCTGAAGAAGAGCATTATGGGATGCCTCTGTACTGCGATGACGTCACTCAATCTGCAACGTGTCATGACTGAAAGAACAAGAACAAAACCACTGAGACAAGCGGATGAAATGATCTTCCTCTGCAGGGTGGCAGGGCTCTCTCAGAGATAGAGTCTCTGTCTCTAGACCAATCAGCATGGCCGCTCTCACCACACTGTCTCTAGACCAATCAGCATGGCCGCTCTCACCACACTGTCTCTAGACCAATCAGCATGGCCGCTCTCACCACATTGTCTCTAGACCAATCAGCATGGCCGCTCTCACCACACTGTCTCTAGACCAATCAGCATGGCCGCTCTCACCACACTGTCTCTAGACCAATCAGCATGGCCGCTCTCACCACACTGTCTCTAGACCAATCAGCATGGCCGCTCTCACCACATTGTCTCTAGACCAATCAGCATGGCCGCTCTCACCACACTGTCTCTAGACCAATCAGCATGGCCGCTCTAACCACACTGTCTCTAGACCAATCAGCATGGCCGCTCTCACCACACTGTCTCTAGACCAATCAGCACGGCCGCTCTCACCACACTGTGTCTAGATCAATCATCCCTCTCATTTACACACATGTACTCTGATTTACGATGAAAACACAAAACTCTTTAGAGAACAACGGAGTAGAGCCGTTGTTGTTCTGGGTCCAAAAAAACAAAATGGGGTGGTTCGGGGATCTGGTTGGGATGCCTCCTGAACGCCTCGCTGGTGAGGTACTACATCGGGCTTGTCCCATCGGGAGGAAACCTAGCTGGACAGGGAACACCTCAGGATCCTTCCAGGTGAGCTGGAAGATGCAGCTGGGTGAGAGAAGCCTGGGCTTCTCATCTGAGGTCGTTACCCTCAGCGAAACAGCAGATCAGCCTGAATCTACGCGGTCATGAGTACCAGAGGTCTCTGATCAGTCAAAATGCTTCTTACCAATGTGTTTTTTTTTTTTACCTCCAGAGTAACATGGTTTTTTTTTTTTGTGAGATCTGACTGTGTTTCTAATAAGGACATCTCTTCCACCACGTCTCATTCAGGGCGGTGGAGCAGATAAGAACCCAGAACGTGAAGGACTCCTCTCCTTCAAATCCACTTTGTAAGCTTTAGTGCCGCTGCCGCCCGTTGGCAGCGAGGAAGGCGTCTTATGCAAATGAAGTTCACAGAGACAGAGCTCATGTCTCCGCCTGGAAGCGTGGATGGATTCAAACCCCAGAAAATACGAGAGGAAAAACTCTGAAAAAAACAAACAAACAATGACACAGAACTGTTTGAGTTTGACTCATCGAGGCCTGAAACGAACCGATCCGGTGGGCAGTAACTCCAATCAGGTTCTCCTGTGGGAACCTACCAGATCCTGGTCGTCCACCTGGATCACCTGGTAGCTCTTGTTAGATGACTCTGGGGGGTCAGCAGTGTTTTTTTTTACAGACATGACGGTTCAGTTACAACGTGAAACCTATCACGTTTGAACAGAAAACTTTGCATGTTCTGTTTTGTCATCTTCCGCTCATCTGGGGCCGGGTTTTGAGGGCATCAGCTGCTGCATCCTCCATCTCACCCAGAAGGATCCTGAGGTGTTCCCTGTCCAGCTGTAAGACATAATCTCTCCAGCAGGTCTGGGGTCTGCCTCTCGGACTCCTGCCAGTGGGACGGAACACCTCACCAGCGAGGTGCTCGGGAGGCATCCTGACCAGATGACCAAACCACCCCATTTTGGCCACCCTGCGGAAGAAGCTCATTTCATCCATAATCCATAATCTCATTCTTTCGGTCACCACCCACAGCTGGTCACCATGGTGAGGGTAGGAACGTAAATCCTGGTTACCATGGTGAGGGTAGGAACGTAGATCCTGGTTACCATGGTGAGGGTAGGAACGTAGATCCTGGTTACCATGGTGAGGTAGGAACGTAGATCCTGGTTACCATGGTGAGGGTAGGAACATACAGTAGATCCTGGTTACCATGGTGAGGGTAGGAACATAGATCCTGGTTACCATGGTGAGGGTAGGAACATAGATCCTGGTTACCATGGTGAGGGTAGGAACATAGATCCTGGTTACCATGGTGAGGGTAGGAACGTAGATCCTGGTTACCATGGTGAGGTAGGAACGTAGATCCTGGTTACCATGGTGAGGGTAGGAACATACAGTAGATCCTGGTTACCATGGTGAGGGTAGGAACATAGATCCTGGTTACCATGGTGAGGGTAGGAACATAGATCCTGGTTACCATGGTGAGGGTAGGAACATACAGTAGATCCTGGTTACCATGGTGAGGGTAGGAACATAGATCCTGGTTACCATGGTGAGGGTAGGAACATAGATCCTGGTTACCATGGTGAGGGTAGGAACATAGATCCTCGTTACCATGGTGAGGGTAGGAACATAGATCCTCGTTACCATGGTGAGCGTAGGAACACTAGTGAGAAAAAAAAATTGTTTCATTGCTATAAAACCTGTTTTTTATCAACAAAAAAGGAGGAAAACAAATAGATTTGATGTCTGATTTACTTTCAAAGGGAATTTTTCAAAATGTGTTAAACCAAGTAAAGAAGTTTAAGCAGCTTGAAACCAGACAGGTGTTCAGATGTGTTTAAATCTAATCTGGAGGCCATCCTGCCCTCTGCTTTAATTCAGCAAACGTGGTCTGCAATACCTCTTCCTGATGTTTGCACCTGTGTCTCATCTACCCGCTGGTTACTTAACCCCTGGTATCAGATCATCTGGTGTTCTGGACTCCTGCTGGAGCCTCGATAGTGTGTGTACCCCCTACTCATGTCGTCAAGCCTGCCCAGGTTGGCTTTCAGACTGCACATGTGTACCCCTTTTCTCTAAACCCTGGTTAGCAGTAATAAACTGGGTCCTACGTCTCCACCTTCATGACAGATGTGTATTTACAAAAGACTCTTATTGTGAAAATTTTCAAGATTTTTTTTTAACTAGTTCAGTTTAATGAGATGTTTTAATAAAATAAATACTGAGGGTCTGAATGACGGAGATGGAGTCCTGCTGAAGGTCTAGGATAGGGTTGGAAGGAAAGGCTCGGTCTGTGTGAAGCTGCATGAATCATTTCTCTGACAGGATGTCACACACACACACACACACACACAGACACACGCGCGCACACACGCGCGCACACTCACACACACACAGACACAGAGACGCGCACACACACACACACATGTGCATGTCCCTCCGCCCACGTTGGCACATTCACAGAAGCCCACCTCCGTCATATCATCAGAACATGCTGGATGATAATCTCCGCCCACACGCTCTATTCATCCCATCATCAGAACGTCACCTCACCCGCCCACTCGCCCGCTCGCCCACCCACTCGTCTCCTCACCCGTCCCACACCAGAGTCTTAATGACTCAGCACATGAATAGAACCCTGAAAACAGACCGAGTTTCAACGTGACGTAAAATAACGTCACGTTAAAACAAAGCTGGGAAGAAATGGAGAAGAGACGATGCTCCTCTAGGGCGAGAGAAGCCAGATGGGGGGGTGCAGGCATCTGGTTTGGATGCCTCACCTCTCTGGTGAGATGTTCCGTCCCACCGGGAGGAGACCAAGAGGCAGACCCCGGACCCGCTGGAGAGACTATGTCTCACAGCTGGTCGGGGAAGACTTGGGATCCTTCCGGGTGAGCTGGAGGATGCAGCCGGGGTGAGAGAGGCCTGGGCTGCCCGCTTGAGGCTGTTGCCCCCGCGACCCGACCCCGGAACAAGTGGAAGATGACGGAACGGAAAAAATTCTTGACCTTTTAAAACACGACAAACAAAACATTTAATAATCGGTTCTAAAGAACAATAAATAGACTTTCTTCGTCCCTCAACAGTTTCATCCCGCCTTGTCCCAGGGAAAGCTTTCATCCAATAAGATTCGAACCGAGTTCTTCCGGTCGAAAGAGGTGATTCTGTCACTAGGCCAACGCCCCCTGAGACCTAAAAAAAAGGCTTCAGAGAGGGAGGCGGAGAGGGTCGATCTTCTTCTTCTTCTTTCGGCTTTTCCCTTTTAGGGGTCGCCACAGCAAGTTAGTTTCTTCCATCTAACCCTATCTCCTGCATCCTCTTCAGTCACACCAACTATCTTCATGTCTTCCTTCACTGTATCCATGAACCTCCTCTTTGGTCTTCCTCTAGTCCTCTTTCCTGGTGGTTCCAAACCCAGCATCCTTCTTCTGATGTACTCTCTCTCTCTCCTCTGCACATGTCCAAACCATCTCAGTCTGACCTCTCTGACTTTAAAACCTCTAACATGTGCTGTTCCTCTGATCCTGTCCATCCTGGTCACTCCCAGAGAGATCCTCAGCATCTTCATCTCTGCTACAAACATCTCTGCTTCCTGTCTTTTCCTCAGTGACACTGTCTCTAGACCAATCAGCATGGCCGCTCTCACCACACTGTCTCTAGACCAATCAGCATGGCCGCTCTCACGACACTGTCTCTAGACCAATCAGCATGGCCGCTCTCACCACACTGTCTCTAGACCAATCAGCATGGCCGCTCTCACCACACTGTCTCTAGACCAATCAGCATGGCCGCTCTCACCACACTGTCTCTAGACCAATCAGCATGGCCGCTCTCACCACGCTGTCTCTAGACCAATCAGCATGGCCGCTCTCACCACACTGTCTCTAGACCAATCAGCATGGCCGCTCTCACCACACTGTCTCTAGATCAATCATCCCTCTCATTCACACACGTACTCTGATTTACGATGAAAACACAAAACTCTTTATTTTAATCACTTAAGCAACAAACTTTAATTCTCTGATAAAATTTTGTATTATTTCTGTTTCTTTGAATGAATTTTTGGATCCAGAAGGATCACGCTGTGACACCCGCAGTGTCCTTTAGGGGCTCTGCACTCCACGGTTTTCTCCTCCCTCCCTCACCCCCTCCCTCTCATGACTGTAGGATTAAAGCGAACGCAGAGCTCCGGCCCGCGGTGTGCATTTCAAAGTCTTACAAAAGAGAGACACATGGAGGAGCGAACGGAACAACCACAGTTTTCCACAGCGTTCATGTGTTTATGGATGTGTGTGTGCTTCTTTTAATAATAACTCACAAACTTAATTAAATGAGAAGGCTTGAAGATCAAATTATAGCCTTGTTTTCTAGATGTAGACATGCACCATGGTTTTTAATGAGCTCTCAACCACAACCTACCGAACCGCTCCAGCAAAGCCGTGACACGCCGTTAAAATCTGCCCCGTTCGTGGGCGTGCACGTCAACAATCATAAAACATACACATGAGAGCCAGACGGCAAATCAAGGCATGACAATGACTTGTTTTGTTTGTCAGGGTGGGAAGATCGACAGCCGAGCTGGAGGGAGTGAGGGAGGGAGGGACGGAGGGAAGGGAGGGAATCTGAGAGGAAGTTTGGAAGCGGAGGAAGAGAGGAATCCTCCCAAAAAAAACAATCTAGGACATTTCGACCACGAACATTTGGGCCAAGAAACTGCAGCCTAGGATATTCGGGCTTCTTGGGATGGACTTTTGGGCCACGAACCATTTTTTTCCTCGGGAGGAGGTCCAGCTTCATTTCTGCCCCCAGAGGATGTCACATCAGGCATGGCACATCTACGCTCCACCATGCCTGATGATGCAGCAGCACACGTTGAGTACTTTAACTCAACCTACGTTTCAGGCCAGCTCCGCCATCGTCGCGACGTCCCCTCCAACACCAGACCTGGAGTCATCAGGCCAGTCCGCTTACGCCGCACGCCACCCATGTTCCAGCATCGAGCCACCCTCACCAACCAGCCCAGAACCAACAACATCTGTGTGGGCTGGTGGGCCACTCCGTACCCACTGTCTGGAAGCTGATTGGGTGCTTGCAGGCTGAGGCTGCCACCGTCGATGGTACTCCGCTCCAGGAGGAGCGGGGGATCTGTCCTTCCAAGCGTGGGAAGATGGTGTACCAGGAGCTTCAGGTTCGTCTCCACAACCTGGTGCTTGACTTAAACACAGGCAAGAAAACCATCCCTACCTTCCTTCGTGGCATCAGTCACAACCTTCGTGGAGGACAACCAAACTAATTAATTGTGATATTTTCTTGTAAAAAATTGGGATAATTCCGTGGTCGAAATGTCCGTTCAACCAAAAACATCCTCCATCAGACCAGCAGTCAGTAATTTAGACGTTCATAAAGTGGGAATGAAGACTCAACATCGTCCGTGAATGACTGTCTGATTTTGGACCTGATAGTAAAGATTATTATTAACAGAATCAAATAAGTCTCATGGACGACGGTGACCTGCTGTGGAGGTCGTAGGACGGGAAAGCCAGGCTTCTCTCACCCCGACTGCATCCTCCAGCTCACCCAGAAGGATCCTGAGGTGTTCCCTGTCCAGCTGTGAGACATAGTCTCTCCAGAAAGTCTGCCTGTGTGTCTCCTCCCGACGGGACGTCCCTAGAACGCCTCACAAGCGAGGCGTCCGAGTGGCATCCTAACCAGATGCTCAAACCACCCAGCAGCAAACGAACCAACCAGCAGCGGGTCGGTCATGGCCCGATTAAACCAACAGGACCACATCATGTCCAAAAGGCAGACATCCAATCCGGACGAACCGGATCCCTCCCGAGAAATTCTACCCATAAGATTCTGTTTATGACTTTTTTAACAGAAGTTCTAAACCAGACATGGTCAAACTACGGTCCGTGGCCCACGTGCTGCCCGTTAAACGGTTTAATCTGGTCGCTGAACTTGAAAATATTAAGTAAATAAACCATGTTAATGTTTTATTTTTTCTGTAATTTTGATGTTTTGTCACTAGATGGCGCCATAAATACAATGACACTGCTCCTATTAGAATGTATGTCTTCATGATGCGACGCTGTCAAAATAAACTGTGCATGTTGATATAGAAGGTTATCGGTTCCAATACACGCATGTAAACAAGCGTGTTAGATTTCAAACCTTGTGCGGTTCTATGGAAACCCATCGGGGTCACTACACGAGCGTAATCTAACGCTAAATGTTAAACGTGGCGCGTTAAATTTCAAATTTAACGCACTTCATTTTTAGAAAAAAAAGCCAGTCAAGAGGAGAGTGATGATGACTTCCAGCAGGATTAGAGACCTTCAAAATAAAAGTTAATCATTTGATTTTCAGCGTTTAAAAACTCATTTCAAAATAAGAGTTTTTATTGTAAAGCTTTCCTTCATTTTTATTGGAATTTAAATCACATATTTCTTCACATCCCAAGATGTGTATTTTTTTTTTTGTCCAATGAGGTGAGGTTATTTAAAGCACGCCATTCGTCTGCTCCTGATCCGGACTGTTTGTCAGAAGTTAGAACTCAATGCGGCCGGTGAATCAAAAACTTTGCCCGCCCCTGGTCTAGACTCAGCCCAGGTAGTGAGGACGTCCGGTTTTAGGACCTCAGGTATTTGTAATGATTTCTGCTTCAAAGGCTTCATTTCACTGTCCTCAGTTAATTTCAGATTCTGTCCACTGGTCTAATCTTTCCCCATGTACAGCAGGTATGGATGAAGGACTCACTTTTTGTACTTAATTAAAAGTACAAAAGTAATTGGTGTAAATTTTTCTTTTTAAGTTAGAAGTAAAAGTATTCGACCATAATTCACATGTTATTTTTTGTGCTGTAGGGTGTCACCATGGAAACCAGGATCTATGTTCCTACCCTCACCATGGTAACCAGGATCTACGTTCCTACCCTCACCATGGTAACCAGGATCTACATTCCTACCTTCACCATGGTAACCCGCTGTGGGTGGTGACCGAAAGAATGAGATCGCGGGCACAAGTGGCCGAAATGAGCTTCGTCTGCAGGGTGGCTGGGCTCTCTTTTAGAGATAGAGTGAGGAGCTCTGCCATCCAGGAGGAGCTCGGTGTCGAGCCGCTCTTCCTCCAGGTCGAGAGGAGCCAGATGGGGTGGTTCAGGCATCCGGTCAGGATGCCCCCAGAGTGCCTGGCTGGTGAGGTGTTTTTGGCACGTCCCACCGTGAGGAGACCAAGAGTCACGCTGAAGTCCACTCGCTATAATCTTCATAGGCCGCTCAGTTTGTGTAGAAGCTGTCTTAGGTACGGATCGGGCCGTTCACACGCTCCTCATATGTAACAACGGTTCAACAACCCAGAAAAAAAAAACCTGCACTATGTGGCTCTGTTCAATCCGTCTCATCAGATTACCGTGAAACGAGGTTTGGAATAATTTAAGTTTACTTTATGACAGAGTTTCTTTTTTTTTTCCATCCGTTTCTTTCTCTGCTGGCACATTAGGAACTGTCCTGATTGTGTCTCTGAGGACTTACAGCTGAGGCAAATCTTCTGAATGCAGATCGGGGAAGAATTGAGCTTAGCTGAGAGGAAGCATGAACATGGGGCCCCTGCAGAAACACACACACACACACACCCTCCCGTCTCCGTTTCAGCGCTAACTTTCACTCTGAAGACTTACAGTAATCTGGCAGATCAAAGGCAGATCCAATCCTCTTCCTCTAATCCAGTTTGATGGTGACTTTTTCACATGTAGTAACACAGATAAGTTCGGAGCGGAGTTCCCCTCCTCCGTCTGTTGTCACATTAATAATCATATTTATAAAACACAGGCAGGGATTAGGTTATTTTAGGGCCGCTCTAACGGGCACCGTGACATTGTAATCTATTCAGACTTTACGTTTCACACACAGACTTTCTTTCCTTCATATTCAGATGTTTGTGTTTAGATGGAGACGCCCGAGTTTGGACTTTAAACCCGGGGTTCAGTGACCCTCTAAAGCTACTTCATGAGAGAAAACAAGAACATGGAGCTCTTCATTCCTCACCTCGCCGTCTGGATGGTAACCAGGATCTACGTTCCTACCCTCACCATGGTAACCAGGGCCTACGTTCCTACCCTCACCATGGTAACCAGGGCCTACGTTCCTACCCTCACCATGGTAACCAGGATCTACGTTCCTACCCTCACCATGGTAAGCAGGATCTACGTTCCTACCCTCACCATGGCAACCAGGATCTACGTTCCTACCCTCACCATGGTAACCAGGATCTACGTTCCTACCCTCACCAAAGTAACAAGGATCTACGTTCCTACCCTCACCATGGCAACCAGGATCTACGTTCCTACCCTCACCATGGTAACCAGGATCTAGGTTCCTACCTTCCCCATGGTAACCAGCTGTGGGTGGTGACCGAAAGAATGAGATCGCGGGTACAAGTGGCCGAAATGAGGGTGGCTGGGCTCTCACTCAGAGATCAGGTGAGAAGCTCTGCTTGTTCTCTGTTCAGGCTAAGCCCAGCCAGGCCCCATTGATAAAAGACCAGCCACCAGGCGCTCGCTCTCATGCCCCGTCCTCAGGCCTGGCTCCAAGGGGAGGCCCCGGTGACCTGCGTCCGGGCAAGCGCAACTTGGCAATACTTGATCTCTTCATAAAGGTTTTTGAGCCGCGCTTTGTTTGCCTTGGGTGACCCTACCAGGGGCATTAAGCCCCGAACAACATAGCTCCTAGGATCATTGGGGCACGCAAACCCCTCCATCACGATAAGGGGGCAGCTCAAGGAGTGATCAGTCACTCAGAGATCAGGTGAGGAGCTCGGCGTCGAGCCACTCCTCCTCCAGGTCGAGAGGAACCAGATGGGGTGGTTCAGGCATCTGGTCAGGATGCCTCCTGAGCGCTTCGCTGGTGAGGTGTTTCGGGCACGTCCCACCGTGAGGAGACCAAGGGGCAGACCCCACACCCCTATCACCTGTTCTCCTTCTTTACCCCGGTGAGCTCCTGCTGTACCAGGACCTGTTTAGCTGCCCGGCTGTCAGGAGGTCTTTAAATAATCTGGGTAATGAGCTTCTCTTCAGAGTCAAACCGGAATTAATCTTATAAGAGTGAAGAAGTCTGAAAGAAGAAGATGAATGTTTAGAAGATAAAAGGGAGAAAATGAGAGAACACGACATGTCAAAGGAACATCAGGAGGTTTTCATGCCAAAAGTACAGAGTAATGCCAACCACTAATGCCAGAAACCAGTAATTAGAATCATCGTGTTTCAAAGTCAGATGTTTGTCTAAGAATCCTGATATCAGTATGGACGGTGGAAGGAACCAAAGACCAAACCTACATCCTTCATATATTAACCAGGATCTACGTTCCTACCCTCACCATGGTAACCAGGATCTACGTTCCTACCCTCACCATGGTAACCAGGATCTACGTTCCTACCCTCACCATGGTAACCAGGATCTACGTTCCTACCCTCAACATGGTAACCAGGATCTACGTTCCTACCCTCACCATGGTAACCAGGATCTACGTTCCTACCCTCATCATGGTAACCAGGATCTACGTTCCTACCCTCACCATGGTAACCAGGATCTACGTTCCTACCCCCACCATGGTAACCAGGATCTATGTTCCTTCCCTCACCATGGTAACCATGATCTAGTTTCCTACCCTCACCATGGTAACCAGGATCTACGTTCCTACCCTCATCATGGTAACCAGGATCTACGTTCCTACCCTCACCATGGTAACCAGGATCTACGTTACTACCCTCACCATGGTAACCAGGATCTACGTTCCTACCCTCACCATAGTAACCAGGATCTACGTTCCTACCCTCATGTCTCTTGGTACTGGGGTGGCCCTGGCAGGGGTTTCTCTTATGCACCTGGCTGGACAGGTGGGTGGCTCCTCGGCCCGGCCTCGGGTTCCCGGGATCTGGATGGACGCGGGCCTGGGTTGCGTGTGTCTCTGCCTCCCTCGTTCCCGTCTTTTGGGGCTGGTGAGGATCCGTTGGTCGTTGGACAGTCACTGTCCGCTATGTTCCTTGCTCCCAACCAATATTATTAGTGCTCTAGTAACATGTGTGTCTTCTTCTGTACCCTATTCCCCTTCTTTATTACCCCCGCCCCTCTCCTTAGTAATCCCAGTCAGGTCCAAGAAAAGAAGCACGGACATTTTGTTTGTAAAGCATCTCGCCAGGGTCAGCACATGGTGGTCCTGTTCTACCAGGGTGCTGACCCAGGTAGAACAAAACTGTCCAGCATACTTGACATACAGATCATCACTCACAAAAAAAAGTTTTCTTTCAGACATAAATTATCTCCTTGTTTTTCTTTTTTTTCTCTCCGATGGTTTAATTTCTTGGTATTTTTTCTGTTCTGGTTCCAAACTTCTCCTGCTTCTCTGAGTCTGTGCGCTCGGCCTGGAAACCATTCAGGCATTAATCAGCCTGTCGCCAGACACCGCTGACGTCACAGGACGTGCACCCGGGCACCAGGTGATTCTGTTTTTCCCTTCATCAGGATAAACACTCATCACACACGGTGCCTGATTGGACGGGCTAACAGATGGGATCTAATGTTGGTGACTTAATGGGATGTCTGAAAAAGGCACGTCCACGTTTGGCCGAGTCCACGCTGAGATCATTCCTACCCAGGTTAGATTAATACAGCTCTAGATGGTTATGAACTAGTCCCATTGGTTCAGGGGCTCAACTACCGCCTTTTATTTGATGTGTTTAAATCATTGAATGGAGATTGTTTTAATCTAAGCTTTAACTGAATTTAAAGAAAGAACTGTGTTGTTAAAGATGGACAGACAGGACACCCAAAAAATCCACAAAATAATGGATGTAGGTTTTACTAAAAGGCCAAAACACAGCTTCCACTCCATTGTCTTCGGCTTATCTGGTTACCATGGTGAGGGTAGGAACATAGATCCTGGTTACCATGGTGAGGGTAGGAACATAGATCCTGGTTACCATGGTGAGGGTAGGAACGTAGATCCTGGTTACCATGGTGAGGGTAGGAATGTAGATCCTGGTTACCATGGTGAGGGTAGGAATGTAGATCCTGATTACCATGGTGAGGGTGGGAATGTAGATCCTGGTTACCATGGTGAGGGTGGGAATGTAGATCCTGGTTACCATGGTGAGGGTAGGAATGTAGATCCTGGTTACCACGGTGAGGGGATGAACGTAGATCCTGGTTACCACAGTGAGGGTAGGAACGTAGATCCTGGTTACTATGGTGAGGGTAGGAATGTTGATCCTGGTTACCATGGTGAGGGTAGGAACGTAGATCCTGGTTACCATGGTGAGGGTAGGAACGCAGGACCTGGTTACCATGGTGAGGGCAGGAACGTTGATCCTGGTTACCATGGTGAGGGTGTGGTGTGAGGCCTTTTAGGCCTGCTTGTTTCTTTTTTTTTCTCCCCCAAAACTCACAGGTGCTGGATGGCTTCTAACAGGAGGATTGGCTGATTGCTCCCAGCTGCACAGACTTACCGGTGGCTATAAAAGACCTGGTGTCACCCACAGTCTCTGTCAGGTCTTCAACGATTCTAGTGGTAAACTGACCACCTCTAAGCTGAGTCAAATTTTGATATCAGACTAATTTTCTTATTCTCCCCACAGGAACCTTCAGCCCTTCCTCTTGGCCATCCAGCACTGCCTGAAGCCGTTATCTCTCTGCTGTGGATTCCTTTGTTCAACACTTAATAAACTGTTAAACCTGCATTTGGATCCTCCTCATTCCCTCTCCCACACAACAGAGGGTAGGAATGTAAATCCTGGTTACCATGGTGAGGGTGGGAATGTAGATCCTGGTTACCATGGTGAGGGTGGGAATGTAGATCCTGGTTACCATGGTGAGGATAGGAACGGAGATCCTGGTTACCATGGTGAGGGTAGGAATGGAGATCCTGGTTACCATGGTGAGGGTAGGAATGTAGATCCTGGTTACCATGGTGAGGGTAGGAACGTAGATCCTGGTTACCATGGTGAGGGTAGGAATGGAGATCCTGGTTACCATGGTGAGGGTAGGAACGTAGATCCTGGTTACCATGGTGAGGGTAGGAACGTAGATCCTGGTTACCATGGTGAGGGTAGGAACGTAGATCCTGGTTACCATGGTGAGGGTAGGAACATAGATCCTGGTTACCATGGTGAGGGTAGGAACATAGATCCTGGTTACCATGGTGAGGGTGAAAACGTTGTTTTAATCTCAGTCAGTTTTATGATTTCTAACATTCATAAAGTCTCAGAATTCAGACGGTGAAAACCTCGTTAATTAGGGGTGAAGTTTTGTTAGAAAGTTGACGGTTTAAAATGAAACAGTTGTTTGTTGGATCATTCAGATTTTTATTCTTTATTCCCCTCCCCTCGTTAATACCTCTGGTCGATTAAGATTACTTTTATTAAAACGTCGTGACTTTCTATAATGTTGTTATTCTGGGTACGGATGGATGGGTGTGTGGACCAGCTGCTATTGTTTTTTTTTCCCCTTTTCTTGCTTATCGGGGCAAGAAGAACCAGAGTTTAAATGAGGGCCACAGGACCGGAGCAATGTGAATAGATGAAGGTCTCCTCGTATCTGGTAGAGTAAGATCACGTACTGTAGATGCAATGAAATAGAACCCTAAAATGTCCCCAGATTTTAGTTTTTAGAAACTGAACCGCTTCCGTTCCATTGTCTTCCGCTTATCCAGGGCCAGGTCACGGTGGCATCAGCCTCAGACGGGAAGACCAGGCTTCTCTCTCCCCGGCTGCATCCTCCAGCTCACCTGGAAGGATCCCGAGTCGTTCCTCGGCCATTTGAGACATAGTCTCTCCAGCGGGTGTGGGGTCTACATTATACAGAGTTGTGAAAAATAACAAAAAATTCTCAATAGCAAAAAATGAAACAGACGCTAGTCAGTGCTCGGGGGCATCCTGACCAGATGTCCGAATCACCCCATCTGGCTCCTCTCCCGGGTGAGGTGTTTCTGGCACGTCCCACCGGGAGGAGACCAAGAGGCAGACCCCGGACCTGCTGGACAGACTATGTCTCACATCTGGACAGGGAACACCTCAGGATCCTCCTCAGCTGCATCCTTCCCATCTGAGGCTGATGCCACCGTGACCCGGCCCTGGATGAGTGGGAGACAATGGAACGCTAGTTGGCTTCTAAAAACTAAAATCTGGGGAAATTTTTTGGGTTCCATTTGACTCCATCTACGTGACCCTCCTCTGCCGGACACGAGGAGACCTCGCTGCTTCATCTACTCACATTGCTCCAGTCCTGTGGCCCTTGTTTAAACTCTGGTTCTTTTTGTCTACGACCCCAGATACCCCCACTCCATCAGGATGAAGCTCATCTGCTGCATTCCTCAAACATAAAGCTGTTTGACTAGACCAGCTAGTATTTGGTTAACAGTCCAAAGCAGGGCGGCACGGTGGCGCAGTGGGTAGCAGAGTGGCCTCCCAGCAAGAAGGTTGTGGGTTTGAGTCCTGGGTGGGGACGCAGCAAGGAACACTGTCCTTTCTGTGTGGAGTTTGCATGTTCTCCCCTTGTCTGCATGGATTTCCTCCAAGGGCATGCACTTTAGGTTGATTGGCTGGTGCCAAATTGCCCATAGGAATGAGTATGTGTGGACTGGCAACCTGTTCAGGGTGTACCCCGTCCGTCCTGTGGAGGAAGTCTCTCCTTCATTTGGATACAGAACAGAAATGTTCTGGATTTGTTTTGTTTTTTAATAATTAAGACTGATTTTTACAGATTTTTAATGTATTTTTTTTTGTTTTATTTTAACGTGTGAACCCGGTCAGACCTCTGCGGTGGGATTCCAGGTTATAGAAACAACATCAAACTGAACAAAGAAGACGAAGTGAACCCTCCTCCCCACAAACAGAGGGGGGATCATTTTTACATCAGTTATGGGATGTCGGGGTGAGCAGACATATACCTCCTAATCCCCAGCAGACATCCCTGCAAGACCACCGTACCAGACGCATGACAAGAAAACTACAAAGGAATGAACACACACACACACACACACACACACACACACCATCGACACAGATTGAAAGAAAAAGAAAATCCAGGTGAAAACATTGGTTTTGTTTCTGTAAATCTTTTCCTGATTTATTTTTACTTTAAAACACACACGTTGTCTCACGTTGAGGCCAGACGAAGGCCAACGGAACTACATCATCACAGAAGATGGAGGACGCTGGATCGATCCATCATGGTGACGAAAGAGCTGAGCCGAAAAGCAAGGCTCTG
>LR738559.1:22362500-22510000 GCA_902685375.1 Neostethus bicornis | reverse complement strand
TCAGCTAAATATGTTTGACTATACAGAGTATAAACCGCAAGATTTACAGAATGACCACGACCCTGACAACAATTTTTACACAGAAATACAGAAGGACTGTCAATATTACACAAATGAGCAATTTGATACGCATATAAGTACTAAAGAGTCTCTATCTATTATACATTTCAACTGCAGAAGCCTTCACTCCAATTTTTCTAAAATCTTAAATTGTTTAAAACAAACAAAAAATAAATTCACAGCAATAGCAATTTCAGAGACATGGCTGTGTGAGGAGCAGTGGTCTCTCTACGAGATCGAAGGTTACAACATGTTCTTCACAACTAGAAACAATAAAAAAGGTGGAGGTGTTGCTGTGTATATTAATCAAAATCTGAACAGTAAGAAGATCAGTAACATGTCTTTAGTCATAGATAAACTTATGGAATGTGTTACAATAGAAATTGAAATGGAAAAGTCAAGAAACATAATATTAAGTTGTATCTATAGAAAACCGGGATCATGTGTGGATGCATTTAGAGAAACAGTGACTGAGCTATATGAAGATATAAAGGACAAGAAAATGATCTTTATTTGTGGTGATTTTAATATTGATTTGCTCAATCCTTCGGAATCATCTGCTGTCACTGACTTTATAAATACAATGTATAGTTTATGTTTATATCCATCTATATTAAGACCAACTCGAATCACAAGTAACAGTGCCACACTGATTGACAATATATTTACAAATGTTTTTGACAGTGATTTAAAAAGTGGACTCATAATAACTGACATAACAGACCACCTACCTGTTTTCTTGGTTAAAAAGAAGTTTGTAAAATCATATCATGAAACAAAAACTGTAATAATATCTAGACAAAAAACACAAGAAACAATCAATCAATTTAAAACGGATCTAAGAGCACATATCTGGGATGATGTATTTGTGGACAATGTAAATGTCGCATATGAAACCTTTCTCAAAACCTTTTGCTTTTTTTATGACAAGAACTGTCCTTTAGTGAAAAAAATAGTCAGCAATAAATCTGACGAAAAACCGTGGCTCACTGCAGGGATTCAAAGAGCCTGTAAGAAAAAGAATAAACTGTACAAAAAATTCTTGACAAAAAGAACAAAAGAGGCTGAATGCACTTATAAAACATACAAGAATAATTTAATAAAGATCATAAGAACGAGTAAAAAGGAGTATTACAACTCAATCTTAGAAAAGAATAAAAATAACACCAAAAATACATGGAGCATCCTAAATAAAATGATTAGAAATGGGAACAAGAGAGCCAATTTTCCCACACAAATTATGACAAATGGAAGAGTAATTAATCAACCAAAAGGAATTGCAAATGAATTCAATAATTATTTCAGCAAAATTGGTTCTAACTTAGAGAAAAAAATTCCAAAATCCAATCTCGAAAATGATTTCATATATAATATACCTCTGCAAGACAAAACTATATTTTTACAAGGTACAAATGAACATGAAATACTTCAAACTGTCAAAGACTTCCAGAGCAAGAAGTCAGCTGATTGGAATGGGCTGGACATGTCACTGTTAAAGGACATCATGGACTGTGTGGTAATCCCAATCACCTATATCTACAACATGTCTTTACAATCAGGTGTATTTCCAGATGCTATGAAGAGGGCTAAAGTCATACCCATATACAAGTCTGGTGATAAACAAGAATTTACAAATTACAGACCCATTTCCATTTTATCTCAGTTTGCAAAAATATTGGAGAAATTATTCCACAAACGCTTATACAAATTTTTACAAAAACACAATCTGCTCTGTGAACAGCAATATGGTTTCAGACCCAAAAGGACCACCACCCTAGCATTGATAGACTTAGTTGAAAACATATCAACTGCTATTGATAAAAAACAATTTGCCATTGGTGTGTTTCTAGATTTAACAAAAGCTTTCGATACAGTCAACCATAAGTTATTACTGAAAAAACTGTGTCGATATGGTATCAGAGGTGTGGCCTATCACTGGATCAAAAGCTATTTAGAAAATCGATCTCAGTATGTCCACATTAATGGACATGATTCAGAGCTTCAATCAGTGACCTGTGGTCTCCCCCAGGGGTCTGTGCTGAGCCCTTTGTTGTTTATTTTATATCTTAATGATATCTGTTTGATTTCCAAAACTCTGCAACTAATACTGTTTGCTGATGATACTAATGTGCTTTGTTGTGGTGAAAATTTAGAAACACTAATATGTGAAATGGGAAAAGAATTACAATTATTAAAAAGTTGGTTTAACTCAAACAAACTGACTTTAAATCTAAAAAAAACAAAATGTATTATTTTTGCAAACCGTCCTTTTAAGGCCAACAATAAATTATTCATTGATGATGTTGAGATAGAGTGTGTAAATGAAGTAAAATTTTTAGGAATCATGATACAAAAAAACTTGAGTTGGAAAAGTCATATAAATTTTATAAAAGCGAAACTATGCAAGACGTTAGCAATAATAACCAAAGCTAAAGATTTCCTAAATGAAAAAGCACTTTATATTCTGTACTGCTCCCTGTTTCTTCCTTACATCACGTACGGCTCCGAGGTGTGGGGCAACACATATCAAACAAATACCACTCCAATTACCATCATTCAAAAAAGAGCAATAAGAACTGTAAGTAAAGCCAATTACAGGGCACATACAAATCAACTGTTTATTAACAAAAAGGCCTTAAAATTTAAGGATTTGGTTCAATTTAAAACTGCACAAATCATGTTTAAAATAAACAATAATCATCTACCCAATTCTATTCAAAACTTTTTTCATAAGAGGGATACTGTGTATGATTTTAGAAGATGTAATGTGTTTAAAAAGATGGCAATAAGAACAAATGTAAAACAACATTCTATTTCAAGTATTGGTGTAACTCTTTGGAACAACCTGGATCAACATTTAAAAGAATGTAAAACACTTAAACAATTCAACACTTTATATAAAAAAAATATTATCAAATCATACGAAGGAAAAGAGCTCTAAAGATGGACACTTTTATGTAAATTACTGTACATGTGGATTTTTTTTTTCTTTTTTTTATTGTTAAAAAGTCAACAGCTTAATTACATATAGTTTGGATGAGTTAGGGGCAGGCATCATAAGCTTCGGCTTCAGTCTGCTCCTTTCCGGACCTTATACTTATTGTTTGTTTTTGTTTTGTAAGAAAATGTTCAAATGTCTGGAAAAATAAATAAACTACTAAACTACCACCTGGCAACGCTGGAGCCCGTATAAAAACGCTTCTGGGTGCGGTTATAAGCAGTGTTGAATGGAGGAGGAGGGTCCGTGGCTCCATGCTGTCTGCTTTTGTAAACAAGGACGCACACCAATGACGTATGTGTCGCAGATAGTGACGCATTTTTTTTTTTTAAATCTCCACTTTGGCGGGATTTTCAAAAACGCCGGTTTTGAGTGTAAAAAATCCTCCGTTCTCGTGTGTACGGCCAAAACGGATAAAAAATATATGCGTTTTAAAAAATATCCGGCGACGTGTGGACGGGACCTGAGGCCTGTATGAGTCAAATGTAATTTAAACATAAACAGATTAAAAACTGGGAGAAAAAAAATAAACATTTTATTCAAACTTATTGAAATATTCACAATAAAAAATGAAGCAAGATTTTAAATTATTTTTAATAATAATTTGAAAACAGTTTCAACTTGTTTTAAAGTTTTTTTCACACTTTAAAATAAACATTTTCACCGTTTTTTTGTCCAATTTTAAGTTTTTTTTCACCTGTTACACTTTTCTCATTTCAATTTAAAACATTCTAATTGGCCGACTGACGGACCTCCGCCCCCCCTTCTCCGTCCCCCTCCTCTCGCTTCTTTTCTCCCCCAGGGTGTTAGTGTTGCCACTGGGGTTTTATAGACTCCCCACTGAGAGCATCTCCTTAGAACACACAATGAGGGCCATTTATCCCCGCGGTGACCGTGCTGACCCCCTAAATCTGCCGGCTCCTTTCACATGGCCCCCACAAAGCGCCCCGGCCCATGAGCTGGGCTCCTCAGGCATGCACCACTTAGGCACCAGGAAAAGAAACATGGAGATTAGAAACTATGTGACAAAAATCTAGCTGGAATTAAAGTTAAAGAGGATCTTCTTCAGCGGGTCGTAAATCTTATCTCACCGCGTATCTGGACGAAGTGAACGTTTCAAAAAATCCTAGAAAATCAAAATATTTAAGATGGTTTTATAAAAATTTACATTTAATATCAGCTTGTGTTTCAAAATAAAGGACAAAATCCATGGCTGAGAACATGCTGGTATTAGTGTCCCTTCAGGGGGCGTCACAGCAAGTCAGTTCCTTCCATCTAAACCTATCTCCTGCATCCTCTTTGGTCACACCAACTATCTTCATGTCTTCCTTCACTGTATCCATGAACCTCCTCTTTGGTCTTCCTCTAGTCCTCTTTCCTGGTGGTTCCAAACCCAGCATCCTTCTTATGATGTACAACCAGGATCTACGTTCCTACCCTCACCATGGTAACCAGGATCTACGTTCCTACCCTCACCATGGTAACCAGGATCTACGTCCCTACCCTCACCATGGTAACCAGGATCTATGTTCCTACCCTCACCATGGTAACGAGGATCTGTTCGGATGGACACTCTGAGAGTGTCCATCCTGGTCACTCCCAGAGAGATCCTCAGCATCTTCATCTCTGCTACAAACATCTCTGTTTCCTGTCTTTTCCTCAGTGACACTGTCTCTAGACCAATCAGCATGGCCGCTCTCACCACACTGTCTCTAGACCAATCAGCATGGCCGCTCTCACCACGGTTTTTTACACTTTCTTTTCATTTTATCTGAAACTCTTCTATCACACATCACACCTGATACTTTTATCCACCTGTTCCAGCCTGCCTGCACAAGCTTCTTCACCTCTTTTCCACACTTCCACCTTCTTTCTCTCTTCTCCCTGTAACCTCACTTTTCTAACCTTCCAACAACCTTACACAGCTGTGGCTTAATAAGCCGATGCGGGAGCTGCAGCTCCTACTACACTTACTGGTAATGTGAATCATGGTAGGAGCAGTAGCAGACTTACTTCTCTGCTTTTTCCGGGTTTTTGTGGCCTCAGGACAGATCTCTCTGTTCTCCTCGGCCTACTTGATACGCCACCTTCAGCGATCAGAGATCACTAACTCGAGATCCTCTTGCAGGCATCATTGTACCGCAGGGCAGGACTTCCAGTTGGCTGCGTTCCTGTGCCCAGCTCCTCATAGAGGATGTCCTTTGGAAGTCGATCATCGTCCATCCTGCATACATGACCTAGCCAGCGCTGACGCCTCTGTAAGAGGATGGCAAACATACTAGACATGCTCGTCTGAGTCAGGATGTCGTTGAAGACTCGATCCTACCAGGTGATGTCAAGGAGACGTCTAAGGTTACAAACGTTGAAGGAGTTTCGTCTCCGCTCTTGGTGGGTAAACAGGGTCCAAGCTTCACAGCCGTACAGTAGCATGCTCACCACCCACGCTCGGTAAACCTTCATCTTTGTGATGAGAGTCAGCATGGGGTTGAACCGACACGGGCTTTAGTAGGCGGGTCATAATTAAACTCTTCTTCTCCAGCTCTTTTCAACCTGCGTTGGTTCTCACATTCACCCATTCACACGCACACTCATACCGGATGGTTGAAGCTGGCATACAAGCTGGAAACCACCATCAGGAGACATTAGGGGTTCAGTGTCTTATCCAGGAATGCCTCAGCATGAACTCCGAGTGGGGGATCGAAATGGCAACCCTCTGATGACAGGATGGACGCCCTATTCACTGAACCATCCTTCCACATGATAACGTATGGTCCTCTATTTAACTCAAACGCAGTCACTGCCAGGGTCCCCGTCGTTGGCTGCCACCCATCTCCTCCTTCACCCAAACCCTATCGCCCCTCCTGCAGGTGGTGAGTGATGTCCCCTGCTTGGGCCGAGCCCGGTTGGGCCCCATGGGTAAAAACCCGGCTCTCACTCAGAGATTGGGTGAGGAGTTCTGCCATCCAGGAGGAGCTCGGTGTCGAGCCGCTCCTCCTCCAAGTCAAGACAAGCCAGATGGGGTGGTTTGGGCATCTGGTCAGGATGCTCCCTGACCGCCCTGCTGGTGAGATGTTTTGGGCACATCCCCGGACAGACGTTCCTACCCTCACCATGATAACCAGGATCTACGTTCCTACCCTCACCATGGTAACCAGGATCTACGTTCCTACCCTCACCATGGTAACCAGGATCTACATTCCTACCCTCACCATGGTAACCAGGATCTACGTTCCTACCCTCACCATGGTAACCAGGATCTACATTCCTACCCTCACCATGGTAACCAGGATCTATGTTCCTACCTCACCATGGTAACCAGGATCTACATTCCTACCCTCACCATGGTAACCAGGATCTATGTTCCTACCCTCACCATGGTAACCAGGATCTATGTTCCTACCATCACCATGGTAACCAGGATCTATGTTCCTACCCTCACCATGGTAACCAGGATCTACATTCCTACCCTCACCATGATAACCAACTGTGGGTGACCAAAAGAATGAGATTATGGATACAAGCGGCTGAAATTAGCTTCCTCCGCAGAGTGGCCAAATGGGGTGGTTCGGTCATCTGGTCAGGATGCCCCCGCAAGGCGTCTTACTGGTGAGGTGTTTCGGGCATGTCTCACTGGGAGGAGACCCTGTACCCGCTGGAGAGACAATGTCTCACAGCTGGCCGGGGAACGACTTGGGATCCTTCCAGGTGAGCTGGAGGATACACCCCGTCTCCCCTTCCGCCTGCTGCGGTGTAGAGCAGCACACAAATTTCCCCAGTGAGGGATGAATAGAGTGAAAAAAAAATTTAATGTTAAAATAATGTTTAAAACCTGGTAAAAACTTTTTAAAAACTTGATTTAACATAAAAACCTTGTTTAATTCTGAAAGTTTGTTGAACATATTCAATTTTTCACTTTTTTTTCAGTAAATTTGACTTCATCAGGAAGAAGCTGAGAGTCTGAAACCATAGAAACTGTCAGGATTCCAACAGAGAAAAGATCTTCATCTATCAAAGCCGGTTTCACCCCTCCACACTCAGACTCTATTGTGGAGGAAGGAATAAAAACAGCCTAATCTCTGCTGCCGTCTTTCTTCCTCCTCCCATCCCTCATTCTTCTTCTCTCCTTTCAGACTCACTTCCTTTCCCAGCTTGGATTGTTGTTGTTGTTTTTTTTTCCTCCTCTTTCTTTCACTCGGAGCTTTTGATTCCACCCCCTATTTTCTGATGGGCTCCTGCTATAGAGGCGTTCCAGCTGGGGGGTTGTTTAGATGTGTGTGTGTGTGTGTGTGTGTGTGTGTGTGTGTGTGTGTGTGTGTGTGAGCTGCAGATTGGATGAGAAGTTAACGACAGGTGATGGAGACATAAGGAAGTAGCTCATCCTTCGTACGCTCACCGCCTCTGGGAGAAACGTCTTTGCCTCCCAAAGCATCTCATTGTTAAATTTGAGGGAAATATTCTGAGAGATGAGAGTGAGCGACAGACACGTCTGTTCCTCGGCTTCCTGAAGGAACCGGCACAGAAACAAGACGACGAAACAAGAGCCCAGAAAATCACATTACGAACATCAGTTTATACCCTGGTGAAGAAAAAACAAACTTTTAAGACAGGAATGTTTCTGAGACCGTCATCCTGGATCATTACCTGTTTATTATCTGATCTGTTTCAGTTAAAATGAAAGAAAAAGCGTCCAAAACCGTGGTGAGAGCGGCCATGCTGATTGGTCTAGAGACAGTGTGGTGAGAGCGGCCATGCTGATTGGTCTAGAGACAGTGTGGTGAGAGCGGCCATGCTGATTGGTCTAGAGACAGTGTGGTGAGAGCGGCCATGCTGATTGGTCTAGAGACAGTGTGGTGAGAGCGGCCATGCTGATTGGTCTAGAGACAGTGTGGTGAGAGCGGCCATGCTGATTGGTCTAGAGACAGTGTGGTGAGAGCGGCCATGCTGATTGGTCTAGAGACAGTGTGGTGTGAGCGGCCGTGCTGATTGGTCTAGAGACAGTGTCACTGAGAAAAAGACAGGAAACAGAGATGTTTGTATCAGAGATGAAGATGCTGAGGATCTCTCTGGGAGTGACCAGGATGGACAGGATCAGAGGAACAGCACATGTTAGAGGTTTTAAAGTCAGAGAGGCCAGACTGAGATGGTTTGGACATGTGCAGAGGAGAGAGAGAGAGTACATCAGAAGAAGGATGCTGGGTTTGGAACCACCAGGAAAGAGGACTAGAGGAAGACCAAAGAGGAGGTTCATGGATACAGTGAAGGAAGACATGAAGATAGTTGGTGTGACTGAAGAGGATGCAGGAGATAGGGTTAGATGGAAGAAACTGACTTGATGTGGCGCCCCCTGGAGGGAAATAATGAAAGGACAAGAAAAAGAATCAAACTATCATTTTGGAACCAGCACATACTTCCTATTTGGCCTGCTCCATCCAGTCATCGGTTGCCATGGTGTTTGGGTTCGACTCAATCCTGTGAAATAAATCTCTGAAGGTCCGACGAATGAAATAAAAACCGTAATTTTCTGCAGACCTGAAATATTTTCATCATGTAAATCAGCCCTGACATTTTTTTTTTGTGATTGCGTGGGCCTCACACATCGGGGTCTAACTGTGCCGTGTGTGGCAGCGAGTCACAGCGGCCGGCCCACCCACAATATTCTGAACCATCCAGAAACACATTACAAAACTGCTCAGAAATGTTTCACCCGTCCTGACTCACACCGCCGCGGACCCAAAGCGGGAGGAAATTAGTTTTAATATTTTTGTCCGTTTTATGATTTTATTTGTTTCTGCTAAAAAAAAAATGAATAAAAATTTGGTTCCATGTAAATTGTTTGATCTAAACAGGACTTTTTGGTATCATGGCTGCTTAACAGCGACGCTTCGTCATGGTTCCTGAGTAATGACCCGATAGGACCTCCGTGAAGCTGGATCTTCTTTAAAAAAAAAAAAAAAAGGAACAAAAATAAACACAAAATTTGTCAATAATTTCTGCTGTAAAAATGTTCGTTTGTGCTATTTTATTTTTTAAGAAATACGATTTTTTTTTTTTTTTGATGCCCTCATCCAGACATTCATTTATTTCCGGGCGTCGCCATCTTTGATGACGATTGAAAGGCATCACAAGTGACCTCATCAAGGTCATGGCATGCAAAACGTGGAAGACGATCTCCACCCTCTGGAAGGGGTGTAGGAGGGTTACAGCGGTATGATGAAACCTGACTCATACCCCACCCAGTACAGACACCATATGAGAATGTTCAAAAGACACTTTACGGATGGTCTGGGGTACCCCTGAATGACCTGACTACAGATGCCCGTATGCAGTGGGATCACCAGCTGTTTGTCTTACTGACGTTTTGAAACCTGCCATCCTGGCATAAAGTTAAGATCCTCATACGTCCTGTAATCTGAAAACTATTTTTCCGTTCCATTCCGTCGTCTTCTGCTCAACCAGGGCCGGGTTGCGGGAGCAACAGCCTCAGACAGGAAGCCAAGGCTTCTCGCACCCCAACTGCATCCTCCACCTCCCCCAGAAGCAATCTGAGTCGTTCCCCGGCCAGCTGTGAGACATAGTCTCTCCAGCAGGTCTTTGGTCTGCTCATTTCAGCTGCTTGTATCCGTAATCTCATTTGGTCACCACCCACAGCTGGTTACCATGGTGAGGGTAGGAACGTAGATCCTGGTTACCATGGTGAGGGTAGGAACGTAGATCCTGGTTACCATGGTGAGGGTAGGAGTGTAGATCCTGGTTACCATGGTGAGGGTAGGAACATAGATCCTGGTTACCATGGTGAGGGTAGGAACGTAGATCCTGGTTACCATGGTGAGGGTAGGAGCGTAGACCCTGGTTACCACGGTGAGGGTAGGAACGTAGATCCTGGTTACCATGGTGAGGGTAGGAACGTAGATCCTGGTTACCACGGTGAGGGTAGGAATGTAGACCCTGGTTACCACGGTGAGGGTAGGAACGTAGATCCTGGTTACCATGGTGAGGGTAGGAACGTAGATCCTGGTTACCATGGTGAGGGTAGGAACGTAGATCCTGGTTACCACGGTGAGGGTAGGAACGTAGATCCTGGTTACCACGGTGAGGGTAGGAACGTAGATCCTGGTTACCATGGTGAGAGTAGGAACGTAGAGCCTGGTTACCATGGTGAGGGTAGGAACGTAGATCCTGGTTACCATGGTGAGGGTAGGAACGTAGATCCTGGTTACCGTGGTGAGGGTAGGAACGTAGATCCTGGTTACTATGGTGAGGGTAGGAACGTAGATCCTGGTTACCATGGTGAGGGTAGGAACGTAGATCCTGGTTACCGTGGTGAGGGTAGGAACGTAGATCCTGGTTACCATGGTGAGGGTAGGAACGTAGATCCTGGTTACCATGGTGAGGGTAGGAACGTAGATCCTGGTTACTATGGTGAGGGTAGGAACGTAGATCCTGGTTACCATGGTGAGGGTAGGAACGTAGATCCTGGTTACCATGGTGAGGGTAGGAACGTAGATCCTGGTTACCATGGTGAGGGTAGGAACGTAGATCCTGGTTACCATGGTGAGGGTAGGAACATAGATCTGGTTACCATGGTGAGCTCTCCTCTCCACACTTCTCTCTAGATTAAATATTTTTTTCTCTCATTCTAAAAATAAAATAATTTTCCAGGAGCTCAAACTTTAAACGATAGAACTTTTTAAAATTTTTTCAGGTAGAATCTGATCCTCGTTTGACAAATTGGTCTGAAAACTACTTCAACATGAAGTAATGAAGCTTCAAGAGGATTTCAGAGGGGACGGTTTGTTTACACACACACACTGAGATCAGAAAAAAAAACTTTTATTCATTTATAAGCCTTTAAAAACACAATAAACCCGTTTTTTTTTTTTTTTTTTTTTTATTACAGTTTCCACTTTAAACGAACTCACTGAGACGTTGTGTTTACAGGGATTTTGGCCGCCATCTTTTACCTCGTGTTGTTTTATTAATCTGTAAAAAGTGAGTGTGTGTGTGTGTGTGTGTGTGTGTATGAATGTATGTGTGTGTATGTATGTGTGTGTGTGTGTGTGTGTGTGTGTATGAATGTATGTGTGTGTGTATGTATGTGTGTGTGTGTGCGCGTGTATGTGCATGAATGAATGTGTGTATGAGTGTGTATGTGTGTGTATGTGTGCGAGTGTGTGTGTGTGCATGAATGAATGAATGTGTGTGAGTGTGTATGTATGTGTGTGTGAGTATGTATGTGTGTGTATGTATATGTGTGTATGTATGTGTGTGTATGTGTGTGTGCGCGTGTGTGTGCATGAATGAATGTGTGTATGAGTGTGTATGTATGTGTGTGTGTGTCTGTATGAATGTATGTGTGTGTATGTATATGTGTGTGTGTCTGTATGAATGTATGTGTGTGTATGTATATCTGTGTATGTATGTGTGTGTATGTATGTGTGTATGTGTACGTAAGTGTGTGTGTGTATATGTGTGTGCGTATGTATGTGTGTGTATAAATGTGTGTGTATATGTGTGTGTGTGTGTGAGTATGTATGTGTGTGTATGTATATGTGTGTATGTATGTGTGTGTATGTGTGTGTGCGCGTGTGTGTGCATGAATGAATGTGTGTATGAGTGTGTATGTATGTGTGTGTATGTATGTGTGTATGTGTAAGTGTGTGTGTGTGTCTATGTGTGAGTGTGTGTATGTGAGTATGTATGTGTGTGTATATATGTGTATGTGTGTGTATGTGTTAGTGTGTGTGCATGAATGTTTGTGTGTGTCTGTGTTTGTGTGAGAAAGTGTATATGTGTGTATATGTGTGTAAATGTGTGTGTATATGTATGTATGTATCTGTGTGTGTGTGACTAATCTTCATTCCTCTTCTTTCTAGTCTCCATTTTTCCCTCCTCCTCTTTACTCCTCTCACTACAGATCACACTGTCATCTGTAAACATCACGTTTAATTTATTCCATTTTTTTCTGCTCAAATAAAATTAAAACAAATAATTTTAAACTTCCCTCTGACGCTGTGCCTGATCTCTTGACCTTCAAACCGAGGTTCTTATTAAACTGTGGTTTCTGCGTCACGTTAAAACCTGTCTGAGCCGGATCGTGCATCCAGTAGCTTTGATTGGTCTAAACGTCTCTCTGATCAGATCACAGCTGACGATGTAAAGCTGTCTTTAATGACAGCCTGATAGTTTACGTCTCATGCAACCGGAGCATCTCAAGAATTTTGGCAACGTCACATTTGGTTGAAGAAACAATGATCAGAGCGAGCTCGGCCGTCACTCACGCTGCGGTTTCCAGTCAGCCGGAAAAAAGTAGAAATCTGTCACGGAACATAAATCAGAGCCCAACATTCTTTAACTTCCAAATGAAAATCCTTGGAAAGGTTTAAAGAATCCGTCTGAAAACTACGGAGAACTCTGGAGTCAGAGATTCCAGATTAAAACTGGTTTGAGCTTCTGTTTGGTTTTTATGACGACAGTGTGAACAAGACGTTTATCTTCTGAACCGCTTAATCCTAACGAGATGTCAGAGCCAATCACAGCGGATTTCAGGCGGGGGGCGGGACAAGAGAGGAATGAAGATCAGTCAGAGTTAGACTATAAGGCACTACAGTAAAGGCTGGGGTTATGTTATGCATTCACTAAATGGTGCTGCGCTAAAGGGAACGTTCCGTCATCTTCCGCTTGTTCCGGGGTCGGGTCGTGGGGGCAACAGCCTCAAATGGGAAGCACAGGCTTCTCTCACCCCGGCTGCATCCTCTAGCTCACCTGGAAGGATCCCAAGTCTTTCCCCGGCCAGCTGTGAGACATAGTCTCTCCAGCGGGTCTGGGGTCTGCCCCTTGGTCTCCTATCGGTGGGAGGTGCTCAAAACACCTCGCCCGCAAGCCGCTCGGGGGGCATCCTGACCAGATGCCCAAACCACCCCATCTGGCTCCTCTCGACCCGGAAAAGGAGCGGCTCGACACCGAGCTCCTCCCGGATGGCAGAGCTCCTCACCCGATCTCTAAGTGAGAGCCCAGCCAACCTCCAGAGGAAGCTCATTTCGGCCACTTGTACCTGCGATCTCATTCTTTCGGTCACCACCCACAGCTGGTGACCATGGTGAGGGTAGGAATGTAGATCCTGGTTACCATGGTGAGAGTAGGAATGTCGATCCTGGTTAACACGGTGAGGGTAGGAATGTCGATCCTGGTTACCATGGTGAGGGTAGGAATGTCGATCCTGGTTAACACGGTGAGAGTAGGAATGTAGATCCTGGTTAACACGGTGAGAGTAGGAACGTAGATCCTGGTTACCATGGTGAGGGTAGGAATGTAGATCCTGGTTACCATGGTGAGGGTAGGAATGTAGATCCTGGTTACCATGGTGAGGGTAGGAATGTAGATCCTGGTTAACACGGTGAGGGTAGGAACGTAGATCCTGGTTACCATGGTGAGGGTAGGAATGTAGATCCTGGTTACCATGGTGAGGGTAGGAATGTAGATCCTGGTTAACACGGTGAGGGTAGGAACGTAGATCCTGGTTACCATGGTGAGGGTAGGAATGTAGATCCTGGTTAACACGGTGAGGGTAGGAATGTCGATCCTGGTTAACACGGTGAGGGTAGGAATGTAGATCCTGGTTACCATGGTGAGGGTAGGAATGTAGATCCTGGTTAACACGGTGAGAGTAGGAATGTAGATCCTGGTTACCATGGTGAGGGTAGGAATGTCGATCCTGGTTAACACGGTGAGAGTAGGAATGTAGATCCTGGTTACCATGGTGAGAGTAGGAACGTAGATCCTGGTTACCATGGTGAGGGTAGGAATGTCGATCCTGGTTAACACGGTGAGGGTAGGAATGTAGATCCTGGTTACCATGGTGAGGGTAGGAACGTAGATCCTGGTTACCATGGTGAGGGTAGGAATGTAGATCCTGGTTACCATGGTGAGGGTAGGAACATAGATCCTGGTTACCATGGTGAGAGTAGGAATGTAGATCCTGGTTACCACGGTGAGGGTAGGAACGTAGATCCTGGTTACCATGGTGAGAGTAGGAATGTAGATCCTGGTTACCATGGTGAGGGTAGGAACATAGATCCTGGTTACCATGGTGAGGGTAGGAACATAGATCCTGGTTACCATGGTGAGGGTACGAACATAGATCCTGGTTACCATGGTGAGGGTAGGAATGTAGATCCTGGTTACCATGGTGAGGGTAGGAATGTAGATCCTGGTTACCATGGTGAGGGTAGGAATGTAGATTGACTTATAAATCAAGATCTTTACTTTTCGGCTCAGCTCTCTTTTTACCACGACGGACCGATGCAGCGTCTTAGGTATTGCTGATGCTGCACCGATCTGCCTGTCGATCTCCTGCTCCATCCTACCCCCACTCGTGAACAAGACCCCGAGATACTTAAACTCTGCAGGGGGCACTCCACCCTTTTCCGGGCGAAGACCATGGTCTTTGATTTAGAGGCACTAATTCCCATCCCGGCCGCTTCACACTCGGCAGCAAATTGATCCAGTGAGAGCTGGAGATCACGGTCCGATGAAGCCAACAGGACTTCATGGGACTAAAGGGAATGTAAAAAACAAAACAAAAAAAACAGTCAGATAGGTCAGTCAAACTTTATTAACAATTACAAAAGTGTGGTGAGAGCGGCCATGCTGATTGGTCTAGAGAGAGAGTACATCAGAAGAAGGATGCTGGGTTTGGAACCACCAGGAAAGAGGACTAGAGGAAGACCAAAGAGGAGGTTCATGGATACAGTGAAGGAAGACATGAACGGAAAGGGCTTCATGTCCAAACGAATCATCTGGGTTTCTGTCCCAGATGATGTTTCTGGCATTGGAGGACTCGAATGCTTGATGTATCCACACCATCTTTGGCTGAATCCCGTTTTTATTGTGGGTTCTTTTTGTTTTAATTTCTCGTGTGAACCTCGTTGGAATTTTAATCTAAACAAATGAAATTAAACTGAATCCTGCTGATTTTTCAGAGAAACAAAACGAGCGCCCGGACTGAACACGACTGGCACGACGATCAGAAATACGAGCTCTTATTTTTCCCAGAGAATGATGGAATGTAGACGTAAACGTTCACCATGAAACCACCAGAACCTTTACAAATCATCTTAAACTGAACCAGAAACACCAGCAGGTTTTTATTTAAACTCAAACATTCTTTCTAATTATCACTGGTTTCATCTAGTTTCAGATGCCGGCTCCGGGACAGACACAGATTCTTCATTCCAAGATTCCCAAATGGAAAAGAGGAAGTTGGGATCTTTCTTGTCCAGTAATCTCAAACAATTTGAACACCAGTGTGTTCTTGGCCATGGATTTTGTTCACCACCATGATTAGGAACGTAGATCCTGGTTACCATGGTGAGGGCAGGAACATAGATCCTGGTTACCATGGTGAGGGTAGGACCGTAGATCCTGGTTACCATGGTGAGGGCAGGAACATAGATCCTGGTTACCATGGTGAGGGTAGGAATGTAGATCCTGGTTACCATGGTGAGGGTAGGAATGTAGATCCTGGTTACCATGGTGAGGGTAGGAACGTAGATCCTGGTTACCATGGTGAGGGTAGGAACGTAGATCCTGGTTACCATGGTGAGGGTAGGAACGTAGATCCTGGTTACCATGGTGAGGGTAGGAACGTAGATCCTGGTTACCACGGTGAAGGTAGGAACGTAGATCCTGGTTACCATGGTGAGGGTAGGAACGTAGATCCTGGTTACCATGGTGAGGGTAGGAACGTAGATCCTGGTTACCATGGTGAGGGTAGGAACATAGATTGACTTGTAAATCGAGAGCTTTGCTTTTCGGCTCAGCTCTTTCTTCTCCACAACGGTTCGATGCAGCGTCGTAATTATTGCCGACGCTGCACCGATCCGCCTGTCGATCTCCCGCTCCATCCTTCCCCCACTCGTGAACAAGACCCTGAGATACTTAAACTCCTCCACTTGGGGTAGAACCCTGTCCCTGACCTGCAGGGAGCATTCCACGCTTTTCCGGGTGAGGATCATGGTCTCGGATTTGGAGGCGCTGATTCCCATCCTGACCGCTTCACACTAATAAACTTCTAAGAATAAAAAGGGACCGTTTTAGAAACTCATGAGTTTCTGACTTTTGTTTCCTGAGCAGAGATTTTTTTTCTCTGGATGTTTGTGTATTTTTGTGTATTTTTGTTTCACGTGTGAGAAAAAAACTCACTTTTCTTGTTCTTCATGTTTGTTTTCAAACAGAGTTAAAAGATCAGGTTCCACCTCGTCATCGTTCCCAAAGCTGAGAGGCTTTGAAGCCGGAAACATCTGGTAGCCTTTGACCATCCAGCACGGTGGAGATGACCGGGTCGGACTGAGCCAACATGTCACTGTTTGTTCTTTACTTGACCTCGGCTGAAGGCGCTCCCGCAGGGCGGTGGTCCTCCAGGGTTCCTTCTCAACGATTAGTCCCTGATCAGACTCAGGTGCAGAAGCAGGGACGTACTGCGGGATTGGTGCCCTTCAACTTCTAAACTAGAGACCCTGTGACCCGATTCGGTCATTTCTTTGAGAAACAATCAGACCTCCATAGCCGGAGGAGCAGGCTGTTGGACTGGCTCTGTGTTAGACCATCTTCATTCATGTCTGGTTCTCGTTTGGATCGATTTGCTGCCGAGTGTGAAGCGGCCGGGACGAGAATCAACGCCTCCAAATCCGACACCATGGACCTCGCCCCACTAAGGGTGTAATGCCCCCTGCAGATCAGGGGCAGGGTCCTACCCGAAGTAGAGGAGTTTAAGTATCTCAGAGTCTTGTTCACGAGTGGGGGAAGGATGGAGCGGGAGATCGACAGGCGGACCGGTGCAGCGTCAGCAATAACCAGGACGCTGCGTAAGTCTGTTGTGGTAAAGAGAGAGCTGAGCCGAAAAGCAAAGCGCTAGATTTACAAGTCGATCTACGTTCCTACCCACACCATGGTAACCAAAATCTACATTCCTACCCTCACCATGGTAACCAGGATCTACATTCCTACCCTCACCATGGTAACCAGGATCTACGTTCCTACCCTCACCATGGTAACCAGGATCTACGTTCCTACCCTCACCATGGTAACCAGGATCTATGTTCCTACCCTCACCATGGTAACCAGGATCTACGTTCCTACCCTCACCATGGTAACCAGGATCTATGTTCCTACCCTCACCATGGTAACCAAGATCTACATTCCTACCCTCACCATGGTAACCAGGATCTACGTTCCTACCCTCACCATGGTAACCAGGATCTACGTTCCTACCCTCACCATGGTAACCAGGATCTACGTTCCCACCCTCACCATGGTAACCAGGATCTATGTTCCTACCCTCACCATGGTAACCAGGATCTACGTTCCTACCCTCACCATGGTAACCAGTATCTGTGTTCCTACCCTCACCATGGTAACCAGGATCTACGTTCCTACCCTCACTATGGTAACCAGATCTACGTTCCTACCCTCACCATGGTAACCAGGATCTACGTTCCCACCCTCACCATGGTAACCAGGATCTACGTCCCTACCCTCACCATGGTAACCAGTATCTGTGTTCCTACCCTCACCATGGTAACCAGGATCTACGTTCCTACCCTCACTATGGTAACCAGATCTACGTTCCTACCCTCACCATGGTAACCAGGATCTACGTTCCTACCCTCACCGTGGTAACCAGGATCTACTTTCCTACCCTCACCATGGTAACCAGGATCTACGTTCCTTCCCTCACCATGGTAACCAGTATTTACGTTCCTTCCCTCACCATGGTAACCAGGATCTACGTTTCTACCCTCACCATGGTAACCAGGATCTACGTTTCTACCCTCACCATGGTAACCAGGATCTACGTTCCCACCCTCACCATGGTAACCAGGATCTACGTTCCCACCCTCACCATGGTAACCGGGATCTATGTTCCTATCCTCACCATGGTAACCAGGATCTACGTTTCTACCCTCACCATGGTAACCAGGATCTACGTTTCTACCCTCACCATGGTAACCAGGATCTACGTTCCGACCCTCACCGTGGTAACCGGGATCTATGTTCCTATCCTCACCGTGGTAACCAAGATCTACTTTCTTACCGTCACTATGGTAAGACCGACCTGCAAGGCAGCAGGAACCTTAATTACATCTAAATCTACCTTTACTCAGTACTAATTGTAGATGAACTGGTTACTTTCTTGTAAACACAATGTCTCCTGAACCACTGAAGAGGTTTACAGTTGTTCTCAGCGTGGTCGGTGGCATGTCGTTCAGCGTCTTGGCGTCGACGTGTTCTTTTTTATTTTCATCCAAATCCTTAAAACTAACTTTAAAAAGAGATGAAGCGACTTTTTATTGGAAATAATTTGTTTTTTTTTCTGCTTCTCGGACTTAATCTGAGACCGAACAGACGTCCTCTAAGTTCTGCTGAATTGATGTTGTTACAATTTCAAAGTAAAAAAGGAAACATGGCCGACTCAGAGACCTGCAGCCGTCAGCGTGCAGCAGACAACAGCTCGTACAATCCCAGCTCGGTCTTATCAGAGAGGCCAGAAAGCAGCAGGAGCAGAGCTTTCAGCAGAGCTGTCTCCGTCCCTGAAGGACACTCTGACGCAGAGACTCCACACCGTTAGAGAAACACAGTCACACAGAGTTTAAAACAAAAAATTTAATTAATAATAAAAACAATAAAAAAAAATCTAACAATAAAAACAAGTTTTCAATTTGATTTTTTCAGCCGAAAATCACATCATCTTTTCTCTCAACGGGCTTCAGATTAAAGATTTAAAAAGGGCATTCCTGCCCTAGACCAGGTATGGCCAAACTATGGCCCGTTAAAGGTTTCAATCCGGCCCGAAAAGATTAAATAAACCCTGGTAATGTTTTATTTTTCCTGTAATTCTGATGTTTCTTCACTAAATTAAATGAATTACTCTATTCATCCCTCACCGGGGAAATTTGTGTGCTGCACTCCTTACACCGCAGCAGGCTGCCCTTCAACAGCGCCAATGGTGGGAGAAGCGGGGGTTAGGTGTCTTCTCCAAGGACCCTAGACGGTGGTCTCAATGGGAATCAAACCCGCGACCTTCCGGTCCGTGGGCGAGCGCTCTAGCGCTGATCCACCGTCTCCCACCACACTCTAGATTTATTGGTTTTGTTTAGAAAACAACACTGCTCCGTTTAAAATGTGTGTTGCCTTGGAGCCAGGCCTGAGGGTGGGGCACGAGAGCGAGCCCCTGGTGGCCAGGCTTTACCCATGGAACCCGGCCTGGAACAGGAGACATGGGCCGCCCTTCCAGTGGACTCACCCCCTGCAGGAGGGGCCATAGGGGTCGGGTAAAGGCAGAGATGGATGGCAGCCAACAACGGGCACCCTGGTGGTCAGACCCTCGGCTGCATAAGCTGGCTCTGTGTAAAGTTTTCCTGTAAAAATACTGAAAGACAGATGAACGGAGAAGAGGAGTGAAGATGCTCCTTTTGGGTCAGACTTTTCCGGACAGGATGCGAATAACAGAGACTCCCCCAGCCGCCCCAGCGGAGCCTCTTTGATCCATCCATCCTGAATTAAACCTGGCTAATTGTCCAGATCTGACTGATCGCTGCCCGTCCCTGCATTCCTCTGATAGGCTCAGACTGATCAGATCTCATCAGGTACTAACGGAGGAAGCTTTCTGACCTCATGCATATCTGCTGACCTCCTAATCCGAAAAGCACACCTCGTAATTACTGCGTCTGTGATAATGGAGAGAATAAGATTGGTTTTAATGTGCTTGAAACTTATCTTTTAATTGGTCGGACACTTTGTTTATTTAATAGAAGCTGTCTTTGTGTTTAAAGTTTTTATTTCGCCTCAAAGCAAGTTTTTATTGGTCGGTTTAGTTTAAAAAAAAAAAAACTCATTATGTTGAAGAAGAATCAACAAAAACAAGGACTTATTTGTTTGATTTATTGTAAAATTTTTCACATTTTTAGGTTCCGTTTCTGTCGTCTTCTGCTCATCCAGGACCGGGTCGTGGGGGCAACAGCCTCAGACGGGAAGCCCAGGCTTCTCTCACCCCAGCTGCATGCCCGAACCACCCCGTCTGGCTTCTCTCGACCTGGAGGAGGAGTGAGTGAGAGCCCAGCCACCCTCCGGAGGAAGCTCATTTCGGCCGCTCGGGTCATGGAGGCTGCTGCTGCTGTGGCCCCTCCTCCTTCCAAAGCAATGCATGCATGCTGAAAATGTCAGTGAAGAGATTACTACATAACACAAACACAACACCGTCCTCCATGTTTGTAGTTCTGTAGCTCCACCATGCTATACGGTCTGTCCTCCATGTTTGTAGTTCTGTAGATCCACCATGCTATACGGTCCGTCCTCCATGTTTGTAGTTCTGTAGATCCACCATGCTATACGGTCCGTCCTCCATGTTTGTAGTCCTATAGATCCACCATGCTATACGGTCCGTCCTCCATGTTTGTAGTTCTATGGATCCACCATGCTGTACGGTCCGTCCTCCATGTTTGTAGTTCTATACTAGATTCACCATGCTGTACGGTCCGTCCTCCATGTTTGTAGTTCTGTAGATCCACCATGCTATACAGTCTGTCCTCCATGTTTGTAGTTCTATACTAGATCCACCATGCTGTACGGGCCGTCCTCCGTGTTTGTAGTTCTGTAGATCCATCATGCTCCACGGTCCGTCCTCCATGTTTGTTGTTCTATAGATCCACCATGTTATATGGTCCATGTTGGAAACGATTCCCCAGATTGAGAATTTAAAGACCTCCTCCTTGAGCCGCCTTATCGTAGTGGAGGGGTCTGCGTGCCCCAAGGATCCTAGGAGCTATGTTGTCCGGGGCTTAATGCCCCTGGTAGGGTCACCCAAGGCAAATACTTTGTAGATCCTAGGTGAGGAGCCGGACAAAGCGCAGCTCAAAAACTCCTATGAAGAGATCAAGCATGGCCAAGTTGCCCTTGCTCAGACGGGGGTTACCGAGGCCCCACATTGGAGCCCCAGCAACCCGTCCCCGGGTAAGCGGAAGACGACGGAACGAAACGGAGAATTTAAAGACACGGTCTAGAAAGTTCATTCAGAAAAAGTCTGTTTTTATGCTCCGTTTTCTGGACGAAACTGACCGTTCGGGTTGCGTTACGTACACACCCGGTCCCCACCAGAAAGGAATGATGGGTACCCATCCATCGTCGAGCGAGTGAACCCCCTGTTTTCTGCCATGAATATTTCTCATGGTGTTACTTTGAGATCTTTCTGACCCCAACCTTTCATGTGGGATCCATCCCCCTCCATACATCCTGAGCCCACTGAGATCAGACGCAGTGGGAGGGGGATGATGCTACTTATTGCAGACCTGATTGGGTTTAGTCATGCCTGGGGGAGCCGAGGGAAGATAGCAGAGATTTATCAATACCCAACACCTCCTCTGGATGTGGAGACAATGCCTTGATCTTGTAAAATCTGTTTCCATCTGAGAGGCGTTTGTTAACCTTCAGCTTGTTGTAGAAACACTTTGATGCTGATGCTGGTTATTTGTTTGGGGGTAGAGGAGACGGGACGGGGGGAGACGGGCTGGGGGTTGGGGTTTCTATATGTGGGTAATAACAGAGTGTTATAAAAATCAAGCCTGATGTCGTTTCCAGAGTGAAACTTGTTTAGGTTTGATGTGGTGAGCCGGATCTGATTGATCTGAAACCCGTTCAGGCGGCGTTAATAAAAACCTTATCTGTTTTTGTTTTTTTTCACAGTCACATAAAATCCTTCCTCAGATGTTCACAGACTGTAAACGAACTGAGGAGGAAGTTTTACAGCAGAACAGAGCGGTTTGTTGACAGATCTGAAGTGTGTGAAACACTTTTTCAGGAACATCATTTATAAAGAATGCTCACGCTTAAATCCATGCCAAGGACGGCCTTGCAAAATAAGGGATTCATAAAGATGTGGGAGGGCATGGGCGTTCATGGGCGTCAGTCAGAGTCTGCCAAACGGTGAGACGTGGAGAAAAGAGGAGATTTTTGGACAGTGTCATGGTTCCCTCGCCCAACACCAGAGGGAACCCGGGGCCTTCCCTCATCTGCCTGATTTCAGACACCTGAAGGATTCTGTGTAGCTGCCTTTAAAAATTCAGCCTGTCTTCCCTTCAGGAATTGGGTCATACCTTCCATCCCAGCCAGGGCTTCCTGGCAGCCTAACTTCATGACATTTCCACTGATCCATGTGTGTTTTTTTTTTTTCAGCTAAACTGGACTCCTGTATTCAATAATTCATGTTTCTGTCCTGCTATTGGGTCCTTCTCCTTCCACCTGCATCCCACACCCTGACAGAATGACCCGACTTTGAACTGACCCACCGGACAGAGGTCGTAGGCCTGCCCAGGATCGCTGCAAAAGCCCCAGCCCAAGTCGTGCGCCAAGTCAAGCCATGTCAAACCGTGTGCCGAGTCAAGCCACAGGAACACAATGCCAACACGTCACCATTCTGCATGAGTAGTAACAGGTGGGATTGGCTCATTAGAATATCATTACAGATGTGTCACCTCATTTGCATAACCCTTATCTGGAGTTCTGAAGGCGTGGTTTGGGTCATTTATGGGGCTCACGATGCGTAAGCTTGTCCAGGACTCCATTGTGTCTAGAGACATTAAGTAAAGGGACTTGCGGAGGTATCTAGAAAGCTAAGGCGCTGCCTGCTGCAGTGCTCCCTGTTACTTTAGCGTTTAATCTAACTTTCTCTGAGTTTCTGTCCTTTCTTCTGGATATGTTTTGTCTCTTTCTGAATGTTTAATTTTGAGCACACTTTGGACGTCATTTTGGACTTTATTGTTTTGTGTCGGACAGCGGATTTTTCCGAAATTGTCCGGCTAGCTCCCAACAACTAGCTCTCAACGGCTAGCCGATGGACAGAATTATGGAGTCATTCTGTTGACATGCTCGACCAGCTGCTGGCTCTTGGAGCCTCATCTGTCGTGTCTGGAGGAGTTGGTTCAGTCCTGAGGGAGCTGAGGAGAAGGAGACGGTCTAGAGGAGGTGCTTCCTGTGTTTTTACGGTTTCCATAGAAACGTCCGGTTGCTCGCTTGAGGAACTGGAGGCGCTCACTCGGACCCAGTGAAATACAGAGAGACCAGTTTGGTGTTCTTCACTGCGGCCTGGCTTTGTGGATTCATTCCAGACTCCAGCTTTTGGGTTGCCAGGTTGGACGTCGTTATAAGTTGACTAAAAACACTTGATTTTAAAACCCACACTGCGGCTCCTGAACGTCTGTGTGCCTCAGCCAGCACCAGCCCGGACCAGCCTTCTATCATCCATTCCCACCTCCAGCGCAGGACTCCACTGTGTCAGTCAGGGTGACACATGAACCCCCACGGCGGCATGGTGGGGATCGCTGCCCTGTCACCGCCTGTCACTCCCTCTTTGTCCCTGTCATGCCCTCACCCTGGCAGGTTAATGGGCGATCTGTCAGGAGAGCTGACACACTGACAGGTGAGAGGTGAATCCCCGACCCTAACACACACACACACACACACACACACACACACACACACACACACACACACACACACACACACACACACACACACACACACACACACACACCCTACAGCTAGCCGGTGTGTGTGTGTTTACAAACAGACATCTAAGAGCCGGGAATCTCTCTTTTAATCTAATACTTCACAGAAAAGCAACAAAGATTCATTTTTTTAACATCTGAAGAGATTTTCTTTGTTGTTTTGAGTAAATCTCGGACAAAAAAAATCCCATCAGATGATTTTGGAATGCTTTTTTTTTTTTTTAGAAAAAAAACCAAACCAAAAATCACCTCAATCCGTGTTAAAGCTCGTTTTTATGTCACGAAGACAAACTGATCAGATTTTCAGGATCAAAATTTGATCATTTGAATATTCTGTTTGTTCCGTCGTTTTCCGCTCATCCGGGGCCGAGTCGTGGGGGGAACAGCCTCAGATGGGAAGCCCAGGCTTCTCTCACCACGGCTGCATCCTCCAGCTCACCCGGAAGGATCCTGAGGTGTTCCCTGTCCAGCTGTGTAGTCTCTCCAGCGGGTCCGAGGTCTGACTCTTGGTCTCCTCCTGGTGGGATGTGCCTGAAACACCTTACAAGCGAGGCGCTCAGGGGGCATCCTGACCAGATGCCTGAACCACCCCATCTGGTTCCTCTCCATCTGGAGGAGAAGCGGCTCGACACCGAGCTGGTGGAAAAGACAGGAAGCAGAGATGTTTGTATCAGAGATGAAGATGCTGAGGATCTCTCTGGGAGTGACCAGGATGGACAGGATCAGAGGAACAGCACATGTTAGAGGTTTTAACCTCTTAACACCCACCTATTTTCGGGCTGTGCACAATAGTTGGACATACCCAAATGCCATTGCTTATTACAGCAGCATCTTTCAAGTCACATGCTTGTACTATACATCAAAATAAAGCTTAGACTTTCTAGTTTCTGTAGATATGTACATGAAGAGTGTCAGAATTTCAGAGCCTATCTTACAGTAGTTCAAACATAAAAAAAATTGTAGAATTTTAGCCTCGCCTAATTTTTTTCATTTTCCAATGTCCCTAGCCAAGACATACTTCTTAGTAGGCATAATTCCTTCCATTTGTATGACAAAAATCTTGTTGACAACAACTGTGTAAAGTTTCAGATCTCTAGGTACAAGTGTTTTTGACCTATTGACCTTTTACTATAAAAAGTGTCCATTCGGCACAAGCTGTCCAAATCTGTGCCAAAATGTGCCAAAGTGAATTTTTGCCATTCTATCACTTTTTTAGTCATAAAAAATGCATATTAGTGTTTCTGTGACTTTGAATGCCTCCCACAGATATTTTTTTTTTCATAATTTTTTAAATGTATATTTTAATATTTTTTACTGTAATTATAAATTTTTCCATAAAAATTATGCACAAGAAATGAAATATACAACTGGATAAATGATATGTTGTGTATGACAACAACTGTGTAAAGTTTCAGATCTCTAGGTACAAAAGTTTTTGATTTATTGACCTTTTAGTATAAAAATGTCTAATCTGAACAAGCAACAAATTGAATTTTTGCCATTTTATCACCTTTTTAGTCATAAAAAATGCATATTAGTGTTTCTGTGACTTTAAAAACATCCCACAGATCTTTTTTTTTCCTTTTTTTTTTTTTTATTATTTTTTTTTTATTTACATAATTTTTGCTGTAATTATAATTTTTTTTCATAAAAATCATGCACAATAAAATTTTTTCGGATAAAAAATATGTTCCAAAACCCCAGAAATATAGTTTGCTAAAAAAAAAAAGTTGAAAATAAACTAAAAAATCTTTCTATCTGTGATCACCTCACTCACTCAGTGTCTGCTCCTCATTCGCGTCATGACGCACAAAATGGCGCCGTTTGTTTTGATAAAATTTCCCGTTACGCAGTTGAATAACACGCGATTCTATTGGTCCGGTTTTGAACCAATCCCCTCGTTTTGAAGGTGGAAGTATCAGCTTTCTTTATAGGCTAATCATATATTTGTAAGTGACGTCGTTAGCCCGCTAGAAGCTAACATGCTAGCAGTGCTGTTAGCTGAAGGAGAAGCGCTTGCTTCTTTCAAAGCCTTGTAAAAACCAAACTCTTTATCGGAATATTTTGCGAACGGTCTCAGTTTGTAGATAACTTCGTAAAGAAAAGAAACATACCCAGGATGAACTTAAAAACACAGCTAGGCAGTTATTATGGAGATTGGAACGCGACCGCTACTATTTCTCGCAGAAAACAAAATCACGTTTTCTGGAGTTTTTCTCCAAACTGGTTTACTTTTGAGAAAATACAATTTTATATAGTTATTCTGTGGATTGTTACGGACTAAATGAGACCAATCAGATGAAGATTGAACCTGTCTGAGCCCATTACGACTGGATCATAGGTGAGAAATGCGCTCCAAACAGTTTGATTTTATTTGCGAATAGTTTGCTATTTCTTCTTGAAACTAGTGAAAACATAAGAATGGATGCTATGATCGTTTTCTTGAAAGTCTAAGCTTTAAAACGAGGTATAACTTAGTGGAGTTGAACAAAGAATAAGTGTCTTTATGAGTGAAGAAAAAACAAAAACCCACAAACGTACCGTGGACGGGTCAGTGGATGTTAAGAGGTTAAAGTCAGAGAGGTCAGACTGAGATGGTTTGGACATGTGCAGAGGAGAGAGAGAGAGTACATCAGAAGAAGGATGCTGGATTTGGAACCACCAGGAAAGAGGACTAGAGGAAGACCAAAGAGGAGGTTCATGGATACAGTGAAGGAAGACATGAAGATAGTTGGTGTGACCGAAGAGGATGCAGCAGATAGGGTTAGATGGAAGAGACTGATTTGATGTGGCGCCCCCTGAAGGGAGATGATGGAAGAAGTTTGAATGGTAGAGTTTACCCCCGTGGACTGGAAGATCTCTGGTTCGAATCCCACTTGGCTCATGTCTAGGTGCCATTGGGGATGGCACCTAACCCCCTGTTTCTCCCACCATTGGCACCGTCCTGGCAGCCTGCTGCGGTGTAATGCAGCACAAAAAATTTCCCGTCGAGGAATGAATTAAACATGTCAAAATAAATTTTTACTTAAAAATTTATGTAAATTTTTTTGTAAACAAAAAAGATACCGAATTGTTTTTTCTGATGCTAGTTTTCCCCTGGCTGCAGGGTGTCACCAAAGCAAGAAGGTCAGGGGCTCAAGTCCCGTAGTGGGGCGATGCTTAAAACACTATTCTTTCTGTGTTTAGTTTGCATGTTCTACCCTGTATGTGTGGATTTTCTCTGGTTTCCTCCAAAAACATACATGTTAGGTTAATTGGCTGCTGTGTGTGTGGATGGTTGTCTATGTGTGTGGCCCTGCAACCGACTGGCGACCTGTTCGGGGTGTACCCCGCCTAAAACCAGCTGGGATAGGCTTCGTCATTCCCCTATTAGAGACCCCATTAGACTCTATTAGAGACAAACAGTTCAGAAGACAAAAAAAAGTCCATCTTTTTTCCTGAAAAGTTGTTAAAAATCTTTTTTTATTTATTTTTGCTGAAAAAAAATCAAATAATCAGAACTAATTTATATTTTTAACTAAAATTTAAAACATAATCTGTAATTATTTTACTTGTGATTGTGTTTCTGTCAGTGACTGATCGTCAGCAGGAGCGGACCGACTCAGACTGGAGCCAGATTTACTGCCCTCTTTGTCACTCAATGGGGTTTTAATGGTCTTTATTGCTCCCGTTTGTGGCCCTGAATCAAACGTCAGCCAGACGTTGGTCCCATTCCATTACCCAGCATTCCCTGTGGGGACAGTAGTGGTCTTTTAACACTTGACCTCTAGCCCCGGCTGTGGGTCCCTGAAGAGACGGACTGTTTCTCTCTGAAACCCGGTTTAGTTCTTATTACCTGATGATGAACGAACGCCGTGCATGAGCAACGTTAGTGTTGCGTGGGAGAGGGAATGAGGAGGATCCAAATGCAGGTTTAACAGTTTATTAAGTGTTGAACAAAGGAATCCACAGCAGAGAGATAACGGCTTCAGGCAGTGCTGGATGGCCAAGAGGAAGGGCTGAAGGTTCCTGTGAGGAGAATAAGAAAATTAGTCTGATATCAAAATTTGACTCAGCTTAGAGGTGGTCAGTTTACCACTAGAATCGTTGAAGACCTGACAGAGACTGTGGGTGACACCAGGTCTTTTATAGCCACCGGTAAGTCTGTGCAGCTGGGAGCAATCAGCCAATCCTCCCGTTAGAAGCCATCCAGCACCTGTGAGTTTTGGGGGAGAAAAAAAAACAAACAAGCAGGCCTAAAAGGCCTCACACCACAGTACCCCCCCCTCTACGGACGCCACCTGGCGGACCACCAGGCCTGTCCGGAAAGCGGCGGTGAAAGTCCCGGACCAAGCCAGGGTCCAGGATCGCTGAACGGGGCACCCAGCACCGTTCCTCCGGGCCATAACCCTCCCAGTCCACGAGGTACTGTAGACCCCGACCTCGGCGACGAACATCCAAAAGACGGTTGACCGTGTACGCATCCGAGCCGTCGACAAGGCGAGGAGGTGGAGGGGGAGCAGAAGGAGGCTGGAGGGGACTGGTAGAAACCGGTTTGATCTGAGAGACGTGGAACACAGGATGTACCTTCATGGAAGAGGGCAGGGCGAGCTTTACCGAGACCGGGTTGACCAGCCGCAGGATCCGGAAAGGGCCAATGAAGCGGGGTGAAAGCTTGCGAGACTCTGCCCTGAGGGGAATGTTCCTGGTAGACAGAAGGACAGACTGACCAACCTGATATGCTGGGGCTGGCTGACGGTGGCGATTAGCTTGGCGCCGCGCCCGGCCGCAGGCCTGTTGGAGGGCCCTCCTAGTTTTCCTCCAGATCCGACGACACCGTCTGATATGGAGCTGCACCGAAGGGACAGCCAGCTCCTGTTCCTGATCCGGGAACAATGGGGGTTGGTAACCCAGAGAAGCCTCGAACGGGGACAATCCTGTGGAGGAACTAACTTGGGAATTATGGGCATACTCAATCCACGGGAGATGAGACGACCACGTGGACTGGGCAGAGGCCAACACGCACCGTAATGTGGATTCCAGGTGTTGGTTAGCCCGCTCCGACTGGCCGTTGGATTGGGGGTGGAAGCCAGATGACAAGCTGACGGAAGCCCCCAGCGCCTTACAGAAGGACTTCCAAACAGCTGATGTGAATTGCGGACCCCGGTCAGAGACTATGTCCAGAGGGATACCATGCAGACGGAACACATGGGTCACCATGAGCTGGGCAGTCTCCAAGGCTGAAGGGAGTTTAGGAAGAGGCACCAGATGTACAGCTTTGGAGAATCGGTCCACAATCGTGACCACAACAGTGTTACCTTCTGAGGGAGGGAGTCCGGTCACAAAGTCCAGTGCGATATGGGACCAGGGACGACTGGGAACCGGTAGGGGATGGAGCAGCCCCGCAGGAGGACGATGAGGGACCTTGCCCCGGGAACAGGCAGAACAGGCAGCGACAAAATTCCTAGTGTCTGCCTCCATCGTTGGCCACCAGAACCGCCGCTGAAGAAGCGCCATTGTACGGCGAATCCCAGGGTGACAGGACCACCGGGATGCATGTGCCCATAGGAGAACCTGGGAGCGGGCAGAGGATGGCACATACGAACGGTTAGCTGGGCCAGTACCTGGGTCCGGATCATGCTGCAGACCATCCCTTATTGCAGTCTCGATCTCCCAAGTGATTGCCCCAATGACGCAGGAGGGGGGTAGAATGGGCTCCGGCTCCGATCTGGACTGATGACCATCATGCAGGCGGGAGAGGGCGTCAGGTTTGGTATTGCGGTTGCCCGGCCTGTAAGTGAGGGTAAAATTAAAGCGTGTAAAGAACAGCTGCCACCGGGCCTGTCGAGAGTTGAGTCTCTTAGCTGCTTGGATGTAAGCGAGGTTTTTGTGGTCTGTCCAGACTACGAATGGGTGTTCTGCGCCCTCGAGCCAGTGCCTCCATTCCTCGAGTGCCAGTTTGACTGCGAGCAGTTCTCTATTCCCCACATCGTAGTTTTGTTCAGCTGCAGAGAGACGCTTAGAGAAAAAGGCACAGGGATGGAGTTTGCCATCCTCCTGATGGTATTGGGACAGCACAGCACCCACCCCTGAATCCGAGGCGTCCACCTCCACAATAAACTGCCTCAAGGGGTCGGGCTGGACCAGAATGGGGGCCGAGGTAAACCTCTTCTTAAGCTCAGTGAATGCACCCTCTGCTTGGGGAGACCAAACGAACGGTCTGGCTGTGGAAGTAAGCTGGGTAAGGGGAAGAGCTACCTGACTGTAATTGCGAATGAAACGCCTGTAAAAATTTGCGAAACCCAGAAATTGTTGTAGTTTGCGACGGGTGTTGGGTCGAGGCCACTCAGCCACCGCGCTAACTTTTTCGGGGTCCGGGCAAACCTGCCCAGCGTGTACAATAAAACCAAGGAAGTTGACGGACTGAGAATGGAACTCGCACTTCTCAGCCTTTACAAACAGACGATTCTCAAGGAGTCGCTGGAGTACCGCACGGACATGGACGATGTGCTCCTCAACAGTGGGCGAAAAAATAAGAATGTCGTCCAGATAAACAAAGACAAAACGATTAAGGAAGTCACGGAGCACATCGTTAATGAATGCCTGGAAGACTGCGGGAGCGTTAGTTAACCCGAAAGGCATGACCAAGTATTCGAATTGGCCCAGGTGGGTGTTGAACGCCGTCTTCCACTCGTCCCCCTCGGGAGAGGGAATGAGGAGGATCCAAATGCAGGTTTAACAGTTTATTAAGTGTTGAACAAAGGAATCCACAGCAGAGAGATAACGGCTTCAGGCAGTGCTGGATGGCCAAGAGGAAGGGCTGAAGGTTCCTGTGAGGAGAATAAGAAAATTAGTCTGATATCAAAATTTGACTCAGCTTAGAGGTGGTCAGTTTACCACTAGAATCGTTGAAGACCTGACAGAGACTGTGGGTGACACCAGGTCTTTTATAGCCACCGGTAAGTCTGTGCAGCTGGGAGCAATCAGCCAATCCTCTCGTTAGAAGCCATCCAGCACCTGTGAGTTTTGGGGGAGAAAAAAAAACAAACAAGCAGGCCTAAAAGGCCTCACACCACAGTTAGAGCAACGAGAGACCAGACTCAGGCATCGAGCTGTCAGGATTTTATTTTGGAGCCAGGGTAGTTTTGTTTACATTTCCTGTTTTATTGTGAAATTGTTTTTGTTGACTAGATCAGGGACCCCAACCTTTTCTGCGCCACGGACCGGTCTGAACGGGATAAGACCAGCCTGAAAAAAAATGTTTTTTTAACAAATAATAATCTTTAAACCACTTTGTCTTCATGAGAAAATTTATTAGCAGCGTCTTTATAACGTGGAAACATTCTCTCTGCGCGAACGCACTCTGGTTGCTATGGTAACGTAAACATACCTTCAAAATAAAAGACATCACAAAAACAAAGTGAATAAAATACCAGTTAGGCTCCTCACAGTAAGAATAGATCAGTCAGAGTTCTGAGTTTGTTTTGCTGGAACCAGACAGTCCCATCTGGACCTGAAACCTGAAGAGTGTTTCTAAAGTTCAGTCTGCTTCGTAACTCTGTATCCGGTCACTTTTCAAATTAAAACATCGTCATCAAGAAAACCTTCATAATAAAAGCTCAAATAATAAACCAAATGGGAAAAATGGAAGTTATTTCTTCATTCTATGCGTCCCGGTACCACATGACCCACAGCCCAATACCGGTCCGCGGCCCGGTGGTTGGGGACCACTGCACTATAGTAGTTGGCGCTTTTTGAATTTCAAGTTAATTGATGCACTTTAAATCTTTTTCTGTTTCAGACTAAAAAACAATGTTAATAAAGCTGTTTCTATTTCTTTTTTATTTTCTTTAATGTTAATGAGGATACAATGTTATGCAGAGTTGCACTTAGAAGAATTTCATAGACAGATGATACTAATTATAGTCACTGTAGAGAGTGGGGGAGGGGGGCGCAACCGGAAAAAAACAAGAAGCACTACGTTAGAGCAATACGAGAGACCAGACTCAGGCATCAAGCTGTCAGGATTTTATTTTGGAGCCAGGGTAGTTTTGTTTACATTTCCTGTTTAATTATGAAAGGGGGAGCTTGAGGCGCTCCTCCTTGAGCCACCACCTTAACGTGGTGGAGGGGTTTGCATACCCCAATGATCCTAGGAGCTATGTTGTCCGGGGCTTAACGCCCCTGGTACAGTCACCCAAGGCAAACAGGTCCTAGGTGAGAGGGGCTAGACAAAGCTGGGCTCAAAAACCCCTCAAGAATGGGGCGCCCTTCCAGCCACGGCCACCCCTTATGGCCATAGGTGGCAGCCAACGACGGGGACCCTAGTGGTCAGATCCTCAGCTGCATGAGCTAGAAGTATAGATACCGAGTTTAAACACTACTTTAGTAAACTACTTTCTAGCCCAGGACGTCACCGTACTACTATAAACATACGATATAGGTCTGTTTAACCACATAATGTACTCACATCAAAGCAAGTAGAAATCTAGACACGTTAACCTAAGCATCTACAATCCACTGGCAAACTGTGGCGTAACTCACCCGGCGCAGCCTTCCACCCTTTGTGAAGCTGTGGTCTCCTCTGATCGTCCATCGCTCCCACGCCGCTCGCAGTCTTACTTTGAACGGCCGGTTCACGCCGATGTCCAGCGGTTGGAGTTCTTTTGTCAGACCTCCTGTGTTTCCATCAGCATGAAGAACATCTACTCATCCCCGTTCTGGACATCTCCGGGCTGAGGAGTCCCCCAGTGTTTCCATCAGGATGAAGAACATCTACTCATCCCCGTACTTGACATCTCCGGGCTGAAGAGCCCCCCGTGTTTCCATCAGGATGAAGAACATCTACTCATCCCCGTTCTGGACATCTCCGGGCTGAGGAGTCCCCCGTGTTTCCATCAGGATGAAGAACATTTATTGACTTCTTTAGATATTTAGCTGTAGATTAGAATAAGCTAATATTTAAACAATAATCTTTGACACATTGTTTGCTCGTCCCGGGGGAGGGATCTCTCTTTCACGTGGATCCCCATGATGTTTCTTATTTTTTCCCCACTGATGGGTTTTTTAGGAGTTTTTCCTCACCGAGAAGGAGAGTCTAAGTGCATAAATGTGCTAGTCTTGTTTAGTTAGCATTTGTTAGTTATTTTTCTTGTTGTGTATTTGTGTTTATACATTCCTCTTTTTCTTGTGAAGCCCATTGAGACGGACATTCTGTGATTTTGGGCTATACAAATAAAATTTAATTGAATTGAATTAAATCACAGCAAGCGTAGTGTTCATCTGCTTCACTTGATTTTTTACAACGCACACTGGGCGCACTGCCCAATAGGGTGCGCTGCCCGATGGGGCACGTCTTCTTTCGACCTGGAGGAGCGATGGATTTAGTCTGAGCTCCGCCCCGATGGCAGAGCTCCTCACCCGATCTCTGAGTGAGAGCCCAGCCACCCTGCAGAGCTAGCTCATTTCAGCCGCTTGTATGGCTGGTGACCGAAAGAATGAGATCGGGGATACAAGCGAACAAAATGAGCTTCCTCCACAGGGTGGCTGGGCTCTCACTCAGAGATCAGGTGAGGAGCTCTGCCATCTGGGAGGAGCTCGGTGTCGAGCCGCTCCTCCAAGTGACTGGGGAACGACTCAGGATCCTCCTGGGTGAGCTGGAGGATGCAGCCGAGGTGAGAGAAGCCTGGGCTTCCCGTCTGAGTCTGTTGCCCCTTCGACCAGGCCCCGGATAAGCGGAAGACGACTGAACGAAATGGAACAGTTCACTTCATCTTCTGTCCACATGGCTCCTCTTTTACCCATGTTTTGGGATTAAAGTACGGCAGCTCCTGAGTCGCCATAAAGTTTCACAAAGTTCACACACTGCACCACCTACATATATAGCTTGATTTGTGTAGAGGTCGGTGTACGCCTGGAATTGGGCGAATGCATGCTTGATAAATAAGACCTGTGTTGTTTCAACTCCTCTCCAAAAATTGGGTCTGACCCGATCTGGTTTTAGGATTTAAAGGACTATACTCCGAGATCATCACGAAATTCCAACGAAAGAAACCAACCCCCGCTAATCGTGTGAAAGGCCCTTGTAATGCTGGCTTGGTGGTATGTGAACGCTGCAAACAGCGGCCGCACCGGTAATTAATAATGTGATCTCTAATTAATTCATCTGTGAGATTTTCTCTGATCTGGTTGGATCCCGTCAGATTTCGGTCGGATTTGGTAATCTGATCGGATGAATCTGGAGATTCAGTCTCCAGATTTCCAACCGAATTCTGGGTACTGAGTCTTTGTGGGTAACGTCGTTCATTAAAGAACAAATAAAATAAAACAAACAAACTGAAAAATGTGGACTTGAATAAACAAATGAGCTAATTGTCAAACATCTGGCAGGAAGTTCCACGGAGAGGAACGTCCCGCCGTGAGCAGCAGTTGAATCTGTTGTTCCTCATTTAGACACAAAGCTGGTACATGCACAGTATTCCAGCTTTATTGTTTCTGTATGTAAACAGTAAAAAACTGACCAAAAGAAAAGCCTGAAACTGGCTTTTATTAGTGTGTGCATGCATGTCTGCGTCCAGATGCTGGATTTGGTCTAAACGTGGATCTCAGAGCTTCCAGCTGCCCCTGTTTACTCTGAGCCGTTACATGAAAGCCATCTTTGACAGCTGATGAGGTGCAGGTTTCAGTACATCCTCTGATGTAGTTAACACGTAGCAGTCAGGCCGAACCGAAGAAGCTCAAACACAAAGCATCCATTTAAACTTTCTATTTGATTAGGTTCTGGAGGAGAACAGATGAGATGGAACTACAGCCCTCTGTACTCCATATACTGATACCAGGGATGACCGGGAGGGGCTGGTGACCCACTGACTCCACTAGTACATGTCACTACTCACTGTTCAAACCTGGACCTTCAGTAGAACTCCATCTGCATCAATCAGACCATCAGTAACGAAACAAGGTAAACTATATGAAAGAATTTTTGACCAATAGAGTAGCTGTAGTTGTGTTTGTAGAGGTGGGTAGTAACGCGTTACATTTTCTTGAGTAACTTTTTGAATAAAACGTACTTCTATGAGTATTTTTAATCATTTTTACTTGAGTAAATTTATAAGTAAATAAAGCTACTTTTACTCCGTTACATTGGGCAAAAGTCGACCCGTTATTTTACAAGCTTTTAATACGTTTTTAGAACAATACGTTTTTTTAAAAAGCACTTTTTGTTGTGGATAAACGTAGACAGTGTTCCTCCAATCAAATGTAGCGAACATGGTCACATGACTCCATCTGACCTATCAGACGTGACCATGCGCCATCTTACAAGAAAACAAACAAACAAAAAAATATTATTTTTTTTACTGATCTTTTAGTTTTATTTTGAAAATACAAATTTAGCCATTTTGTCATATTGTTGATTTTTTTTATGTCTAATAAACAAAAAAGACGTTACTTTTAAAGTTACTCAGTATTTGAGTAGTTTTTTCATCGCATACTTTTCACTCTTATTTTTTGCATTTTTTTTAGTTTTAATTATTATTTTTACTTGAGTGAAAATATTTTGAAGTTCTGACAGTTTATGGTGAGTTAATTTTTAGGTTACTCTACCCACCTCTGGGTGTTTAACATCGCCCACTGATAAATATACATACCGTAATTTCACGACCATTAGGCACACTGTACGAAAAGGCGCAGCCTCAGTCACACACCTCCTTACAACAACACACACGCACGCATGCAAATGTGTGTATTAAAAAATAGATCGGGAGCAAAACTGAGTTTGGTTGTGTTTTATTTAAGTAGTAACGATACTAAACAAACACATTACCGGTAATAGTCTTTATTCAAATCCATCAAAGTCCTCATCCTCTGTTTCAGAGCAGGTCCACTTCGCTCCTCGCTGTCAAAGTCACTGTCTGTACTGTGCGGCTCCTCAGAAAGGATACCAGCTTTTGAGAAAGCTCGGATAACAGTACCAGCAGACACGTTAGTCCAAGCATCTACAATCCATTGGCAAACCGGCGCTGCCTTCCACCCTTCGGTCATCCATCGCTCCCACGCCGCTCACACTTCACTCTTTAACGTTCTCATGCCTTTTCTTTCAGGTCCGCCTCGCGGGCACCACGTTTTCTTTTAGGTCCGCCTTTTCTCACACACAAGACGCACCGCTCATTTTGAAGAAAATTTGAGACTTTTAGGTGCGCCTTATGGCCGTGATATTACGGTATATGCATGAACTGAGAAAAACAGAGTGGAAAATGATTGGTTAATCCATCCTGAAAACGACCTGCTTCAACATTAATAAAGTTTCTTTATTTAAAGAGACAAATACCTTCAACCAAACACCAGAGCTTTTTGGATTGGATTTTTTTTTATTTTCACCGGAGTTTGAAGAGCTGATCTCCTTCATCAGCTCCTTCATGTGGAGTCTTCATGGACGTGTGGAGCTGAGCTCCTTCATGTGGAGTCTTCATGGACGTGTGGAGCTGAGCTCCTTCATGTGGAGTCTTCATGGACGTGTGGAGCTGAGCTCCTTCATGTGGAGTCTTCATGAACGTGTGGAGCTGAGCTCCTTCATGTGGAGTCTTCATGGACGTGTGGAGCTGAGCTCCTTCATGTGGAGTCTTCATGGACGTGTGGAGCTGAGCTCCTTCATGTGGAGTCTTCATGGACGTGTGGAGCTGAGCTCCTTCATGTGGAGTCTTCATGGACGTGTGGAGCTGAGCTCCTTCATGTGGAGTCTTCATGGACGTGTGGAGCTGAGCTCCTTCATGTGGAGTCTTCATGGACGTGTGGAGCTGAGCTCCTTCATGTGGAGTCTTCATGAACGTGTGGAGCTGAGCTCCTTCATGTGGAGTCTTCATGGACGTGTGGAGCTGAGCTCCTTCATGTGGAGTCTTCATGGACGTGTGGAGATGTTCAGAAGGAATGAAGACAGGATCTTCATCAGTGCTTCCTGTCTGAACATACCCGGCTTCACTATGGAACTAAAGATGGTGGACTGCTGGTGTTGTTCCACCACAGTGAAGGATCAACATGTGGAGCTTTTAGAGACAGTTTAAAGGGCCCATCTCATGCAAAATAGACTTTCCAGAGTTTTCTACCTTGTAAGAGTGATGTCCGGGCCTTGTATGTGTGTGTGTGTGTGTGTGTGTGTGTGTGTGTGTGTGTGTGTGTGTGTGTGTGTCTTTCTAGATTGATTTAGCCCGTTTTTCTGTGGATTTCTGGAACGCTCAGACAAAACAACCAATGAGCAGATGTCTAAAGTATGACGCGTTTGACGTAGCCAGGACGGACTTCACACACGCCCCCCTCCCTCCTCACCACCCGCCCGCCCTCCTCACCCGCCTCCACTCCGGCCTTACGCCCTCACAAACTCGCTTTCAACGTCCGATATACAGGCTGGTTCGCTGCTCTGCGTCTTTTTTATTTTCTTGCTTGAAACACGCTTTTTGTAGCTACGCACGGGTTTACGCCCGCCTTCCCCCTCCCGCTCAGAGATGGACGGAGGAATAGCGGCTCGGTGAGAGCAGAGGGCGGAGCTTGTACTTTCTCAGGACGGGCGGGGAGATGAGCGATATCCGGTCTTTCATACTTCCGGGTCTGTGACTGCGCTCCACCAAATCAATATATTTTCATAACTATGGTGTAATGCATGTTGTAAACGTGTGTGTGTGCAGAGGATACAAGGTGAGATGGACCCTTTAAGATCTTATTAGGACTCACTGGAGATTCAAACATGGAAAAGTGAGGTTACAAGGAGAAGAGATAAAAAGGTGGAAGATTTTAAGTATCTAGGATCAACAGTCCAGAGCAACGGAGAGTGTGGAAAAGAGGTGAAGAAGCGTGTTCAAGCAGGCTGGAACGGGTGGAGGAAAGTATCAAGTGTGATGTGTGACAGAAGAGTTTCAGATAAAATGAAAGGAAAAGTGTAGAAAACCGTGGTGAGAGCGGCCATGCTGATTGGTCTAGAGACAGTGTGGTGAGAGCGGCCATGCTGATTGGTCTAGTGACAGTGTGGTGAGAGCTGCCATGCTGATTGGTCTAGAGACAGTGTGGTGAGAGCGGCCATGCTGATTGGTCTAGAGACAGTGTGGTGAGAGCGGCCATGCTGATTGGTCTAGAGACAGTGTGGTGACAGCGGCCATGCTGATTGGTCTAGAGACAGTGTGGTGACAGCGGCCATGCTGATTGGTCTAGAGACAGCGTGGTGAGAGCGGCCATGCTGATTGGTCTAGAGACAGCGTGGTGAGAGCGGCCATGCTGATTGGTCTAGAGACAGCGTGGTGAGAGCGGCCATGCTGATTGGTCTAGAGACAGTGTGGTGAGAGCGGCCATGCTGATTGGTCTAGAGACAGTGTGGTGAGAGCGGCCATGCTGATTGGTCTAGAGACAGCGTGGTGAGAGCGGCCATGCTGATTGGTCTAGAGACAGCGTGGTGAGAGCGGCCATGCTGATTGGTCTAGAGACAATGTCACTGAGGACAAGACAGGAAACAGAGATGTTTGTATCAGAGATGAAGATGCTGAGGATCTCTCTGGGAGTGACCAGGATGGACAGGTTCAGAGGAACAGCACATGTTAGAGGTTTTAAAGTCAGAGAGGTCAGACTGAGATGGTTTGGGCACGTACAGAGAAGAGAGACCGAGTACATCGGCAGAAGGATGCTGGGTTTGGAACCACCAGGAAAGAGGACTAGAGGAAGACCAAAGAGGAGGTTCATGGATACAGTGAAGGAAGACATGAAGATAGTTGGTGTGACTGAAGAGGATGCAGAAGATAGGGTTAGATGGAAGAAACTGACTTGCTGTGGCGCCCCCTGAAGGGAAATGCCGAAAGGAGAAGAAGAAGACTGGAGATTCAAATACTGTTACCGTGGTAACCCACATTCTGCCCAACGCAGAGCCAACTGTCGAGTATGTCCGACCAAGCAGCTGTTCTGAAGTAGTTCGGAGCTCTCATTAGGACGGCTTGGAGCTACCAGATCCATAAATGTCCCCTTAGGGCATTAACAAACTATCTGAATCCGAATGACCTAAAATCACACGTGCATTCAAACTTACAAGTTCTACCTCTAAGAACGACTGAGACTAAAACGAGGAACCAAGATTCCTGAAATGGTTAAATCAGTCCACATGTCTTCAATCTCTGCCGTCCAGATGCAGTCCTACGATCCAGAACGGAGAGAAAAATGTTTAAACTGGTACAAGTAAGAACATATTCATGTAAAACCACACAACGAATAGTCACAAGTAAACAGAGGAGGTGTAAACACTCTGCCGGCTCGTGTGAAACATGAAGAGCCGAGCACAAAGAGCTCAGGATGTTTGGAGAACTGGAGAAGGACGAGGTGGAGGTTCGATGGAAGCAGAGCAGCACATGAAAGCCTCACCATGAGTTCAAGATGTTACTGGTCACCTGGTCTTCCTCTGCCCTCTTCTTTTCTGCTTCTCTGAGTCTTTTCAAACTCCAGATCTACAAACCCTTTCTTCTACGGGCTTCCCCTTAGAGGCCCTCGACATGCATGACAGGTACAAGAGAAAAGCAGGACTGAAGCAAGAAGAAAGAGGGGGTCAGGAATCAATAACCCATGGATTGTAGTTAAAGATTATAAAACTGAACACAGCAGGTCGCTTACGCCTCCGAACCTCGTGGTTTCAGAATCACCTCAGTGCCCAAAGACTCAGCTTTTACTGAGTCACTAGAGTTGGCAGGATTCGGGCTCTGCTAGCTTACTTTTTCTTTGTGCTTCAGTTTGAGTTAGACTGTGAGCAGCCCCAAGGGGAATCGAACCAGGTTCTCCCGGTCGAAAGACGGCAACTCAATGTCAATCAATGGTGTCTGCGTGGAGGCCGTGCAGAGAGACAGATCTCTGGGTCTGGAGCTGGTCACACAACCCAGACTCTCTCTACAAGAAGGGACAGAGCAGGCTCTGCTTCCAGAGGAGGCTGAGATCCGTCAACATCTGCCAGAAGCTGCTGCAGATGTTCTACCAGACTGTCATGCTGTGTGTGTTGGGTAAGCAGCGTCAAGAAGAGGGACGCAACATGGCTGGACAAATTGGTGAGGATGGCCGGATCAGTGGTTGGTGCTGAACTGGACTCACTGTGAAGAGAATCTGCAGCAAGATACCGTCCATCAGGGACCATGTCCAGACCATCACCAGGTAGAAGAGTTCCTCCAGAGACAGGCTGCTGTCCCTGTCCTGCTCCACTGACAGACTCAGGACTCTTCAACCCCTCTCTAAGCCGAACTGGGGAACGCACCAACCCACCGACCCCCCGTCCGAACAGCTTCATATCCTGGCCCGTCGTCCCCCAGAGAGCTATGATTAGAAACCATAACCTCATGTTTCACTGTCACATTTAGAAGAGAGAAAAAGACCTGTTTCCTCTTTGGAGACTTCAGTAGGACCAACACCAGCTCTCTGGTGGTCCAATCATCTCTCCAGGCTGATTGTGGAGGCCCCGAGTCTTCCTGTGACATGGGGCGGAAGTCCAGGTCGCTGCTGATCACCGCTTCCATCCAGAGACTCTCTGTATCTCTTCTGTATCTCTTGCTTTTGTGTTTTTAGAACAAATAAACTCTTTGAATCTTTAGTTTTTTAGTTATTTTTTATGTTTTTTGAGCTACTTTTCAGACTAACAGAAACTCTTTCAGTCCATCATTGATTTTGTGGAAACGGCACCATTTAGTGAAAAATGAGAGTAGAATCTGGAGATTTTAGATGAATTACTTTCTTTTCTGTGGCTAAAGACCCACCAAAATGAGAGCCATGTTTCTCTGGTGACCTCATAAATAAGGCCATTACAGTAATCAGAGCGAGGGATGAGGAGTGGAGTCAGGAAGTCTTTCATCAGGGACCAAATGAATCCTCAGAATGGGAGGTTTTATACCGACAGTGATCCTCCAGGATGGCGAATCGATCTGAATATCCACCGGTGCCATCACACGCTTAATGATGATTGACGAGAAAAGAAAAGTTTTTAAACTCTTTTCTCACTTTTTCTTTTGAGTTAAAGAACTTAAAACCAATCAGAGTTTTAAAGGAGAAACAAAACTTTCTGAAAAATCTTAAACAAAATCGAAATATCTATTTAAATGCGGGACGTGGCTCAAATTAAACGAAGCCATGCACGTTAAGCTGTAAATTAAAAACGTACATAGAGAACAAACATCTGTCCAGGCATTCCCCCTGCCTTTAGTAATGTGGAGGCTTTCACATCAGACTGTTCTGGTGGTTACCATGGTGAGGGTAGATCCTGGTTACCATGGTGAGGGTAGGAACGTAGATCCTGGTTACCATGGTGAGGGTAGATCCTGGTTGCCATGGTGAGGGTAGGAACGTAGATCCTGGTTACCACGGTGAGGGTAGAAATGTAGATCCTGGTTACCATGGTGAGGGTAGGAACGTAGATCCTGGTTACCACGGTGAGGGTAGGAACGTAGATCGTGGTTACCATGGTGAGGGTAGGAATGTAGATCCTGGTTACCATGGTGAAGGTAGGAACGTAGATCCTGGTTACCATGGTGAGGGTAGGAACGTAGATCCTGGTTACCACGGTGAGGGTAGAAATGTAGATCCTGGTTACCATGGTGAAGGTAGGAACGTAGATCCTGGTTACCATGGTGAGGGTAGGAACGTAGATCCTGGTTACCATGGTGAGGGTAGGAACGTAGATCCTGGTTACCACGGTGAGGGTAGAAATGTAGTAGGAATGTAGATCCTGGTTACCACGGTGAAGGTAGGAACGTAGATCCCGGTTACCATGGTGAGGGTAGGAATGTAGATCCTGGTTACCACGGTGAGGGTAGGAACGTAGATCCTGGTTACCACGGTGAGGGTAGGAACGTAGATCCTGGTTACCACGGTGAGGGTAGGAATGTAGATCCTGGTTACCACGGTGAGGGTAGGAACGTAGATCCTGGTTACCATGGTGAAGGTAGGAACGTAGATCCTGGTTACCACGGTGAGGTTAGGAACATAGATCCTGGTTACCATGGTGAGGGTACGAACATAGATCCTTGTTACCATGGTGAGGGTAGGAACGTAGATCCTGGTTACCATGGTGAGGGTAGGAATGTAGATCCTGGTTACCACGGTGAGGGTAGAAATGTAGATCCTGGTTACCATGGTGAAGGTAGGAACGTAGATCCTGGTTACCATGGTGAGGGTAGGAACGTAGATCCTGGTTACCATGGTGAGGGTAGGAACGTAGATCCTGGTTACCACGGTGAGGGTAGAAATGTAGTAGGAATGTAGATCCTGGTTACCACGGTGAAGGTAGGAACGTAGATCCCGGTTACCATGGTGAGGGTAGGAATGTAGATCCTGGTTACCACGGTGAGGGTAGGAACGTAGATCCTGGTTACCACGGTGAGGGTAGGAACGTAGATCCTGGTTACCACGGTGAGGGTAGGAATGTAGATCCTGGTTACCACGGTGAGGGTAGGAACGTAGATCCTGGTTACCATGGTGAAGGTAGGAACGTAGATCCTGGTTACCACGGTGAGGTTAGGAACGTAGATCCTGGTTACCATGGTGAGGGTACGAACATAGATCCTGGTTATAATGGTGAGGGTAGGAACGTAGATCCTGGTTACCATGGTGAGGGTAGGAACGTAGATCCTGGTTACCACGGTGAGGGTAGAAATGTAGTAGGAATGTAGATCCTGGTTACCACGGTGAAGGTAGGAACGTAGATCCCGGTTACCATGGTGAGGGTAGGAATGTAGATCCTGGTTACCATGGTGAGGGTAGGAACGTAGATCCTGGTTACCATGGTGAAGGTAGGAACGTAGATCCTGGTTACCACGGTGAGGTTAGGAATGTAGATCCTGGTTACCACGGTGAGGGTAGGAACGTAGATCCTGGTTACCACGGTGAGGGTAGGAATGTAGATCCTGGTTACCACGGTGAGGGTAGGAACGTAGATCCTGGTTACCATGGTGAAGGTAGGAACGTAGATCCTGGTTACCACGGTGAGGTTAGGAACGTAGATCCTGGTTACCATGGTGAGGGTACGAACATAGATCCTTGTTACCATGGTGAGGGTAGGAACGTAGATCCTGGTTACCATGGTGAGGGTAGGAATGTAGATCCTGGTTACCACGGTGAGGGTAGGAACGTAGATCCTGGTTACCATGGTGAAGGTAGGAACGTAGATCCTGGTTACCACGGTGAGGTTAGGAACGTAGATCCTGGTTACCATGGTGAGGGTACGAACATAGATCCTGGTTATAATGGTGAGGGTAGGAACGTAGATCCTGGTTACCATGGTGAGGGTAGGAACGTAGATCCTGGTTACCACGGTGAGGGTAGAAATGTAGTAGGAATGTAGATCCTGGTTACCACGGTGAAGGTAGGAACGTAGATCCCGGTTACCATGGTGAGGGTAGGAATGTAGATCCTGGTTACCACGGTGAGGGTAGGAACGTAGATCCTGGTTACCATGGTGAAGGTAGGAACGTAGATCCTGGTTACCACGGTGAGGTTAGGAATGTAGATCCTGGTTACCACGGTGAGGGTTGGAACGTAGATCCTGGTTACCACGGTGAGGGTAGGAATGTAGATCCTGGTTACCATGGTGAGGGTAGGAATGTAGATCCTGGTTACCACGGTGAGGGTAGGAATGTAGATCCTGGTTACCATGGTGAGGGTACGAACATAGATCCTTGTTACCATGGTGAGGGTAGGAACGTAGATCCTGGTTACCATGGTGAGGGTAGGAATGTAGATCCTGGTTACCACGGTGAGGGTAGGAACGTAGATCCTGGTTACCATGGTGAAGGTAGGAACGTAGATCCTGGTTACCACGGTGAGGTTAGGAACGTAGATCCTGGTTACCATGGTGAGGGTACGAACATAGATCCTGGTTATAATGGTGAGGGTAGGAACGTAGATCCTGGTTACCATGGTGAAGGTAGGAACGTAGATCCTGGTTACCACGGTGAGGTTAGGAACGTAGATCCTGGTTACCATGGTGAGGGTAGGAACATAGATCCTGGTTATAATGGTGAGGGTAGGAACATAGATCCTGGTTACCGTGGTGAAAAAGATTATCTGCATTAGAAATCAAATGAACTGTTTTTTTGTTTTTCTGTTTCCAGTGTTTTTGCTGACGTGCAGAGATGCTTCTCTTCAGACTAAACGTCCTCTTTTAAACTCATTTACTATAACACCGTCAGCAGGCATGTAAAGGACCTCAGTGGCTCTCCAAGCAGCGGGGGCCGCTGCTCTGGGGCACACAGTCAGACCTACATCCTGTGTGGCCTCACTTTACTCCTCGTCTCCTCTCTGTAGGTGGCTGACTTTTAAAAAGCTTCTTTCCCTAAAACCAGGCGCCTGCAGGAGAGACGGGCCTCCGCTGGAGACTCATGTTTAGTTAATGATGTTTTGCAGCATCTGAAATACTTCAGGGCTTCTAAATGAATATCTAGATGCCTCCACACTTACAGATGGGAGGCACAGAGCGTGGTGCGGAGCGGAGAAGACCAGGATGTTTTGACCTGCTGAGATTCAGCAGGCTGGAAAAAAGTTGGTTACTTTTGTGTGGTGGATGAGACCGAGTCACACCGAGGCATCGAACCTGCCCTCTGATACACACTGTGTTTGAGGTCCACGTGAGGCTGAAGCTACTGAAGCCTCTACGTGACTAAATTTTTCTTTAGAAAACAAGGCAAATTTTGCATGAAGACTGTTTCATTCCGTCATCTTCTGCTCATCCGAGGCAGGGTCGCGGGGCAAATGCCTCAAATAGCAAGCCCAGGCATCTCTCACCGCAGCTGCACCCTCCAGCTCACCCGGAAGGATCCCAAAACGTTCCCTATCCAGCTGAGAAGGTAGTCACTCCAGCAGATCCGGGCTCTGCGTAGATCCTGGTTACCATGGTGAGGGTAGGAGCGTAGATCCTGGTTACCATGGTGAAGGTAGGAATGTAGATCCTGGTTACCACGGTGAAGGTAGGAATGTAGATCCTGGTTACCATGGTAAGGGTAGGAATGTAGATTGTGGTTACCATGGTGAGGGTAGGAACGTAGATCCTGGTTACCATGGTGAAGGTAGGAATGTAGATCCTGGTTACCACGGTGAGGGTACGAACGTAGATCCTGGTTACCATGGTAAGGGTAGGAACGTAGATCCTGGTTACCATGGTGAGGGTAGGAACATAGATCCTGGTTACCATGGTGAGGATAGGAATGTAGATCCTGGTTACCATGGTGAGGGTAGGAACGTAGATCCTGGTTACCATGGTGAGGGTAGGAACCCAGATCCTGGTTACCATGGTGAGGGTAGGAACATACACGTAGATCCTGGTTACCATGGTGAGGGTAGGAACGTAGATCCTGGTTACCATGGTGAGGGTAGGAACATAGATCCTGGTTACCATGATGAGGGTAGGAACCTAGATCCTGGTTACCATGGTGAGGGTAGGAACGTACATCCTATTTTTCCCTTTCCCCCCTTTTTACGCCTCTTTCGTGTTTCTCTTTTTTTCTTTCTAGCAGCAGAATATTCTCTCTGACTGGGTCAGCAGGATACGTTTTGTGAGAGTTTATCAGAGAGGTCGATGTCCTCTCGTTCGTCGCTCCTCTCTTATCCTGATGGACTCCTCTTGATGCGTAAACAGCGTTGGGCTCTAAAACTGTAGCATGTTCTGTTTTAATAGTTACAGAAATAAACATCCAAACAACTGTTTTTAAGTTGCCTTCAGATCTTTTAACAAGATATAAAACTATTTTAATATTATTACATTCGAATTGAATCTACTTTATTGATCCCCAAGGAAAATTTGAGTTCTGCAGTGTAAACACCTCGATGCCCCCTCGACCCTATCCATCGGCGTCCCAGTCTGGTCGCACTGTGTCCAACCTGGCAACCCAAAAAGCTGGAGTCTGGAATGGGTCCACAAAGCCAGGCCGCAGTGAAGAACACCAAACTGGTCTCTCTGTATTTCACTGGGTCCCAGTGAGCGCCTCCAGTTCCTCAAGCGAGCAACCGGACGTTTCCATGGAAACCTTAAAAACACAGGAAGCACCTCCTCTAGTCCTCAGGACTGAACCAACTCCAACTCCTCCAACCACGACGGATGTGGCTCATTCACGCATGTCAACATGGAAGTCAACAGCAGAATGACTCCATAACCTGCTAGTCATTGGGAGCTAGCTGTTAGGAGCTAGCCGTTAGGAGCTAGTTGTTAGGAGCTAGCCGTTAGGAGCTAGCCAGATGCTAAATAAAAACAGAACATCAGATTATCGATGCATCTCCAGGGAGTATTCCACCCTTTTCTAAGTCTCTGATTGGGAGATTCTGAATTCCAGCCTCCCCTCTCATCATAACAAAAAAGAAAATATAACATTTTCTACTGTCATGTGTTAAAAATACATTTAGAGTATGGCTACACATTTCTGCCATTTTATCAAGTAAAAATGGCAGAGTTAGATTTTTTTTCTGATTAAATCCAGGTCAGAAATGCTGAGGGGGGCAGAGACGAGCTGTGCTTCATTTCTGACTGTATGAGTCAATACAAACTGATGAATGGGCATGAACTGAAGAAATAAGTAAACGTTCTTATTTATTGATTTTATTGTTTTATTTTATTTTTATTTATTTATATTTTATTGTTTTATGATGTTTTTAATAAATATGTTTTTATTCATTTGTCTGTGTTTGTCCCGGCGCTCTGGTTGTAAATGAAGTTCCTCACGGACAAATAAAGTTATTATTGAATTGAAACTGGGTGGCTTGATGCGTGCTAGTTTCTGTTCCTCAGCAAATCATCAGAATGAACTTTACAGAAGTATTTATAAAACACCACAACTTTCTGCATCTATAGGATGTATTTATGTGTGTTAGAAAACTACTGCTGCTGATCCCACATTGAAAAATCAACAGGGGAGGCAGGTATGTACTCTGCTTTCACACAAGAGGGCGCACGCAAACTGCCAGCTCTTTTCTTTCTTTAGCGAGGAAGAACCTGTCAGTTCTTCTGTTGATAAAATCTCCATTAAAACAGAAAACTAAGAATAAAGATGACTTCAACAATTTAGTCATAAAACTTGTCGGAGGATGAACTTCATTTAAGTAAAAGTAAGAACACAACTTATTCTGTTTGTTTACGAAAAATGGAAAAAAATGCAGAATGGGAATTAGCGCCTCCAAATCCGAGACAATGGTCCTCGCCCGGAAAAGGGTGGAATGCCCCCTACGGGTCAGGGACAGGGTCCTGCTCCAAGTGGAGGAGTTTAAGTATCTCGGGGTCTTGTTCACGAGTGGTGGAAGGATGGAGCGGGAGATCGACAGGTGGATTGGTGCAGCATCAGCAATAACTAGGACGCTGCATCGGTCCGTCGTGGTAAAGAAAGAGCTGAGCCGAAAAGCAAAGCTCTCGATTTACAAGTCGATCTTCATTCCTACCCTCACCATGGTAACCAGGATCTACGTTCCTACCCTCACCATGGTAACCAGGATCTACGTTCCTACCCTCACCATGGTAACCAGGATCAACGTTCCTACCCTCACCATGGTAACCAGGATCTACGTTCCTACCCTCACCATGGTAACCAGGTTCTACGTTCCTACCCTCACCATGGTAACCAGGATCTACATACCTACCCTCACCATGGTAACCAGGATCTACGTTCCTACCCTCACCATGGTAACCAGGATCTACGTTCCTACCCTCACCATGGTAACCAGGATCTACGTTCCTACCCTCACCATGGTAACCAGGATCTACGTTCCTACCCTCACCATGGTAACCAGGATCTACGTTCCTACCCTCACCATGGTAACCAGGATCTACATTCCTACCCTCACCATGGTAACCAGGATCTACGTTCCTACCCTCACCATGTTAACCAGCTGTGGGTGGTGACCGAAAGAATGAGATTGCGGATACAAGCGGCCGAAATGATCTTCCTCTGCAGGGTGGCTGGGCTCTCACTCAGAGATCGGGTGAGGAGCTCTGCCATCCGGGAGGAGCTCGGTGTCGAGCTGCTCCTCCTCCAGGTCGAGAGAAGCCAGATAGGATGGTTCATGCCCCCCGAGCGCCTCGGGGGCGAGGTGTTTCGGGCACGTCCCACCGGGAGGAGACCAGGAGGCAGACCCCGGACCTGCTGGAGAGACTATGTCTCACAGCTGACCGGGGAACGACTTGGGATCCTTCCAGGTGAGCTGGAGGATGCAGCCGGGGAGAGAGAGGACTGGGCTAACCGTTTGAGGCTGTTGCCCCCGCAACCCGACCCCGGAACAAGCGGAAGATGACGGAACGGAAAAAAAAATTCATATAAATACTGTATATGTTTGTCCTTGAAGATTTTTTGCTTTTTCTTAAAAAAAAAAAATCACTTTAAAAAGCAAACTTTATTAAAATTTATTTAAAGACCAGAATTTAAAATGTGAAAAATAACAGAATTTTTTACTGTTGGTGAAAATGAAACCTCTGTATTTTAATTTGTTTACAGTATTAATGAATTTCTTAAAACTCTATCCATAGTTTTAAAAGAGACAGATCTGATCCTGTGTTTATGTTTGTGACTGAAAGAGGAATTCTGATTGGATAAGAAGCATTATGAGTGGTTGGATGCTGTTGGATGAATGATGAAATAAAATGCAGCTTTCAGTTCTTATGATTATAAATCTAACTCTTGAAGAGTCAGTGCCTCCCCAGACATGAACCTCACTGCACGTCACTGCACGTCACTGCACTACACACTGTACCACACACTGCACTACACACTGTACTACACACTGTACTACACACTGCACTACACACTGCACGTCACACTGCACTACACACTGCACTACACACTGCACGTCACACTGCACTACACACTGCACTACACACTGTACTACACACTGTACTACACACTGTACTACACACTGCACTACACACTGTACTACACACTGTACTACACACTGTACTACACACTGCACTACACACTGCACTACACACTGTACTACACACTGTACTACACACTGTACTACACACTGTACTACACACTGCACTACACACTGCACTACACACTGTACTACACACTGTACTACACACTGTACTACACACTGCACTACACACTGTACTACACACTGCACTACACACTGCACTACACACTGTACTACACACTGCACTACACACTGTACTACACACTGTACTACACACTGTACTACACACTGTACTACACACTGTACTACACACTGTACTACACACTGTACTACACACTGTAATACACACTGCACTACACACTGCACTACACACTGCACTACACACTGCACTACACACTGTACTACACACTGTACTACACACTGTAATACACACTGCACTACACACTGCACTACACACTGTACTACACACTGCACTACACACTGCACTACACACTGTACTACACACTGCACTACACACTGTACTACACACTGCACTACACACTGCACTACACACTGCACTACACACTGCACTACACACTGCACTACACACTGTACTACACACTGTACTACACACTGTAATACACACTGTAATACACACTGTACTACACACTGTACTACACACTGTACTACACACTGTACTACACACTGCACTACACACTGCACTACACACTGCACTACACACTGCACTACACACTGTACTACACACTGTACTACACACTGTAATACACACTGTAATACACACTGCACTACACACTGTACTACACACTGTAATACACACTGTACTACACACTGCACTACACACTGTACTACACACTGTAATACACACTGCACTACACACTGCACTACACACTGTACTACACACTGTAATACACACTGTAATACACACTGCACTACACACTGTACTACACACTGTAATACACACTGCACTACACACTGTACTACACACTGTACTACACACTGTACTACACACTGTAATACACACTGTAATACACACTGCACTACACACTGCACTACACACTGCACTACACACTGCACTACACACTGTACTACACACTGTACTACACACTGCACTACACACTGTACTACACACTGCACTACACACTGTACTACACACTGCACTACACACTGTACTACACACTGCACTACACACTGTACTACACACTGCACTACACACTGTACTACACACTGCACTACACACTGTACTACACACTGCACTACACACTGTACTACACACTGCACTACACACTGTACTACACACTGTACTACACACTGTACTACACACTGTACTACACACTGCACTACACACTGTACTACACACTGCACTACACACTGTACTACACACTGCACTACACACTGTACTACACACTGCACTACACACTGCACTACACACTGTACTACACACTGTACTACACACTGTAATACACACTGTACTACACACTGTACTACACACTGCACTACACACTGCACTACACACTGTACTACACACTGTACTACACACTGTACTACACACTGCACTACACACTGTACTACACACTGTACTACACACTGTACTACACACTGCACTACACACTGTACTACACACTGTACTACACACTGTACTACACACTGTACTACACACTGCACTACACACTGTACTACACACTGTACTACACACTGTACTACACACTGCACTACACACTGTACTACACACTGCACTACACACTGTACTACACACTGTACTACACACTGTACTACACACTGCACTACACACTGTACTACACACTGTACTACACACTGTACTACACACTGCACTACACACTGTACTACACACTGTACTACACACTGTACTACACACTGCACTACACACTGCACTACACACTGTACTACACACTGTACTACACACTGTACTACACACTGCACTACACACTGTACTACACACTGTACTACACACTGCACTACACACTGCACTACACACTGTACTACACACTGTACTACACACTGTACTACACACTGCACTACACACTGCACTACACACTGTACTACACACTGTACTACACACTGTACTACACACTGCACTACACACTGTACTACACACTGTACTACACACTGCACTACACACTGTACTACACACTGTACTACACACTGTACTACACACTGCACTACACACTGTACTACACACTGTACTACACACTGTACTACACACTGTACTACACACTGTACTACACACTGTACTACACACTGTACTACACACTGCACTACACACTGTACTACACACTGTACTACACACTGCACTACACACTGTACTACACACTGTACTACACACTGTACTACACACTGTACTACACACTGCACTACACACTGTACTACACACTGTACTACACACTGCACTACACACTGTACTACACACTGTACTACACACTGTACTACACACTGCACTACACACTGTACTACACACTGTACTACACACTGCACTACACACTGTACTACACACTGTACTACACACTGTACTACACACTGCACTACACACTGTACTACACACTGTACTACACACTGTACTACACACTGTACTACACACTGTACTACACACTGTACTACACACTGTAATACACACTGTACTACACACTGTACTACACACTGTACTACACACTGCACTACACACTGTACTACACACTGCACTACACACTGTACTACACACTGTACTACACACTGTACTACACACTGTACTACACACTGTACTACACACTGTACTACATACTGTACTACACACTGTACTACACACTGTACTACACACTGCACTACACACTGCACTACACACTGTACTACACACTGTACTACACACTGTACTACACACTGTACTACACACTGTACTACACACTGTACTACACACTGCACTACACACTGCACTACACACTGTACTACACACTGTACTACACACTGTACTACACACTGTACTACACACTGTAATACACACTGTACTACACACTGTACTACACACTGTACTACACACTGCACTACACACTGCACTACACACTGCACTACACACTGTACTACACACTGCACTACACACTGTACTACACACTGTACTACACACTGTACTACACACTGTACTACACACTGTACTACACACTGTAATACACACTGCACTACACACTGTACTACACACTGCACTACACACTGCACTACACACTGCACTACACACTGTACTACACACTGTACTACACACTGTACTACACACTGCACTACACACTGTACTACACACTGTACTACACACTGTACTACACACTGTACTACACACTGCACTACACACTGTACTACACACTGTACTACACACTGTACTACACACTGCACTACACACTGTACTACACACTGCACTACACACTGTACTACACACTGTACTACACACTGCACTACACACTGCACTACACACTGTACTACACACTGCACTACACACTGTACTACACACTGTACTACACACTGTACTACACACTGTACTACACACTGTACTACACACTGTAATACACACTGCACTACACACTGTACTACACACTGCACTACACACTGCACTACACACTGTACTACACACTGTACTACACACTGTACTACACACTGTACTACACACTGCACTACACACTGTACTACACACTGTACTACACACTGTACTACACACTGTACTACACACTGTACTACACACTGCACTACACACTGCACTACACACTGTACTACACACTGCACTACACACTGTACTACACACTGTACTACACACTGTACTACACACTGTACTACACACTGTAATACACACTGCACTACACACTGTACTACACACTGCACTACACACTGCACTACACACTGCACTACACACTGTACTACACACTGTACTACACACTGTACTACACACTGCACTACACACTGTACTACACACTGTACTACACACTGTACTACACACTGTACTACACACTGTACTACACACTGTACTACACACTGCACGTCACACACTGCCCACATTAGATTTTGTGGGATTCTAAATGTTTTAGGAAACCACTGGTGAGTTTTATTCAGTTTGCTTTAAAGGTGGTAAAATCTTCCATCTTTGGGTCACAAATATGACTGTAGGCCAGATGAGGAAGACACATGATTTAATCTCCAGTCATTTCCAGTATATTTACATGTAAATCTTTATATTTACATGTAAATATGTTTATAAATCTCTTTTTCTCAGACTCTCAGTAAACTCAGCTTTAGATTCTAAGCTCATGCAGCATGGATGGTTTTCTGAACGTTCTCTCCCTCGTTAAAGCCTCTCATGTGGGCTCTTTTTTCTATTTCAGAGTTCTAAACATGAAGCTGTGAATCCACATGAAAGACGGAGGCCACACAGCCTGGTGAAAAATATCAGATCCAGTCCTGCCTCTAATTCACAAACCAGAAAATCTTTGTAATTTGCTCGTCACGTTCTTTCAGCGACCGAGACGAACGTTTGATCAGAGCAGAGTTGTTATTATTTATTCACCGCTTATCTTTAAAAAATCTGAGGGAAAGTTTAGAAAAAACTAAAATGTGATTGTTTAGATTAAAAAACGTTGACATTTTGCAAAAGTTGGTGCAAGATTTTTATAAATAAGTAAAAAAACAAAGAGAAATTGTGAGAGACTATGTCTCACAGCTGGACAGGGAGCAACTCGGGATCCTTCCGGGTGAGCTGGAGGATGCAGCCGTGGTGAGAGAAGCCTGGGTTTCCCATCTCACGCTGTTACGCTCGGCGACCCGGCCCAGGATGAGCGGAACACAACGGAATGAAACATTCCGTAATCTTCCGCTTGTTCCGGGGCTGGGTCGCCGGGGGCAACAGCCTCAAACGGGAAGCCCAGGATTCTCTCACCCTGGCTGCATCCTCTAGCTCACCCGGAAGGATCCCGAGTTGCTCCCTGTCCAGCTGTGAGACATAGTCTCTCCAGCAGGTCTGGGGTCTGCCCCTTGGTCTCCTCCCGGTGGGACGTGCCCGAAACACCTCACCAGCGAGGTGCTCGGGAGGCATCCTGACCAGATGCCCGAACCACCCCATCAGGTTCCTCTCGACCCGGAGGAGGAGCGGCTCGACACCGACACCAGCCAGAAAAAAAAAAGAAGGCAAGAAAAAAAAAAAAAAAAAACGACTGCCGCTTCGGGTGAGGATGGCAGAGCTCCTCACCCGATCTCTGAGTGAGAGCCCAGCCACCCTGCAGAGGAAGCTCATTTCGGCCGCTTGTACCCGCGATCTCATTCGTTTGGTCACCACCCACAGCTGGTTACCATGGTGAGGGTAGGAACGTAGATCCTGGTTACCATGGTGAGGGTAGGAATGTAGATCCTGGTTACCACGGTGAGGGTAGGAACGTAGATCCTGGTTACCATGGTGAGGGTAGGAATGTAGATCCTGGTTACCATGGTGAGGGTAGGAACGTAGATCCTGGTTACCATGATGAGGGTAGGAACGTAGATCCTGGTTACCATGGTGAGGGTAGGAATGTAGATCCTGGTTACCATGGTGAGGGTAGGAACGTAGATCCTGGTTACCATGGTTAGGGTAGGAATGTAGATCCTGGTTACCATGGTGAGGGTAGTAACATAGATCCTGGTTACCATGGTTAGGGTAGGAATGTAGATCCTGGTTACCATGGTGAGGATAGGAACATAGATCCTGGTTACCATGGTGAGGGTAGGAACGTAGATCCTCGTTACCATGGTGAGGGTAGGAACGTAGATCCTGCTCACCATGGTGAGGGTAGGAACGTAGATCCTGGTTACCATGGTGAGGGTAGGAACATAAATCCTGGTTACCATGGTGAGGGTAGGAACGTAGATCCTGGTTACCATGGTGAGGGTAGGAACGTAGATCCTGGTTACCATGGTGAGGGTAGGAACGTAGATCCTGGTTACCATGGTGAGGGTAGGAACGTAGATCCTGGTTACCGTGGTGAGGGTAGGAGCGTAGATCGACTAGACGAACTGATGCAGCATCAGAACAAAACGTTAAAAAACTTTTTTTTCTGCTGCATCTTTCTGTTATTTTTTTTAATTCTGTAACATTTTCAGAGAAAAACTACAAACTCCAGCAGTTTTTCCTCCTGATTTTAGTTTTGCTGAATCAGTTTTTCTCCGCAGCGGCCGAACTGGGACATTTTACTACAAAAAAATGATCCTAATTTAGCCGTGGATTACCTACTGAAAAGGTCACGTTCACTGTCGTCCAGTTAACCAAATCCCTCTCCTGGTCTTCATCAAAAATACCACCAAATACGTGCATGATGTCATCCTCCTGCACTTTAATAAACCCTCTCATTTCTACAGATTTTTATTGGTTTGTTGTAATAATTAATGTAATTTAAAATGAAAGCAGATTTAATTAAACGTGGCCTCAGGGCTTCGTTCCATCTGCAGCCAGCTGGTGGCCAGACTGTTTGGTGACATGGTTTATAAGTTAAATATTCAGAGTGAACGTGGTTTTCGGAGGTGTTTCTGAACCAGTGTGGCTGTTTGATGGTTTCTAAACGTCCGTCGTTGACTCTCACATTTTCTCCATCTTAAAAAAACTAAAGCTTTTTAAAAGAACGAGACGTTTATTTGTTGGTTTGAGGTTTAAAATCCTCAGTTTTTAATGTTTCCGTCCTCAGAATGTGAAGGAGGCGTTGAGGACTCGGTCTGTCTGTGCTTCTGTAACACTTATCTACCAAAATGATGAAGGGATTTAAATAAAACTGCCCACAGTTAGTCAGTACCAACGATAGATGAACTTAAGGAATCACATTCTACTTGTTACATCTTTCTACAACTGAATTACAGAACTTAGAACTTTGCTCACATTCCAAAGTAAGATGGAGGGTGCTTTTACTGCAGCAGTGCACGTCCACTGTTCACGTTCAGTCCCTCTCCTCACATCTCAGTACGATGAAGAACCAGAGGTAGGCGCTCAGCAGGATAAGGGGCCAGGACGGTAGGGTGCACTAGGCGCAGGGTGAGGGACCAGATAAGGAGGGAAATCAACATGGCTGTATGACAGCAGCGCTGCAGACCAGTGGAGCAGGGTGCAGCGCCGCTGTGCAACAGGGAATAATCTGACCATGTCAGACCGGGACTTAAATAATCTGGATGAAGACACAGCTACAGACATCAGGAGGAGACAGTGGGGACCAGGTGTGGACCTAGGGCAGAGGGTAAGATTATGACGGAGGATATGTTTCAGATGACACACCCAGGTTTCCCTCACCTCCTCCAGCTCATCCGGGAGGATCCCAAGTCGTTCCCTGTTCAGCTGTGAGACATAGTCTCTCCAGCAGGTCCAGGGTCTGCCTCATGGTCTCCTCCCGGTGGGACGTGCCCAAAACACCTCACCAGCGAGTGTTCGGCAGGCATCCTGACCAGATGCCTGATCCACCCCGTCTGGATCTATCATCCCGGAGGAGCAACGGCTCTTCTCCGAGCTCCTCCCTCTATCTCTGAGCGAGAGCCCTGCCACCCTGCAGAGGATGATCCTTTCAGCCGCTTGTATCTGTGATGATACAAAGAGAACGTGCCCTAACTTTGCTAATTTGATGGAACGCTGTGTCACACACCGACCAGGGAGTGGCACTGAGACATGCCAAGTCTCCCACATTGGGCAGGAGACACTCACAATTGGGACCCATCTCACGCTCACCTGCCAAGGCTAATAAAACTCCCACATGATGAACACTCTAGTGCATTCTATGAACATGATTAGGTATAACGAGGCTAAGCACATGGCATCTCCTGCTGCTGCACCTGTGCATCATGGTCTATAGCCAGTATTGTTTTTGGTGAACGTATGGAAGAAGTCGGACATCCGGGAACTTTGTTCATGTGACAGCTTATATGTGTGAACCTCAAAACAAAGCGTGACCAATCAGTACAGGGGTGTATTCCTGGTGGTAATTCCTCTTCATACTGATACATAACACTAGGTGGTAACACACGGAAGACACACAATTTACCAGCTGATTTCTCATGTTTAGAACTGTTTGTTTTACCCCAACTGTCATGGCGGGTGTTGTCCATGGCGGATGTGATGTCATGTAGCGTCATAGCCCCGCCTCCTTTTGACCCGCCTCAAAATCTCCCTCTTTGTGAAGCCAAAAACTTGGCGTTTCTGTTATCTGTATTTGCTATGAGGGTTCGTCCTCCATGAAAACACGATACTGTCTCTTTAAGCAGAAGGGTCACCTTTGTGAAGGCTGTTTCCAAACCATCAGAGCATCACTAGCCCGCTTTCACCACGGCCTGAAAGTAGCTGCATGTTGTTCTTTATTTGAGCGTGATGTGAACACACGGACCGACCCGTGTCCTGCCTGATTTCATCAGGCTTGTGTAAATGTTTACCTAAGCCAGTGTTTCCATTTTAGCTCGTAGCGTAGCATCACCTCACTACTCAGTGGTTCCTACGTCTGCGTTCATTCAGGTCTTAAAGGAGCGGACGGGGTTGGGTCACTCAGAGGGGTCTGTTTACCTTTCCTGCTACATTGCCTCACACGTGAATGATGATTGGTTTGGGACATCAGAAAGGACTTTAATCATTAACGGTGAAAGTAAACAACCTCCATGTGGGTAAACTCTGTGGTAAACCTCACCTCCCGGGGGACAGATGAATCTGGACGGGATTTACATTGTAGAGTTTAAACTGTCTCATTTCAGAAGGTAGCAGAATCCACCGCACCGCTCGAACCTACTTACCCTGGCAGAGAGGGGCGAGACCCCGCCGAAAAGTCCAGGTTTATTCCAGCTTACTCAGAGGAAGCCGGTAAACAGTACAGCCCAAACTCATCAAAATATTTTGGTTAAATTTAAAATTTAGCGGCGCTAGGTTTGAAATCTAAGCGCTTGATGTAGCATTTTGTTTGTTTTAACATCTAACATGCTTGTTTACGTGCGTGTATTGGGCATCACGGAGACATTCGTGATGCCCTAGTGACTCCACTTAATTTCAGCAACTAGGTCAGTGATTGCAGGCATTATCTTACAATGCAGCGATGGGAAAACGTCCTGCCCAATCAGAGAACAGAGATGATGACATGACATGGAAACAAGCGTCCGTCCTCCATGTTTGTAGTTCTGTAGATCCACCATGCTATACGGTCCGTCCTCCATGTTTGTAGTTCTGTAGATCCACCATGCTATACGGTCCGTCCTCCATGTTTGTAGTTCTGTAGATTCACCATGCTATACGGTCCGTCCTCCATGTTTGTAGTTCTGTAGATCCACCATACTCTACGATCCGTCCTCCATGTGTGTAGCTCTGTAGATCCACCATGCTGTACGGTCCGTCCTCCATGTTTGTAGTTCTGTAGATCCACCATACTCTACGATCCGTCCTCCATGTGTGTAGCTCTGTAGATCCACCATACTCTACGATCCGTCCTCCATGTGTGTAGCTCTGTAGATCCACCATGCTATACGGTCCGTCCTCCATGTTTGTAGTTCTGTAGATCAACTATGCTATACGGTCCGTCCTCCATGTTTGTAGTTTTGTAGATCCACCATGCCATACGGTCCATGTTGGTAACGATTCCCCAGATTATGAATTTAAAGACAGTGTTTAGAAATTTTGGTTTTACTCTGTTTTCTGGACAAAACTGACTGTTTGGGTGCGTTACATACGTCACATCTGGTCCCACCAGGAAGGAACGATTCGGTTTGTTCTATCTTATGAACCTCATTCCCTGACGGGGTCACTGTGGGTGCCAGAGCCCATCCCGACTGATTGCAGGGTAGAGGTAGGATACACCCTGAACAGGTCACCAGTCTGTTGCAGGGCCACACACACACACAACCATCCACACACACACTCATTCCTAGGGAGAATTTTTTAGGGCGTATTAACCCCACACACATATTTTTGGAGGAAACCAGAGAAAACTCACGCATACAAGAGGAGAACATGCAAACTCTGCACAGAAAGGACAGCATTTTAAGCATCCCCACACAGGGATGATTGGTGAAAAAAAAAAAGCCCACTTTGGTGCGAGAGAACATGATTCTGAGAGGTCAGACTGTTTCCATGGTGACAAAAAAACAGTCTGATGAGTCACATTTCATTCATTTTTTTTGTGTTTTTAGACGTGGATTCAAATTTCAATCCCAAGAATAAAACCCTGGATTTATTTGAGTCCCGAACGCTCGGTAAATTGGACAGGACACGTCTGTGAGTCTTAAATTTATTACAGAAGACTATTTAAAGCCGGAAGGAGAGAGAATATTAAAGAAGTAAATAAAGTTTGCATCCTGTCTGAATCCTTCAAAGCCGTGAAGACAGAACTGGGCCGCTTCGACCACTTTAAAGCACGTTTGATGTTTTTTTTCTCTGTTTCATCTGAAAAGCTGCTTGTTTTGATCTGAGTTTCTCCTCATTTCTACACATGGATTAAAAAATCTGAGTATTTGGAACGGTGTGTTCTCACCACGTGTAAACCAGGACAGTTTTACAGCCATAAAACCAGAGCTTCAATCTGTGATCCTCCGAATGCAGCTCAGATGAATCATCCCATGACTACTGTGGTCGGATTGGTATCTGTTTTCTTCTAACCTCAGACCCGGTTAGGAACTATTTTGGACCTGAACAGACCCGTGCTGAAGCGTAAAGCTTTAGATGTGGAGCGTAGAGGAGAGTTTCTCCTTAATCCTGATGAAACCTGCAGACCAGATGAGTTCAGTGAGGAGGGATGGTTCACATGGTGGAACTGGAGACGTGTGACGTAATCCTGAACGTTCAGCTCCAAACAAATGGAGTCAATTCAGAAAAACATCCATTTTCTTTTGAAGCAGCTTTTTTATCTATAAAGAATATTTTGTCAATTATTCAGAGTTTTTAGGAGCTTTTGATCAAAAACCAATGGTTTTCTTTGACGTGTAACATGACTTATTTTGTTACCGTTTAAATTCTTTGCAGTGTTTGCTGCTCTGCATTCATTTTGATACTTCTGCACCAGTTATGACCGCAACTAATTATTATTTATTGTTTTAATTAGGGCTCCAAGTATCCAAAAAGTATCAGGTGTGATGTGTGATAGAAGAGTTTCAGATAAAATGAAAGGAAAAGTGTAGAAAACCGTGGTGAGAGCGGCCATGCTGATTGGTCTAGAGACAGTGTGGTGAGAGCGGCCATGCTGATTGGTCTAGAGACAGTGTGGTGAGAGCGGCCATGCTGATTGGTCTAGAGACAGTGTGGTGAGAGCGGCCATGCTGATTGGTCTAGAGACAGTGTGGTGAGAGCGGCCATGCTGATTGGTCTAGAGCGGCCATGCTGATTGGTCTAGAGACAGCGTGGTGAGAGCGGCCATGCTGATTGGTCTAGAGACAGTGTGGTGAGAGCGGCCATGCTGATTGGTCTAGAGACAGTGTGGTGAGAGCGGCCATGCTGATTGGTCTAGAGACAGTGTCACTGAGGAAAAGACAGGAAACAGAGATGTTTGTAGCAGAGATGAAGATTCTGAGGATCTCTCTGGGAGTGACCAGGATGACTCCATGTTGTTGGAGGTCGCCAGTGATGACGTTGAGCCATCAGGTACAGCTTCCCTGAAGGTAAGCCCCTTCCAACAACTTAGGGCTTACTGAGGCTTACCTCATGGTCTTTCTATCAATGCTAATGCTGACCGCCGGTCAGCTTAAATTTTTGTTCAGGGGCCACATCTTCGAGCCGTGAAGCAGAATAGATAGTACGAGGAGTAGAGAGTAGGCACAACAACGGGGATCAAGAAAGTGCCAGAGCCTACCCCGGCTGACTAAAGACGAGAGGCAGGCAATACCCCGAACAGGTCACCAGTCTGTTGCAGGACTACACATACTCATTCATTCAGTGGTTAGAGCGTTTGCCCTCCGACTGGAAGTTAACCGGAAGTTCGTGGGTTCGATTCCTACTGAGTTCACGTCTAGGGTCTTTGGAGAAGACACCAAATCCACTGTTTCTCCGCCCATTGGCGGCGTCATGGCAGCCTGCTGCGGTGTAATGCAGCACACACATTTCCCCAATGAGGGATCAACAAGGGAACAAAGTATGTCAAAAAAAACTTTTACAAGAATAAAACGACTATTTTTTTTTTTTTTTATTCCTGTTCTGCCAACTGTTTCAAGATGAAGAAAACGTGTGGCCCAGTCTGCCAGGTTGTTTCTTCAGAGTGTTTTATCTGTTTTATTTTGACACGCTTCGTGGACCTCTGTCCCTGCTTTCTGTTTAGAAAAGTCATTTTCTGTTGATGAATAATTAGCTGCTGTTCCAGATGTTTCCAGAGGGTGTGGTGTGAATGTTTCCTACCAACCAGCAACCAACTAACCATCTCCACCCTCCGCCCGCCGAGCCACGTGGTAATTACCCTTAAAAGTGTTTCAAATAGTTGAAATGATGGCACACAGAAAGAAAAGAATGGCAAACCCACGTAGCGTGAAATAAACCGGCCTGGAGGAGAGACACAGACCAGAGAGTAATTTGTTTCCCACTCTGTGAATTACAGACTGGAGCCAGATCCGTTCTGCCCAACATACCACCGTTTGGGCACAAAAAACCTTCCAAAACACCACCCTTCCCTGCCCAGCGGAGCAGGGAGGAATATTCCTGGGTGTTCCTCTTTTTTCCTTCCATAAGTGACCAGTGGAAACATCTGAGACAAAGTCAGACGTTCTTTGTTTTATCGGAGATGGATTTATCTGACCGGCCGGTCGGCCAGCCGGCCACGTGTCCGTCAGCCTGTTAAACCAACACACACATGCTTTTTTTGGCCGTCTGGTTCGAATGAAACTATAAAGATAAATGATCCACATCAATACATCATCCACAGGAATTCCAGTAATGGCTCCTCAAAGACCATGGTCCTCGCCCAGAAAAGGGTGGAATGTTCACGAGTGGGGGAAAGATGGACCGGGAGATCGACAGGCAGATCGGTGCGGCATCAGCAATAACTAGGACGCTGCATCAGTCCGTCGTGGTAAAGAGAGAGCTGAGCCGAAAAGCAAAGCTCTCGATTTACAAGTCAATCTATGTTCCTACCCTCACCATGGTAACCAGGATCTACGTTCATACCCTCACCATGGTAACCAGGATCTACGTTCCTACCCTCACCATGGTAACCAGGATCTATGTTCCTACCCTCACCATGGTAACCAGGATCTACGTTCCGACCCTCACCATGGTAACCAGGATCTACGTTCCTACCCTCACCATGGTAACCAGGATCTACGTTCCTACTCTCACCATGGTAACCAGGATCTACGTTCTTACCCTCACCATGGTAACCAGGATCTACGTTCCTACCCTCACCATGGTAACCAGGATCTACATTCCTACCCTCACCATGGTAACCAGGATCTACGTTCCTACCCTCACCATGGTAACCAGGATCTACGTTCCTACCCTCACCATGGTAACCAGGATCTACGTTCTTACCCTCACCATGGTAACCAGGATCTACGTTCCTACCCTCACCATGGTAACCAGCTGTTGGTGGTGACCGAAAGAATGAGATCGCGGGTACAAGCGGTCGAAATGAGCTTCCTCAGCAGGGTGGCGGGGCTCTCACTCAGAGATCGGGTGAGGAGCTCTGCCATCCGGGAGGAGCTCGGTGTCGAGCTGCTCCTCCTCCCGGTCGAGAGGAGCCAGATTGGGTGGTTCGGCATCTGGTCAGGATGCCCCCCGAGCGCCTCGCAGGTGAAGTGTTTTGGGCACGTCCCACCGGGAGGAGACCAAGGGGCAGACCCCGGACCTGCTGGAGAGACTATGTCTCACAGCTGGCCGGGGAATGACTTGGGATCCTTCCAGGTGAACTGGAGGATGCAGCCAGGGAGAGAGAGTCCTGGGCTACCCGCTTGAGGCTGTTGCCCCCGCGACCCGACCCCGGAACCAGCGGAAGATGACGGAACGGAACGGACTCGGGCTCCGCCGTGACCAATATGTCCGATTTCCCTCAACATGAGTTCAGGCTGGGATGGAGGATCTCCATGTTCCCTGTCAGGGAAGTATCTGTATCCAGTTCTCTTGGTCCATCCCGGTATTCCAGAGGGGTTCACACTGTTAATCAGACGTAAACACAACGTCCACATTAAACCAGAACTAGAACATCCCAGTTTAAACCCAGTTTATCCTTTCAGCTTTCCCTGTCAGACTCCAGCCAATAAAACCTGAACGTATTCCGACTGCAGAGAGAAGAAATGATCTTATCAGTAGATGCAGGATGTGGACGATGACGGGATCTGCTGACACGAGAAAAACATAACCCACGTTATTACACTCATCGTCCTGTCGCACAAACATCAGGTAAAAACGATCCGTTAAAGAGAAAAAAGGATTTTTTTATGCTTCGTTGCTGCTTCAAACAGAAACTTTACCACAAAATATACTGAGAATCTCACAAAAAGTAGGAACTTGTTTTGCTGAGGAGGAAATATGTGTGTGTGTGTGTGTGTGTGTATGTGTGTGTGCAGCCACACTGACGCCATGTTGGAAGATGGAGTTTCGTTTACAAACGATCGTCTCAACCTTTTTATAGTCGGTCACCTTCCTACCCGTCTATCCCTCACAGGGTAGAGGGGGTGCCGGCGCCCATCCCGGCTGATTCAAGATGAGGGGTAGGGTACAACTTGAACAGGTCAGTAGTCATGAGGAAACACACACACACACACACACACACACACACACACACACACAATCATTCCTAGGGCCAATCAACTTAGCATGCATGTTTTTGTAGGGTGGGAGGAAACCGTAGTACCCGGAGGAAACCCACGCATACACGGGGAGAACATGTAAACTCCACACAGAAAGACGAGGCTTGGAGACCAGTGTTCCAAGTCTCGTCTCCACCTGGGACTCGAACCCACAATCTTCTTGCTGTGAGGCCACTGTTCGGCCCAATGCACCACCGTGCCGCCTCCTTCTTAAAGTGACAAAAACAAACCAACTCTGCATCGGGTTCCAGTTTTTTCACGACAGCCATTTACTATATTTCGTTTCGTCTTCTGAACCGTTTGAAGACAGGAAGTAGAGATGTTTGTATCAGAGATGAAGATGCTGAGGATCTCTCTGGGAGTGACCAGGATGGACAGGATCAGAGGAACAGCACATGTTAGAGGTTTTAAAGTCAGAGAGGTCAGACTGAGATGGTTTGGACATGTGCAGAGGAGAGAGAGAGAGTACATCAGAAGAAGGATGCTGGGTTTGGAACCACCAGGAAAGAGGACTAGAGGAAGACCAAAGAGGAGGTTCATGGATACAATGAAGGAAGACATGAAGATAGTTGGTGTGACCGAAGAGGATGCAGGAGATAGGGTTAGATGGAAGAAACTGACTTGATGTGGAGACCTCTGGAGGGAAATGATGGAAGGAGAAGAATCAACCTCATTAAAGTGACAAAAACAAACTGACTCTGCATCGGGTTCCAGTTTTACTCACTTTGTTCATCCCTTAGCGGGAAAATTTGTGTGCTTGCATCACACCGCAGCAGGCTGCCCACGATGGGGCCAATGGTCGGAGAAACGGGAAGTTAGGCTTCTTATCCAAGGACCCTAGACATGTACTCGGTGGGAATCGAACCCGCAAACTTCCGGTTCCGGTCTGCGAGCGAACGCTCTAACCACTGACACACCATGTAACCCCTTCTGAATTGTTTATCCATAACAGGGTCACGCGGAGTGCCAGAACCACCCCCCCTCAGCTGATTCAAGGAGAAAGGCAGGATACACCCTGAACAGGTCGCCTCTCTGTTCCAGGGAAACACAGACACTCGTTCCTAGGGGCAGTTTCATAGCAGCCAATCAACCTAACATGTATGTTTTTGGAGGAAACCAGAGAAAACCCACACATACATGGGGAGAACATGCAAACTACACACAGAAAGACCAGTTATTCAGGCCTCAACCCCTCCCGGGACTCAAACCCACAATCTTCTTGCTGTGAGTCCACCGTGCCGCCTCCTTCTTAAAGCGACAAAAACAAACCAACTCTGTATCAGGTTCCAGTTTTTTCATGACAGGCATTTATATTTCGTTTTGTCTTCCGTCTATCCATAACAGGGTCGCTGAGTGTGCTGGAGCCCATCCCAGGTGATTCAAGGAGAGAGGCAGGATACACCCCGAACAGGTCGCCAGTGTGTTCCGGGGAAACACACACACACTAGTACCTAGGAGCAATTTCATAGCAGCCAATCAACCTAAATTTTTGGAGAGTGGGTGGAAACCAGAGAATACCAACACATACACAGGAGAACATGCAAACTACAAACAGAAAGACCAGTGTTTCAAGCCTCGGTCCCTCGACCCCACCCGGTACTCAAACCAGACCTTCTTGCTGCGGCCCCAGATGACTCCATAAATGTAGTCCTTCCTGATGAGAGACGTCATGGAGCCGTGGAGAGGATCCCGTCTCCACTGGTCAGATGTTCGGTTTTGTCAGCGGTACGAATCAGAAACCTGTTTTCCATCTCCCAGTACACCATGTTACTGGGACGTGTGGTTTCCTGCAGACATGTAAGGTCACCGTCAGGACGGGGTCTGCGCCGTATTACGGGTCATCAAAGAGCAGGTGATTTGAATAAAAACTCAAAGTGAAAATCTTTACCATACGACGAAAAATTCTGCGTTTTTCGAGCGTCTAAAAATCTTCCATGGATTTGTAATTAAGAAGGAAAGCGTCTGCTCTCTGTCTCGTCTGAAATGAAGCAGAAACTCATGTCATGCCCCGTGGCCTCGCTCTTCTATCATTCTGAACACTTTTGGAAATAAAGCCATGTTTGATCAAATCCACAGGCTGACAAACAGCAGGGGGCACCGTGCCCTCCACCCGCTGACGTCAACAAACATGAACCACATTAGTTTAATATATTAAAAGCTTTTTCTCTCTCTGTTCTTCGCTCGTGGTGATGGAACACGGCCTGTTTTACGAGGTTAGTTTGGACCATGTGTGATTCTCACAACTCAAAACATCTCGGATGAATTTCCTCCTCACATCTCTGCCCCCTGTGCCCACTTAGCCCATCTTGTCCTGTGGAAGGAGATACTTATTCAGATGGATTATTCACCAGAGAGCCGGGGTGAGATGATGAAACGAAGGGGGGTTAAGACGCGGCGTTGCCAAGGCAGCGGGGAGGATTTAAGTTGTGAGATGTTGGCACGGCGATGCGACTCAAGGCATTGGCTTCGCCTGGATGTCCCGGGGTGGGTGCATTTGTGGGGCTGCCATGATGTGGTGGGCCAAGACTCCTCAGAAATCAGCCCGTATGCTCTGATTGAACCTTCCAGGTTTTCTTTGATACAGAGTTCATCTAAACTGTGTTTGTGAAGCTCGGCTGCAGCGCGGTGATCCGTACCCAGTGTTTCTGTCCAGAAAACACACGTAAACAATAACAAAAAACACAGAAATCCTGCTTCATACAGACATAAAACCTCTGATGGACCGTGTCCGAGGACGGCCTCAGGCTGTAGGCTTTCAACGGTACATCAATCTGCATCTTGATAGATTAAAAAACAAAAACAGGAAACACCGATAACAAAGTGCTGAAAAACTGTCAAATAAAATCATCCATAAAGACAACGTAAGAGACGTCTTTACAGACCGGAGGGAGTGCGTGCGGCTGGAGAAGAATGTCTCCACCTCCCGGACTATCAGCACAGGATCTCCACAGGGCTGTGTCCTCTCTCCCCTGCTCTTCACCCTGTACACCAACTGCTGCACCTCCAGTCATGACTCTGTCAAACTGATCAAGTTTGCAGATGACACCACCCTCATTGGGCTCATCTCTGATGGTGATGAGTCGGCCTACAGGATGGAGGTAGACCGGCTGGTGTCCTGGTGCAGCAACAACAACCTGGAGCTCAACGCTCAGAAGACAGTGGAGATGATCGTCCCCCCATTGCACTGGCAGATTCCCCCATCACCACTGTAGACTCTTTCCGCTTCCTCGGCACTACCATCATACAGGACCTAAAGTGGGAGCCGTCCATCAGCTCCCTGATCAAAAAGGCACAGCAGAGGATGAAGAAAGCCAAGCTGCCCGCCCAGATCAGGTCCATCCTCACCTCCTCCATTACAGTGTGGTACACTGGAGCCACAGCCGGGGACAAACACCGATGGCCGAGCCTGCAGTCTTCCATCTCTCCAGGACTCGGGGGCATGCAGGTCGGAGAGCAGATGCAGCGTCCTGATTATTGCGAAGGCCACACCGAGCTGTCTGTCTCCCGCGGGGTGAACAACACCCTGAGATACTTAAACTCCTCCATTTGGGGCAGCAGGACCCTGCCCCTGAACTGCAAGGGGGAACTGCACCTTTGGTGGATTAATCCCATCCTGGCCGCTTCACACTTCATCTCCAGCAAAGTTGGAGATCACAGCCGGACAAAGCCAACAAGACCACATCATCCGTGTGGCGTGAAATCCACAGTCCGCCAAAGCAGTGAACATATTTTTACCAAGTTTATTCACAAACTGGGGACTGGGTCGTCTGCAGCAGTTGAGATCTACAAGCCAAGCCACAAAAGTCCAGCCTAGCCGAGAGTGGAAGAGCACGCTGAAAGCTCGGCTGAATGAGGGACGGAAGCTAGCCAACATGAAAGTCTTGTTTAAACGGGAAGGACATGGGAGAAAGGTTAGCGATGAGTCCTCTGACTGCATGTGGAAAAATTCCACAGACCGTCATTAAGCACCATGACTCTGTGATGGAGATTGGAACGTTCGGCTCGCCTGAAATCACTCACAGATGTTTAAAAAAAAAACCTTATAAATGTGTTCAATCATATTCAGAGCGAACGTTACGACGCTCTCCTCCTGGTTCGCCTTGTGCTTTAAAGCCATCATAACTATAGGAGGAGTTTAAGTATCTTGGGGTCTTGTTTACGAGTGGGGGAAGGATAGAGCGAGAGATCGACAGGCGGATCAGTGCGGTGTCAGCAATAACTAGGACACTGCATTCGTCCATCGTGGCGAAGAAAGAGCTGAGCTGAAAAGCAAAGCTCTCGATTTACAAGTCGATCTACGTTCCTACCCTCACCATGGTAACCAGGATCTACGTTCCTACCCTCACCATGGTAACCAGGATCAATGTTCCTACCCTCACCATGGTAACCAGGATCTACGTTCCTACCCTCACCATGGTAACCAGGATCTACGTTCCTACCCTCACCATGGTAACCAGGATCTACGATCCTACCCTCACCATGGTAACCAGGATCTACGTTCCTACCCTCACCATGGTAACCAGGATCTACATTCCTACCCTCACCATGGTAACCAGGATCTACGTTCCTTCCCTCACCATGGTAACCAGGATCTACGTTCCTACCCTCACCATGGTAACCAGGATCTACGTTCCTACCCTCACCATGGTAACCAGGATCTACGATCCTACCCTCACCATGGTAACCAGGATCTACGTTCCAACCCTCACCATGGTAACCAGGATCTACGTTCCTACCCTCACCATGGTAACCAGGATCTACGTTCCTACCCTCACCATGGTAACCGGGATCTACATTCCTACCCTCACCATGGTAACCAGGATCTACGTTCCTACCCTCACCATGGTAACCAGGATCTACGTTCCTACCCTCACCATGGTAACCAGGATCTACGTTCCTTCCCTCACCATGGTAACCAGGATCTACGTTCCTACCCTCACCATGGTAACCAGGATCTACGTTCCTACCCTCACCATGGTAACCAGGATCTACGTTCCTACCCTCACCATGGTAACCAGGGTCTACGTTCCTACCCTCACCATGGTAACCAGGATCTACGTTCCTACCCTCACCATGGTAATCAGGATCTATGTTCCTACCCTCACCATGGTAACCAGGATCTAAGTTCTATCCTCACCATGGTAACCAGAATCTACGTTCCTACCCTCACCATGGTAACCAGGATATACATTCCTACCCTCACCATGGTAACCAGGATCTACATTCCTACCCTCACCATGGTAACCAGGATCTACGTTCCTACCCTCACCATGGTAACCAGGATCTACGTTCCTTCCCTCACCATGGTAACCAGGATCTACGTTCCTACCCTCACCATGGTAACCAGGATCTACGTTCCTACCCTCACCATGGTAACCAGGATCTACGTTCCTACCCTCACCATGGTAACCAGGATCTAGGTTCCTACTCTCACCATGGTAACCAGGGTCTACGTTTCTACCCTCACCATGGTAATCAGGATCTATGTTCCTACCCTCACCATGGTAACCAGGATCTACGTTCTATCCTCACCATGGTAACCAGGATCTACGTTCCTACCCTCACCATGGTAACCAGGATCTACATTCCTACCCTCACCATGGTAACCAGGATCTACGTCACTACCCTCACCATGGTAACCAGGATCTACGTTCCTACCCTCACCATGGTAACCAGGATCTACGTTCCTACCCTCACCATGGTAACCAGGATCTACGTTCCTACCCTCACCATGGTAACCAGGATCTATGTTCCTACCCTCACCATGGTAACCAGGATCTACGTTCTATCCTCACCATGGTAACCAGGATTTACGTTCTATCCTCACCATGGTAACCAGGATCTACGTTCCTACCCTCACCATGGTAACCAGGATTTATGTTCCCAACCTCGCCATGGTAACCAGGATTTACGTTCTATCCTCGCCATGGTAACCAGGATCTTCGTTCCTACCCTCACTTGTATTACTTGTAAGTCCATTGTGTCCTGATCTGTGCTGCTCTCTGACTTCTTTACCTTGTTCAACAAATTTTAAATGGTCCGTCACTTTAAATCAGACACTAAATTTGTTTGTTTTCCTCCTTCAGTTGTTTTTTTGTGGATTAAAAAGGGTTAGAATTCCTTATTAAGTTTCTTTGCTGCACTGCACTGCAGCAGGCAGCAACGGCAGTGTCAATGGTGGGATCAACTAGAGGGCTAGATGTCTGCTCCACGATCACCGAGGCGGCTCATTGGGCTTCAAACCGAGTTCTCCCGATCCAAGGACAAACACTCTACCACTGAGCCAACACCTCCTCCCTTTTGTTTTACAGCAACAAAACAATATTTTCACTTTGTGCAGACACAGCCAGAAGATGGTCATCGAAGCGACTCTGACGGATTGTTCAGGAATATTTTCTTAGTATAAATGACGGAATCACAAGTCAAACAGTTTGTGATTTAGATTTTTTTAGGCTTTAAAAGTTCGACCACTGGCCAATCAAACGAAGGACTGGCTTAGCATGGACTTTTGAACCATCCCAACCTGGTTGTTTTTCACTGATAACGTAACCAAACATGGAGTTTTACAAAGAAAAATGATCAAAAAAAAACTCATTATTTTCCAAAGTCAGCTGAATTGTTTTCTTAGAATTTATCTTCATCATGTTTAAATAACCAGAGTTTGACGAATACGGCTCTTAAAAAAACACCAAACAAATCCGTCTGTCTCTCCCTGACATGAAGTACTTACTCAGGATGGAGGCTAACGATCTCCAAGGACAACAAGACGTAAGTTCAAAGGAGCTAATGAGTAACCACGGGTCAAACACACGGGAACTATGAGTCCTAACGTTTTCCTGAGCGGTGCCATGTTGAAATCCTGACACTGAGTGGTCATTAATCTGGAGCATAATCCAAAGGGAAACACGGGGCGATGTGTGATGGCATTCAGGAAGAATTTCACCAACCTGTTTTATAAAGCGGGAGGGTTTATGGGCGCGCACACAGCGCCAGGGCACGGATGCCAAGCCGTAAACAGTTAAAAAAAAGAGGATAGACTTCCTCGGAGTCCGTAATGGGTCACAAAGCCAGGCCGCAGTGAAGAACACCAAACTGGTCTCTCTGTATTTCACTGGGTCCGAGTGAGCGCCTCCAGTTCCTCAAGCGAGCAACCGGACGTTTCCATGGAAACCGTAAAAACACAGGAAGCACCTCCTCTAGACCGTCTCCTTCTCCTCAGCTCCCTCAGGACTGAACCAACTCCTCCAGACACGACGGATGTGGCTCCGAGAGCCAGCAGCTGGTCACACATGTCAACAGAATGACTCCAGAACCAGCCGTTTGGAGCTGGTCGGACGATTTCTGAAAAATCAGCTATACTACACAAAACAATAAAGTCCAAAATGACGTCCAAAGTGCGCTCAAAATGAAATCTTCAGAAAGAAACAAAACACATCAGAAGAACGGACAGAAACTCTGTGAAAGCGATTAAATGCTCAAGTAACAGGGAGCACTGCAGCAGACAGACGCTCAGGGCAGCGCCTTAGCGGTTTTAATCGCAGCAGGTTGAGCGTTCGGTTGTTAGACCTCATTCGCTCTTCAGTCACCTTCTTAACTATCTATCCCTCATGGGGTTACCGGGTTGCTAGAGCCCATCCCGGCTGATTAAATCTTTACAAACATTCCATTCCGTCATTCATCAAACATCCCGGCTGATTCAAGGCGAGGGGCAGGGTACACCCCGAACAGGTCGCCAGTCTGTCGCGGGGCCACACACACATACTGTACAGCCATTCACACACACTCATTCCTAGGGGAAATTTGGCACCGGCCAATCAACCTAGCATGCATGTCTTTGGAGGGTAGGAGGAAACCCACGCAGACACGGAGAAACATGCAAACTCCACACAGAAAGACCAGTATTCCAAGCCTCGTCCCCACTCATGGACGTGAACCCATGACCTTCTTGCTGTGAGGCCACTGCGCCACCCACTGTGCTACCCACTGCGCCACCATGCCGCCCTCATTTGCTCTTAAGATGGATAAAAGTTACATAAAATCAGGACCTTATTTGACCTCCTGGCCGAGGACAAATATGACTGACCGTGAAATAACGGAGTGGAATGTTTGAAAAGATTTAATCTGAAATTTATACCAAACAAATGAAATGACTGTTTGATTCTCTTCGGAGAGCCTGAGGTCCGGTTCGGAAAGACAATCAGTCATGGCCCGAGAGGAACGTGTGTTTCCTGTTCAACTGGAGACGGAACGAGCCGATGAGACACACTGGAGACAAAAAATGAACTCCGAGAGAACCGAATTTATTTTTAAAGAGTCTAAAGTTTCTATTTAACTGCACGGTGGTGGAGTGATCCGGACTGTGGCTTTACAGCAAGAAGATCAGGGTTTGAGGCCCGCAGTGAGGGCGAGGTTTTAAACATTGACTTCTCTCTGTCGAGTTTTATGTTCTCCATGTTACCCATAATCACCCACCTGGCTCCCCTTGTCTCTCCCTGCCCAACCTGTCTCTGTTTGTCCCCAGTCTTTTTGAGTCCGATCCTGTCAGACTGTATGTTTTCTCGTCAGGGTGGTCAAGTCTCACCTCGGCCCAAAAACTTCAACTTTCATCCTCACCTTCAGGTCTCTGGCCGGCCAAGCCAACAGGCAGCCGCCTCACCTCCAAACCCCAAGCTCTACAGTAAACTGGTTTGAACTGTGTACCCTGCAGTTGGGTCCTTCCTCCACACACCACCTATTGGTGGAAGGAAGGACTGAGAGTGAACAGAGCATGTGCAATAGAGTTTCTGTTTACGTTCGAACGTGGAGAAGAAGAAAATTCATGGCCAGAAACACCCTGGCATTTGAATACAGACGTGCCACGTCACTCGAGATCAGGACCAATCTCACGCTCACCCGCCAAGGCTAATAAAACTCCCGCCTGATGAACGCTCTGGTGCATTCCAGGAACATTCTATTCCGTTGTCTTCCGCTTATCCGGGGATGGATCGCGGGGGCAACAGCCTCAGACGGGAAGCCTAGGCTTCTCTACCACCGGCTGCTTCCTCCAGCTCACTCAGACGGATACCAAGTCGTTCCCCGGCCAGCTGGAGAGACATAGCCTCTTGGTCTCCTCCCATTGGTTCGTGCCCGAAACACCTCACCAGCGAGGCGCTTGGGGCAGTGGCGGCTGGTGACGTGTGGCGCAGGGGCGCCGCCCCCCAGACCTGATCACCAAAAAATACATATGCATATATAAACATGTATGTGTTTATAAGTATGCAAAACTGTCGAGTGTGAAGATTACATGCATTTTAATAATGTTTTACACCGTTTTATTTTATTTTATTTTCTTACTTCCTGTGCAAACCGGAACGAGGGCCCTGGGTAGGTACGCCCTCCCAGGTAAATGTATTGGTGTGTATGTGGCTTCCGGTTTTTATGGAAAAAAACGTGACGTCAGCTCTAAATTTTTTCCCATTCATGTGTATTGCAAACCATAACCACGCCCGCGGGGCGCAGAGATTTTCCGCCCATCTGGTGTGTGATAGGTTATCCTCTCTGTCAGTCTGTTACATGAACCAATCAATTAGCTATAAGCTGACCTATAAATCCCACCCACGCCACGCCCTTTCTTTTCACTGCGGAATTCTGGGAGTCTTCATGATGGCGTCGGAAGCTAGTTCAGATGCTAACAATGCTAGTGGGTTTTTTAAAGAGAATTCAGTGTCCTCCCTTCTACAGAATCCGTTTTCTAAGCGTTCTAAAGAAAAAAAAGAAGAGTGAAGGAGCTTGGACCGGACACCCCAGATTTGACTGTGCAACAAAACAGTGGAGATCGCGGCCGCTTTTATGTGAGAGGATAATGAAGGTCTATGAAAAGTGGCGGTGGCTAACTGGATGAGAAATACTTTTTTTGTTTCCCTCCTTATTGTTTAGTTCAGCAGCAACTGAAAAGGTGTGGATATCAACAGGGGTGAGTGACTTGAAGCATTTGTCTGAAAAGTGCAAACGTCATGAAACTTGCCGCACCCATCTTGATAGTAGCTATAAGCTAGGTGTTTTTGGCAGTAGTAACATCCTGGCACAATTAAATGAAGGCTACCGAACTGGCATAAGGAAACATAATGAAGAAGTCACCAAAAACAGACACATATTGTCACGAATAATTTTATATTTATTTTATATATTTATATATACTTTTATATAATATATCTAAAAAAAAATTTTGTGTGTTTGAAAAATGTGCGCCCCCCAGTTTTTTTTACCACCAGCCGCCACTGGCTTGGGGGGCATCCTGACCAGGTGTATTGTTTTTGGTGAACGTATGGAAGAAGTCGGACATCCGGGAACTTTGGTCATATGACAGCTTATGTGCGTGAGCCTCAAAACAAAGCGTGACCAATCAGTACAGGGGTGTATTCCTGGTGGTAATTCCTCTTTATACTGATACATAACACTAGGTGGTAACACACGGAAGACGCACAATTTACCAGCTGCTTTCTCATGTTTTGAATGATTTGTTTTACCCCAACTGTCATGGCGGGTGTTGTCCATTGGCGGATGTGACTTCATATTGCGTCAGAGCCACTCCCCCTTTTGGCCCCGCCTCAAAATCTCCCTCTTTGTGAAACCAAAAAATTGGCATCTGGAGACTGGGACAGAAAAGCTTGAAAATTATAGAAATATTTCTGAATGAAGCAGAAAAACACTTCAGAAATGTTTTTGGTGTCGAAAAAATATTAAATCAGTGAAATTACAGAAAGTTAATTTTGCACGACACCGTCTCTTTAAGAAGAGCATCTGGTCAGGATGCCCCCTGAGCGCCTCGCTGGAGAGGGGTTTCGGGCACGTCCCACTGGGAGGCGACCTAGAGGTAGACCCCGGACCTGCTGGAGAATGATTTGGGATCCTTCCTGGTGAGCTGGAGATGCAGCTGAGGAAAGAGAAGCTTGGGCTTCCCGTCTGAGGCTGTTGCCCCCGCGACCCGGCCCCGGATGAGCGGAAGACGACGGGACGGAACCGTCTCTTTAAGAAGGTCGACCTCCAGCTAATTTCTGAACGTTAAAATGACCCTGGCTCCTGACCTCATGATTCCTGTGCATGTTTGAGTTTGCTGTAATGTTTTAATATGATTAAATGTGATTGGTTGGTGAGCGTCCGTGCAGCGCTGAGGTCATCTTCTCTGCATGTGGGTGTTTGGATGCATATGAATGAAGTGTTCCTGTGAAATGATCAGAAGCAGTCCAGGTCTCTGAAGACAAAAGGTGGGAAAGAATCCAAAACATCCCACACTGGGGTTCAGAGTCACACCACATCAATTTAGAGCCTCAAAGCTGAAACTTCACAGCTCATTTAGCTTCACACTCATTTTTCATACAAGGAATCCCTGACAGTCAGCGAGGCAAAGACACGACACCCACCCAGCTGCCCGCCCGGAGACGGACAGTGAAGACATGGAAATGAATTCCTTCAGTATTAATTAAACCTTTTCTAAATGTTTAAGCTGTCAGGAAACGCTTCACAAATGGAAATTATTCCACTTGGGTTCAGTGGAACTTAAAAGTGATTGTAAAAAATGGGTTTAAAGTCATGTCGAAGGATTCCTCAGTCTGTTAAACGTCCTGAAAATAAAAACACATTCATAAACACTGAAGTGGGTTTAAAAAAAAGAGAAAGAAAAGAGAATTTTTTCCTTCTTTTTGGCAGAGTTGAAGTTCAGATTCTCATTAGAACCAGAAAACTTGAGCCCATCCGTTACGTTCACCAACCGAGGAATAAAATCCAGAAGCAGAAATGAAGCAGAAACAAAGGAAAAAAGTCTTAATATTAAGGTTTTCTTTTTATTTGAAATAGAAAGTGAAACTTTTCGACATTACATGAAATTTAAAGACAGAGAAATGATCATTTCAAAATCTTGGTGAGAGCGGCCATGCTGATTGGTCTAGAGACAGTGTGGTGAGAGCGGCCATGCTGATTGGTCTAGAGACAGTGTGGTGAGAGCGGCCATGCTGATTGGTCTAGAGACAGTGTGGTGAGAGCGGCCATGCTGATTGGTCTAGAGACAGTCTCACTGAGAAAAAGACAGGAAACAGAGATGTTTGTATCAGAGATGAAGATGCTGAGGATCTCTCTGGGAGTGACCAGGATGGACAGGATCAGAGGAACAGCACATGTTAGAGGTTTTAAAATCAGAGAGGTCAGACTGAGATGGTTTGGACATGTGCAGAGGAGAGAGAGAGAGTACATCAGAAGAAGGATGCTGCGTTTGGAACCACCAGGAAAGAGGACTAATAATAATAATAATAATAATGCATTGAACTTATATAGCGCTTTTCTAGACACTCAAAGACGCTTTTACATTTATATATATATGCATTATTCATTCACTCCATACGATCATTCACACACACAACATTCATTCCTGATGATGGGAGCTACCATGCAAGGTGCAGACCACTATCATCAGAAGCAACTGGGGGTTCGGTGTCTTGCTCAAGGACACCTCGGCATGGACTCTGGGCGGAGGATCCAACCTGCGACCTTCCGGTTACGGAGCGGTCGCCCTACCCACCGAGCCATCCTTCCCCCCGACTAGAGGAAGACCAAAGAGGAGGTTCATGGATACAGTGAAGGAAGACATGAAGATAGTTGGTGTGACTGAAGAGGATGCAGAAGATAGGGTTAGATGGAAGAAACTGACTTGATGTGGTGAAAGATTATTTTTACACCCTGTTTTTGTGACAACACTGACTTTATGGGTGGATCACAAACATCACGTCTGGTTCTAGATAGGAACGTCTCGATTTGTTCCATCTTCTGAATCACTAATTAAAACTTCACTAACTGCAAAGAATGGCTCAGAGATTAGGGGAACCACCCTGTAACCGGAGGTTTGCTGGTTCAATCCTCTACTAGGAGTTCATGCCAATGTGTCCTTGAACAAGACATCGAACCCTGACTTAAATAAACTTTATAAACCCCTGAAGGTAAATTTGAGTTCGCAGTGTAAACACCTCGATGCCCCCTCACCCGTATCCACCGGGGTCCCATTCCGGTCGCACTGTGTCCAACCTGGCAACCCAAAAGCTGGAGTCCAGAATGGGTTCACAAAGCCAGGCCGCCAAGAAGAACACCAAACTGGTCTCTCTGTATTTCACTGGGTCCGAGTGAGCGCCTCCAGTTCCTCAAGCGAGCAACCGGACGTTTCCATGGAAACCGCAAAAACACAGGAAGCACCTCCTCTAGACCGTCTCCTTCTCCTCAGCTCCCTCGGGACCGAATCAACTCCCTGGCACCAATGATGGGAGAAACGGGGAGTTAGGAGTCTTCTCCAAGGACCCTAAAAACGACCTCAGTGGGATTCAATCCCATGAACTTCCGGTCTAAGGATGAACGTTCTACCACTGAGCTACCGCCTCTAATTAACAGCAGTTTCAGATTCGAATCGAGCAGCAAGGATGGCTTTGAAGGCGTTCATCCTCCACCGCTGACAGTGTGACAGAGCTTCTCTCCTTTAAAGAAGTTTTTTACGTCCTCAGAACGTCTCAGGAACTTAACGCTTACTCTGCTTCTTCTAAAAACTCCACCAAAGTGATTCATTCAGCGATAAACAATAGATAGTCAGTACACAGCATATGTGAGCTGTTTTAGTTCCACAGACTCTCAGGTGCTCACCGGCTCTCCTCAAACTGAGTTTGTACGGTGCGTTCTGGTGTCTGGCTTTGTCATCAGGGGATCGGAATGGGATCCTGATTGTAACTGTTTGATGCCAGCAGGATGATGGATGGAGTGACGTCCTGGGATGAACAGCCTGACGGTGTGTCAGTGTGTGTGACGGTCTGGAGTTCACCAGCTTTTATTCCTGCTCAACCAGAAAATGGTCTTCATCATTTTCACTGCTTCTGACAACACTCCCTTAAGGTTCTTCAGACGTTCGGGAGAAAATAAATAAATCTGTTTGAAATCAAAGCCGGGTGTTTGAGTCCCGGGTTGGAACAAGGCTTGAAAGAATGGTCTTTCTGTGTGTAGTTTGCACGTTCTCCTCGAGTACGTGTGGGTTCTCTCTGGTTTCCTCGAAAACATACACGTTAGGTTGATTGGCTGCTGTGGAATTACCTCTAGAAATGAATGTGTGTGTGTGTGTGTGTGTGTGTGTGTGTGTGTGTGTAAGGTGCTCTGGATGCATCCTGACTGGATGCCCGAACCATCCCGTCTCTCGACCTGAAGGAGGAGCGGCTGGACATCGAGCTCCTCCCGGATGGCAGAGCTCCTCACCCAATCTCTGAGTGAGAGCCCAGCCACCCTGCGGAGGAAGCTCATTTCGGCTGCTTGTATCTGCGACCTCATTCTTTCGGTCACCACCCACAGCTGGTGACCATGGTGAGGGTAGGAACGTAGATCCTGGTTACCATGGTGAGGGTAGGAACGTAGATCCTGGTTACCATGGTGAGGGTAGGAACATAGATCCTGGTTACCATGGTGAGGGTAGGAACGTAGATCCTGGTTACCATGGTGAGCGTAGGAACGTAGATCCTGGTTACCATGGTGAGGGTAGGAACGTAGATCCTGGTTACCATGGTGAGGGTAGGAACGTAGATCCTGGTTACCATGGTGAGGGTAGGAACGTAGATCCTGGTTACCATGGTAAGTATAGGAACGTAGATCCTGGTTACCATGGGGAGGGTAGGAACGTAGATCCTGGTTACCATGGTGAGGGTAGGAACGTAGATCCTGGTTACCATGGTGAGGGTAGGAACGTAGATCCTGGTTACCATGGTGAGGGTAGGAACGTAGATCCTGGTTACCATGGTGAGGGTAGGAACGTAGATCCTGGTTACCATGGTGAGGGTAGGAACGTAGATCCTGGTTACCATGGTGAGGGTAGGAACGTAGATCCTGGTTACCATGGTGAGGGTAGGAACGTAGATCCTGGTTACCATGGTGAGGGTAGGAACGTAGATCCTGGTTACCATGGTGAGGGTAGGAACGTAGATCCTGGTTACCATGGTAAGTATAGGAACGTAGATCCTGGTTACCATGGTGAGGGTAGGAACGTAGATCCTGGTTACCATGGTGAGGGTAGGAACGTAGATCCTGGTTACCATGGTGAGGGTAGGAACGTAGATCCTGGTTACCATGGTGAGGGTAGGAACGTAGATCCTGGTTACCATGGTGAGGGTAGGAACGTAGATCCTGGTTACCATGGTACCATGGAACCTGGTTTGAATCAGAAACGGATGGATTATGTTTGTATAAAATATTAATATCTGATCGTTTTCTGAACCTGCTGTTTCTGCAGAACTTGAAAATTTATCCGACCATCATCGAGCGAGTTTCTACGACGAGTCAAACTAAAGAACAGAACATCATCATTTAAAAAAAACTTCTATGAGAAGCGTTTAAAATAAAAAGCTCCACTCAGCGTTTTCTCACCTCCAGTGATTCCGTCACACACTGTTTCTGAGTGTGAGCTCTCTGACAGCTTCGAGCAAATCTCACAAGTTTTTTTAAATATATTTTCAGACTTTCTTTTTCTTATAAAAGCTCATCTTAATATAAAATCAGGAACTCCAACCCCATTTTTTTTTTATTCTCAGTGTTTGTGTTTCATTTTTCTCAATAATTCCAACCGAAAACTCACTTGGACCAATATATTTTTCCAGACTGCAGAATAAAAAAATAAATAGTTTTATTTTTAGCCTGTTTTGTCAGACTGTTGTGTCCAGTGTTTTATTTTATGCAGTTGTGTGTTGGCGGGTGGGGGGGGCGGGGGGGGGGGGCAGTGTGAGGAAAAAGGACACTCAGAAGCTGAATCGTATCATTCGAAGGGCTGGCTCTGTGGTTGGACTTGGTCTGGACTGCGTCGAGAAGGTGGTGGAGCAGAGGACATTGGTCAAGTAAAGATCTGTCCTGTCCAACCAGAGTCACCCACTGTACGTTGTCTTTTCCAGACAGAGGAGCTCTGTGAGAACCAGACTGCGCTCACTGAGATGCTCCACAAACAGACTCAAAAATTCTTTTAAGCAATCAGACTTTTTAATGCAGCCACGTCGAACAGGAGCAGTAGAGAGCTGCAGTAATTTAACTGATTGCTTTTACTGTTTGTTTTTATTGATTGACTTTCACATTCATTTAGAAGCACTTTATCATTTTTATCCCTTTTACTTGTTTTATTCTTTCTTATCTATTTTATCTTTTATTTTGAACTGTTGTAATTGTGTGTCCTGATGTGAGAATGGGAGGAAAAGATGCCAAGACAATTTCCCTCGGGATCAATAAAGTATCTATCTATCTATCTATCTATCTATCTATCTATCTATCTATCTATCTATCTACTGTATTTATCTAAAACGATACATTTTGACTCCAGTTCATTCAAATTGCTTAAAAACAATGTTTCAAAGAGAAACAAACTAAATTTGGAAAGAGGATAAGTTCACTCATCTCGGCTCCTAAATCTCCTAAAACCCGTCCCTGGACATCGAGGTTAACATCAGGATAGGCAAAGCTTCGACCGCCATGGCCTGCTGTTGAAAGCTGAGGCCAAAAATATACCCTTCACACAACAGACAGGTTCAAATGAAGAAAAACAGATTCATTAGTTTGATGGTAAAGAGAGGGCAGAGGGCGGGCTGGTTGTGGAGTAGGAGCCGGAGCCAAAAACTGGGGCCAGGTCTGAGGAGACAGAAGCTGGTGAGTGAACAGGTAACAAGAAAAAAAATCTAATTTTCAAAGCACATTACCAAATGTGGCAAACCAACTGAGTTGGATACCAACTACCAACTCGGTGGTTGGTCATTACTGAGTACATTACCAAACGTTTGCCACATTGTTTGGTAATCTTCGCTCTGATTGAAGGATTCTGCAATTTGTGGCTCCAGTTTAGCCGAGGTTCCATTTGTCTGCGGCTCCAAACGTGGCAAATGTTTGGTAATGGACGATCTGGTAAGGAGTGTGTGAAAACTGGATTCTTTTATGGTGCAGCAAATGAGTTTCAGGTGTGACTGGTTGCACCTGTGAGGTGTGTTTAATGGAGTACAATGAGTTTTAAAAACAACCTTCTTCGAATCAGGATTCTTTATGTATTTACGATACTTTTATATCCGAATTTTGCAGGGTTTATATAAAAAAGCCACTTGCTGTTGAGGATAGGGACTGAGCATGTGCAGAACCATTCCGTTCCGTCATCTTCCGCTTGTTCTGGGGTCGGGTCGCGGGGGTAACAGCCTCAAACGGGCAGCCCAGGCCTCTCTCTCCCCGGCTGCATCCTCCAGCTCACCTGGAAGGATCCCAAGTCGTTCCCCAGCCAGCTGGGAGACAGAGTCTCTCCAGCGGGTCCGGGGTCTGCCCCTTGGTGTCCTCCCGGTGGGACGTGCCCGAAACACCCCGCCCGCGAGGCGCTCGGGGGGCATCCTGACCAGATGCCCGAACCACCCCATCTGGCTCCTCTCGACCTGGAGGAGGAGCGGCTCGACACCGAGCTCCTCCCGGATTGCAGAGCTCCTCACCCGATCTCTGAGTGAGAGCCCAGCCACCCTGCAGAGGAAGCTCATTTCGGCCGCTTGTACCCGCGATCTCATTCTTTCGGTCACCACCCACAGCTGGTTACCATGGTGAGGGTAGGAACGTAGATCCTGGTTACCATGGTGAGGGTTGGAACGTAGATCCTGGTTACCATGGTGAGGGTAGGAACGTAGATCCTGGTTACCATGGTGAGGGTAGGAATGTAGATCCTGGTTACCATGGTGAGAGTAGGAACGTAGATCCTGGTTACTATGGTGAGAGTAAGAAAATAGATCCTGGTTACCATGGTGAGGGTAGGAACATAGATCCTGGTTACCGTGGTGACGGTAGGAATGCAGTTCCTGGTTACCATGGTGAGGGTAGGAACATAGATCCTGGTTACCATGGTGAGGGTAGGAACGTAGATCCTGGTTATTATGGTGAGGGTAAGAAAATAGATCCTGGTTACCATGGTGAGGGTAGGAATGCAGTTCCTGGTTACCATGGTGAGGGTAGGAACGTAGTTCCTGGTTACCACGGTGAGGGTAGGAACGTAGATCCTGGTTACCATGGTGAGGGTAGGAACGTAGATCCTGGTTACCATGGTGAGGGTAGGAATGCAGTTCCTGGTTACCATGGTGAGGGTAGGAACGTAGATCCTGGTTACCATGGTGAGGGTAGGAACGTAGATCCTGGTTACCATGGTGAGGGTAGGAACGTAGATCCTGGTTACCATGGTGAGGGTAGGAACATAGATCCTGGTTACCATGGTGAGGGTAGGAACATAAATCCTGGTTACCATGGTGAGGGTAGGAATGTAGATCCTGGTTACCATGGTGAGGGTAGGAACATAGATCCTGGTTACCATGGTGAGGGTAGGAACATAGATCGACTTGTAAATCTAGAGCTTTGTTTTCCGGCTCAGCTCTTTCTTCACCAGGACGGACTGATGCAGCGTCCTAGTTATTGCTGATGCCGCACCGATCCGCCTGTCGATCTCTTGCTCCATCCTTCCCTCACTCGTGAACAAGACCCCGAGATACTTAAACTCCTCCACTTGGGGCGGGACCCTGTGTGCAGAATTGGTTCCTGCTTATATTAGAATGAGACCAAATAAAATTCGTCAGTAAGAACGACCTCACGTTCAAACAGAATGTGATTACAGTTGGGGGATGTGGTCGGGGGGGACGGAGGCTGGGGGCTGGCACGTTACCAAACGTGGATGATTTAAAAAAAAAACAAAACAATGCAATTTGGATGTTTGAAAAATGTTTAAAAAATATCAGAATTCTGTCTTTAAGTCAGTTTTTTTATGAACATAAATATCAGAAATGTTTGATCTATTTTTTAGGAGCAGACCGTCGTCGGGCCGGCAGCACCCCTCGGGGTTCCTGGGTGCCCCCACAACATGGAACAAGCCTTACAATAAGAGTTTCCTTTGAGCTTGATTTAACTATTCATGCAGTTTGAAGGTGTTCAGACAGAAATCATTAACATCCACGGCCCACTGGAAACTCTGCTCTCATTAATGAATGAAGACTTTTCCAAGAACAGAAACCCGAGTCAACACGACGGGACGCTTTCTGCAGGGTTACTCTTTTCTTCCAACCACAGTTAGTTCAGGAGAATTATCCAGGAAATGAAGAGTTTCTACTGGAATAATTAATGAACTACCTGATTTTTCCAAACATGTAATGGAAGTGAAACAATAGGAGGTTTGTTACAGGTTCAAGTCCCAGTTTGGGACACTGGTCTTTGTCTGAGGTTTTAATGTTTACTTTCCGTGTGTGTGAGGGTTCCTTCTGGGTACCTCTGAGAAACGTGTTCTGATTGGTTGGTTTAAACTGGTCGTATGTGAGACTTATGAATGGTCATCTGTCCCTGATGGTCACTCTGGAACAATGTTCTCCTCACGTGTTTCAGGCACGTCCCACCCGGAGGAGACCAAGAGAGAGACTACGTCTCCCAGCTGGCTGGGGAACGACTCGGGGTCCTTCCCGGTGAGCTGGAGGATGCAGCCGGGGAGAGAGAAGCCCGGGCTTACCGTTGCCCCGGCGACCTGGACCCAGATAAGTGGAAGACGACGGAACAGAAAGATGGTGAAGCTGCCTCTTCTGGCTCTGGTTGATGTGGACGAGCCTTCATCATGATTTTAAAGCTCGGTCACACGATGAAAATAAGCAGCACATAAACAGAAAGTAAAAATAGTAGAAAACACTTTGATTCTGTCACAATGACCTGCCAGAGCGAGGCTGTACCCAGTCCAACGGGTACCAAATAACATCCACACACAGATAAAACTTTATCATGTGCAGCTTGAACTCGTGTTCTGATCCGTTTCCCCTGAATCCAGGATGACAAGAAGCCTGTCAGAGGATAACGTTTACCCACCGACATATTGGCTCCGATCCCAAAGAGAGAAGATCTAAACCAGGGGTGCCCAACCTTTTCTGTCCCAAGATCTACTTTTGAAGTATCAAACCTCTTACGATCGACCAGTCCTGTGACAACATTGCAAACCACCACAGATTTTTCCAGTCGGTATTAAAACTAATATTAGTCCTGAGTCCTTCCTCCAGATCCACAGCCGATTAGAAAATTTATTTAGAAAAACTACAGTTGATTATCCAATCAACTTCTGGGTTGATGACGTCTCCGGAAGTATATGTCCAGTCTTTTATTAGCCTTCAGATCTGCTAACAAAGGCAGATTATTAGATCTGCTTTTATCTGATCTGCAGCTGAGTAGAAATTCGGGTTGAATTTCAGGCATCAAATCGGGATTGTTTGAAAATTAATTGTTTAGAATTATATGAGGATCTTCTCCAATAGTCAACAAAAAATATAGCTTTGAAAGTTTATCCTGATCCTGCCCGACTTCCAGGATTAAGTCATATAGGTGAAAGCGCTCCATGAAACAAGAGTGGTGCTAGATTGTTGCTAGTAGCTTTTTTGAGCGGCTGAATTGTCGCTAAATTTAGCGTCAAAGTCGCTAAATTATCAACAATGACTTTCTGTAACTGAAAAAAAAAGTCATAAAATATTTTTTTCTCAACACGTCTAGCGGGCTCGATTCGTCTCGATTTACAAGTCGATCTACGTTCCTACCCTCACCATGGTAACCAGGATCTACGTTCCTACCCTCACCATGGTAACCAGGGTCTATGTTCCTACCCTCACCATGGTAACCAGGGTCTATGTTCCTACCCTCACCATGGTAACCAGGATCTACGTTCCTACCCTCACCATGGTAACCAGGATCTACGTTCCTACCCTCACCATGGTAACCAGGATCTACGTTCCTACCCTCACCATGGTAACCAGGATCTACGTTCCTACCCTCACCATGGTAACCAGGATCTACATTCCTACCCTCACCATGGTAACCAGGATCTACGTTCCTACCCTCACCATGGTAACCAGGATCTACGTTCCTACCCTCACCATGGTAACCAGGATCTACGTTCCTACCCTCACCATGGTAACCAAGGGAGACCAAGGGGCAGACCCTGGGCCCGCTGGAGAGACTATGTCTCACAGCTGGCCGGGGAACGACTTGGGATCCTTCTGGGTGAGCTGGAGGATGCAGCCGGGGTGAGAGAAGCCTGGGCTTCATGTTTGAGGCTGTTGCCCCCGCGACCCGACCCCGGAACAAGCGGAAGATGACGGAACGGAACTAACATCTCGCGGTCGACTCGCTACCAGTCCGCGACCCACCGGTAGACCGCACCCCCGATCTAAACCCATCGCCCCTCCTGATAGGATAATTCATAGCAGTGACAGAACCCGGCCTGGTCTGGATCCTGTGCCCGGTCTTGTTAACGTATCCTTCTCATGATGAAAATAAGACCTCATTCTTATCAACGCTCTGCTTTTTATGGCACACACACACACACACACGTCCGGAGGAAATACCTCATCTGAAAGAATCCACAACAACTGGAGACAAAATCACCATCAATCACATGCAGAAAATCCTCAAATATGTGCGGGTTTGGCTCCGTCCAGCCGCAGAGCGACCCCAATCATAATACACACATTACGGAAAGCTTTGGCAGGAGCGTCACTAGGAACCGACTTTACACTCCACAGATGACCAGAAACCCGAGGGGGATTAGGAATACAGCTACTGTAGATCAATCAGGTACTGATGGTCTTACGTTTCCATGTCGACTGAAAAGAGAGGCCTGTTTTAAACCAACCCCGGGTTCATGGGATGGGACGTGTTTTACGTCCCATGTCTGGACGTGTGACGAAATGTTGAAGAACATTTTTATACCCGAACATACCCGCTGATAAAAAATAATGAAAACAAACAGTCAGTCACCTTCTTAACCATCTATCCTTTACAGGGTTGCCAGAGCCCATCCCGGCTGATTCAAGGCAAAGGGCGGGGTACACCCCAAACAGCTCACCAGTCTGTTGAGAGGCAGGGGCAATTTGGAACCGGCCAATCAACCTGACATGCAAGTTTTTGGAGGGTGGGAGAAAACCCATGCATACAGGGAGAACATGTAAACTACACACAGAAAGACCAGTGTTTCAAGCCTACTCCCCACCTGGGACTCAAACCCCTGACCTTCTTGGTGTGAAGCCACTGTGCCACCCACTGTGCCACCATGCTGCAGAAACCAAACATGTTTCTAATATTTTGTGTGGGTGGAAGCATTAAGTACCAACACCCTGTTTGCCTGCCTCAAACCACTCAACATATTTTAATGAAACTGCCTACATTTACTCAGTACCAACTATGTATGAACCGATTAGGTCGCATCCAAAATTCAACATTCAACATCAGCAGCCAATCAACACAACATGTATGTTTTTGGAGGAAACCAGAGAAAACCCACACATACACAGGAAGAACATGCGAACTTCACACAGAAAGGCTAGTGTTTCAAGCCTCGTCCCCACTCTGGAACTTGAACCCTGGCCTTCTTGCTGTGATGCCACCATGCCGCCATGTTCACAGGAGAAAGTCATAAATTCTTGTGAAGGTGAATTCTTCCAAAACAATAATACCGTATTTTCACGACCACAGGGCGCACCGTATTAAAAGGCGCAGTCCAAATTTTGCGTGCTCTGTTTTTAACACACACATAAGGTGCACCTGATGATAGGGCGCGGGTTTTATATACATATCCTCTACTACGTAAGTCCACCTTACAACAACACACACACACAGACGCGCGTGCGCATACGCACACACGTGTGTATTTAAAAATAAATCGGGAGTCAAACTGAGTTTGGTTGGTTTTATTTAAATATTATTTACAGTCGTCATAAAGTCATTTATTAAATCCATCCAAGTCCTCATCCTCTGTTTCTGAATCTAACAGCTGCTCTAAATCCAACCTCGCAGGTTCACTTTCCACGCTGTCAGAGTCACTTTCTGAACCGTGCAGCTCCTCGGAAATGATGCCTGCTTTTGGGAAAGCTCGGATAACAGTGCCAGCAGACACGTTAGCCCGAGCATCTACAATCCACTGGCAAACTGTGGCGTAACTCGCCCGGCGCAGCTGATCGCCATCAGTTTAAACTGAGCTTCATAAGCGTGTGTCTTTTCCATTTTCAGTGTTTTTAAAACAGCAATGTTCTGCATAAAACACACACCTGTTCTTTTAAACATAATTCACACACACACTTCACCCTTTAACATTCTCATGTTTTCAGCTGCGTCCACCTGATGGTTCTCCAATACGTCCACCAATCACAAATCAGATAGGGCGCACCGCTCATTTTGAAGAAAATTTGAGACTTTAAGGTGCGCCTTATGGCCGTGAAATTACGGTAATAATATACGCTTTATTTATCCGATGGCACAGTGGCTTCACAGTAGGTCGAGGTTACGAGTCCTGGGTGGGGACGAGGCTTGGAACACTGTTCTTTCTGTGTGGAGTTTGCATGTTCTCCCTGTGTCTGCGTGGGATTCCTCCGGGTACTCTGGTTTCCTCCCACCCTCCAAAAACATGCATGTCAGGTTGATTGGCCCTGACATGATTACCCCTAGGATTGAGTGTGTGGCCCTGCGACAGACTGGCGACCTGTTCGGGATCAGCTGGGATAGGCTCTTGCCCTCCCCCGTAACCTCGTAAGGGATAGATGGTTAAGAAGGTGACTGACTGACGTTATTCATCCCTCACCGGGAAAATTTGTGTGCTGCATCACACGAGCACCAATGGTGTGAGAAACGGGAGGTTAGGTGTCTTCTCCAAGGATCTTAGACGTGAACTCAGTGAGAATCGAACAGAGGTGTCAAAAGTACCAACATTTTCTACTCAAGTAGAAGTATAAATACCAAGTTAAAAAACTACTTTAGTAAAAGTAGAAGTATCAACTCAAGTTTTCTACGTAAGTAAAAGTAAAAAGTAACCTATTTTAAAACTACTTCAAGTAAAAAAAGTAAAAGTAATTTTCAGAAAAAAAGGAATATTGTTAACAAAAGCGTATGAACATATTTTTTAACTATTATCACATGCTTTAAGGAGCAGAAAATATGATAATAAATGAAAGTGTTTTGGTGAAACTTTATGAATCAGAAACATTTATTTCTTAATAATCTTTATTGGAAATCGATTAATGAACACAATCAAATGTACTGTATTAACATAAGCAGGGCATTATGTAACGTCCCTTCAGCTACCAAGCTTCACTCTGCATCACCTAATTTAACCAACTTCAGCAGACACAAACACACTCAATGTAAAAAAAAAATAAATAAATAAATGAAAAAAAAATGACCAAAAGGCTTTTTTAAGCCTTGAAGGCAGCTAGTTCTCAAAGTTCTTTGAGGGAATACTGAATAGTCTTTATCAAGTTGATAAGGTTGGGAGTGCCACATAAAGCCTGCGTGACACCTGGAACCAGCGTTGCCAGGTGGGAGGTGCTGGATTATCGTACTAATGACGTAAAATTATCGTATTTTACAAAAAATATCGTACACCCAGTAAAACCACGCCCATTGACAAAATAACACCCTTTACATGCACTCGTAAGGCAGTGGGAGTGAAGGAAACACACAGGAGGCAAAATCCTTGGATTCTTTTTCTAAAATTTTAAGAACTGTAAAAATGAAAAAATAACCAGAGAAACAAGATTTTAAAAAAACAGTAGGGGCGGGACCTAGGAGACGGTAAATATAAATTTACATATATACATATCTACATATATATGTGTACATACATATAAGGTTTTTTTAATGTTAACCCAAACATCTACATGATACAAAATCTAAGCGATGTGTAGTTTTAATCTCCTCAGTCAGTCTTTATAAACTAATCAATAACATTTTGGATGCTTTTAAGCACAAATACTTCATCCACTACTATTTATGGATTAATCAGTTCAATTAGCTTTGTTTCTAAAGATAAAATAGTGCGTCACAGATCAAAGTTATTTTATAAAAATACCATCTACAACATTTTCAGCAAAGACGTTTACAATAACCGCAGACTGAAAATAATAATAAAAAAACATTTCTTTGCTGTTGTATTTTTTTTAAAAATTGATAATTCAATCAAAGTTCAGTGTTGCAGCATCAGAAACACTTTGATTTCCGAGCCCGAGTCTCAAACACGGAAATTGACGTCCCTGCTCTTTAAAAGTTTGTGGGCGGGGCTACTCGCCCCAAAGTAATGATTGACTGGACCTTTCAGCCAATCATTCATCTGTTCCTTTGTTTGATGCATTCAGGGTTCATAAAAAAAAAAAAACTCCGACAAACAGTCGCGGCATTTTAACGGTGACAAAATAGAGAAAGTAGCGACTACTTTTTATAAAATGAACGAAGTAAAAGTACAGATAATTGCATAAAATAGTAGTGAGTAAAAGTAAAAAGTAGACAAAAAAATAATTACTTCGTTAAAGTAAAGATAACGAGATTTTCTACTTGAGTAAGGTAACGAAGTAGACTTACTTCGTCACTTGACACCTCTGGAATCGAACCTGCAAACTTCTGGTTAACCTCAGGTCTGAGGGTGAACGCTCTACCACTGAGTCACCGTCTCCCTGAAGATGTGAAGGAATTTGAATAAAACTGCTCAGAGTTCCTCAGTTCCTCCTCCTTCAGTTTCAACTGGACAAATTTAACAAATCACCTCCCTTTTTTTTACATTTATACGACCAAAAAACAAGAAACGACAGGCTTTTGATTTTAAATATAAAAATCTACTTGTTTCATTGAAAAAAATCAATGGACAGTTTTTTTCTCACCAAACTGAAAAAAAAATGACTTCATGAATGTTTGGTGTTAATTTTTTACTCCTTGTGTTTGTAGAAATGTTTGTTTTCCTCCAGCTGGGACTTTTCTTTCTGTCTCAGACACGTTGATAAACTCAGACTCCTCTGCCACGCTGACCTTGTCTCTTCCTGTCCATGTGGCTCCTGGAGCCACTGTTTCCTGCTCGGTCTTATCAGGCTGATAAAACTCTCCTTCCCACCGGCTCTCCGGCCCTCAGAGAATAAAAGCTGCTTCTCAGGGCTTATCAACCTGAGTCTGAGCCAAACCGGACCAGGTGGGCATCTGTGTGGGCCATGCCAACGGTATGTTTGCTCGCCCTGGGCTTCTCCTCCATCACTATCTCCTCCTGGCAGCCAGCGTCCAATCACAACAAAACGGATTCATGAGAAAACTTCACCAATTCACAAAGTTATTTTACATTAAAAAAAAACTACTTTGTTGTTGTTTGTTTTTCCCGGAAAACAATTCTTATTTAAAAATAATTGATTATAATAAATTTAATTTTAATTACTTTTAAAACTCTAAAGAACATTTACAGCAAAAAACATGAAATACACCAAATATAAAACACTAAAAAACACTAAAAATAAGAAGGAGGACCTCCGTGAAGCTGGTCCCGATGGCGACGCCCGGAAATAAATGAACGTCTAGACGACGTATTTGTCCAACTCGGAATTCTTTAAATAAATAAAAAGCACAAATGGAAATTTTTACAGTTCAATTCAATTCAATTCAGTTTTATTTTTTAGCCCAAAATCACAGAATGTCCGTCTCAATGGGCTTCACAAGAAAAAGAGGAATGTATTAACACAAATACACAACAAGAAAAATAACTAACAAATGCTAACTAAACAAGACTAGCACATTAATGCACTTAGACTCTCCTTCTCGGTGAGGAAAAACTCCTAAAAAACCCATCAGTGGGGAAAAAATAAGAAACCTCATGGGGATCCACGTGAAAGAGAGATCCTCCCCCGGGACGAGCAAACGATGTGTCAAAGATTATTGTTTAAGTATTAGCTTATTCTACTCTACAGCTAAATATCTAAAGAAGTCAATAAATGTTCTTCATCCTGATGGAAACACGGGGGACTCCTCAGCCCAGCGATGCCCACGGCGGAGATGAGTAGATGGATTTCGTCCTGATGGAGCGGGGATGAAGAAGCGCGGAGGTCTCCTCGGTGTGGCCATGCCCAGGACAGGAATGCAGAGTCCTGGATGGGGCTCTCTCCCAGAGAGGAGGGAGAGAGGTGGACAACATGTGAATTGTATTGTACCAACTAGTAGTGTAATTGTAAATAAACAGACAATTGAGAACAATGAATGAGATAGCAAGCCAGGGGTTTAGGGTAGGGGGTTAGAGTAGGGGGTACGGGGAAAGAGCCAAGACAGTCTGGCAGAGAATAGTAGATAGAATTAGAGGACAGAACCCCAATGTACCATACTTTCCCCAGCTTTTACTATCTAGCAGCCAACTAGTAATTATATCAGCTCATTGAATCTGTTTCTATCTGACCTGTTGATGAGCTTGTTCAAACAGGAATGCTTTAAGCCTCCCTTTAAATGTAAGAACACTGTCTGCCTCTCTCACTTGAGCTGGGAGCTTATTCCATAAAACTGGAGCTTGGTAGCTAAAGGCTCTACCTCCAACTGTACTTTTAGAAATCCTAGGAACCACCAACAGCCCTGCATTTTGTGAGCGGAGTGTTCTGCTTGGTTGATAAGGTACTATAAGTTCACTAATGTAGGATGGAGCCATGCCGTTTAGGGCCTTGTAGGTTAGTAAGATGATTTTAAACTTGATCCTAAACTCAATAGGAAGCCAATGGAGAGACGCTAGCACGGGAGTAATATGATCTCTTCTATGAGTTCCTGCTAATAGTCGTGCTGCTGCATTTTGAACCAGCTGAAGACTTTTTAGGGAAGACTTAGGGCATGCTACGAGCAAAGCGTTACAATAATCCAATCTCGATGTAACAAATGCATGGATGAGTTTTTCAGCATCACTTTTACATAAAATATTTCGGATTCTAGAAATGTTGCGAAGGTGAAATAATGCAGTTTTACAAGTCTGAGCTATGTGAGCTTTAAATGATAAATCTGGATCAAATAAAACTCCTAGGTTTCTAACGGTGAGGTCAGAGGCCACAGTTACTTCGTCGAAGAAGGCTGCTTGGTCAGTAAAAACATCTCTCAGATTTTTAGGACCTACTACAATAACTTCAGTCTTATCTGAGTTTAAAAGGAGATAATTGATTGTCATCCAAGTCTTTATGTCCCTGATACAGGTATTAAGTTTTTCTATACGGTCACTCTGGTCAGGTTTGACTGATAAGTACAATTGTGTATCATCTGCGTAACAGTGAAAATTAATACTGTGTTTTCTGATTATGTTTCCCAGAGGCAGCATGTAGAGCATGAACAGAATAGGTCCAAGAACTGAGCCCTGAGGGACACCAAAACTAACTTTGGTAGAAGTAGAGGACTGATCATTTACATGAACAAACTGGTATCCATCAGATAAATAAGATTTAAACCATTGAAGAGCTGCTCCTCTGATCCCTAAGTCATATTCTACAGCAAAACAAACAAAAAAAGCCACTACAGACGACTGACATAAAAGGAGGAGACGGCAGCTCAGTGGTTAGAGAGTTTGCGGGTTCGCGTCCCACAGAGAGCACGTCTAGGGTCCTTGGAGAAGACACCTAACCCCCGCTTCTCCCACCATTGGCGCTGTCGAAGGGCAGCCTGCTGCGGTGTAAGGAGTGCAGCACGGTGAGGGATGAATAGAGTAATTCATTTTTTTTTTGTTTATTTTTGTTTATATATATTATTTTAGAGGGACCAGATTCATGGAGGTGGTAGGAAGGCGTGGCCGGGGAAGAGGGATCAAGAGAGAAGGCCCATTCTTAAAAGGTTGGTTCTGATTCTAAATTCAAGCTTTTTTTTTTTAACTTCTGAACCGTTTATTTCTGCCGGGTTGCAGGAGTGCCGGAGCCTATCCCACTGAATCCGGGCAAGAGGCAGGATACAACTTGAGCAGGTCGCAAGTCTGATGTCACAGACTGATGAAGGGAGGGAAAGCTGTGAAAATACTGAACATACGTACGTCAAACAAAGATGTAAAGCTGTGCAATTTTTATTTATTTTTTTTCTTTATGCAGACATCGGAACAGAAGAAGGTATCGTCATTCCAGAGAAGCTCGGTGATTTCATGGTAACCAGGATCTAACTTTCCTACCCTCACCATGGTAACCAGGATCTAACTTTCCTACCCTCACCATGGTAACCAGGATCTACATTCCTACCCTCACCATGGTAACCAGGATCTATATTCCTACCCTCACCATGGTAACCAGGATCTATATTCCTACCCTCACCATGGTAACCAGGATCTACATTCCTACCCTCACCATGGTAACCAGGATCTACGTTCCTACCCTCACCATGGTAACCAGGATCTACATTCCTACCCTCACCATGGTAACCAGGATCTAACTTTCCTACCCTCACCATGGTAACCAGGATCTACATTCCTACCCTCACCATGGTAACCAGGATCTATATTCCTACCCTCACCATGGTAACCAGGATCTACATTCCTACCCTCACCATGGTAACCAGGATCTACATTCCTACCCTCACCATGGTAACCAGGATCTACGTTCCTACCCTCACCATGGTAACCAGGATCTATATTCCTACCCTCACCATGGTAACCAGGATCTACGTTCCTACCCTCACCATGGTAACCAGGATCTACGTTCCTACCCTCACCATGGTAACCAGGGTCTACGTTCCTATCCCTTCCCGTCTGAGGCTGTTGTCCCTGCGACCTGGCCCTGGATAAACGGAAGACGATGGAAAGGAACATTCGGTGAACTGATAAATTTTGTAATATCAGGCAGGTGGAGGGATATTGTTTTGACTCCTTGTCGTTGATGTTGTTTTGTTTTCAGTCAAACTCTGGTGTGATTAATGTCGGACACTTCAGTCACGTTCTAAACAAACACAGATAAACAGAAAAAAAGCAGAAATGTTAGATTTCATGAAGGTTTTAACCACAGAGTTTTTACCAGCGGGTTTAAACACATCCAGGCTTTACGTTTGAAACTAAAAATAAACCTTCTCCTCATTTTAAACATTCCAAACGGGCATGTTTCATGTGAAATAAATGAACCTAAATGAGCTTAGCATGCTTTGTTTGGGAAGAAAAGATCCATCTGTAACATCTTCGCTTTGTTTTCAGACTCATATGGTTTCATTTTAGCCACAGAAAAGAAACGGGATCTCCAGCAAACTGAACCCACACTGGAATAGAAGTGGATCAATTATGTTTCATCTCATCTTGAAACCCAAACGGACCGTGCAGCGCATACGTCGAGTCTCTCCCAGAGAGGTCTGCATGGTGGAGGAATGGAGGGTTGAGAAAGAGAACCGTGATTCACTGGATATTTGGAATGATAAAGATTGTAACATGTTCTGAGATTGCGGATACAAGCGGCCGAAATGAGCTTCCTCCGCAGGGTGGCTGGGCTCTCACTCAGAGATCGGGTGAGGAGCTCTGCCATCCGGGAGGAGCTCGGTGTCAAGCCGCTCCTCCTCCAGGTTGAGAGGAGCCAGATAGGCTGGTTCGGGCATCCGGTCAGGATGCCCCCCGAGCGCCTCGCTGGTGAGGTGTTTCGGGCACGTCCCACCAGGAGGAGACCAAGAGGCAGACTCCGGACCCGCTGGAGAGACTATGTCTCACAGCTGGCCGGGGAATGACTTGGGATCCTTCCAGGTGAGCTAGAGGATGCAGCCGGGGTGAGAGAGGCCTGGGCTGCCCGTTTGAGGCTGTTGCCCCAGCAACCCGACCCCGGAACAAGCGGAAGATGACCGAACGGAACATGTTCCTATTTCACCTCCTTAATCCCTCCACCCAGCAAAGGTGAACGAAACATGAAGGACTCAGGCTGTCCGTACGTCCCTGGTTCCAGATTTTCGTCTTGCCGGGGTAGAGGAGGCGGAGTGACGAGGGGGACAGGGTGGGGAACAAGAAGCAAAGCTATAACAGGAGACCAAGAGGCAGACCCCGGACCTGCTGGAGAGACTATGTCTCACAGCTGGACAGGGAACACCTCAGGATCTTTACAGGTGAGCTGGAGGATGCAGCCGGGATGAGAGAAGCCTGGGCTTCCCGTCTGAGGCTGTTGCCCCGGCGATCCGGCCCTGGATGAGCGGAAGCCGACGGAACAGAACGGAGCTACAACAACAGAGGACCTGACAAAAAAACTGAGGGGCACCAGGGTTTAAATACAGAAACAAGGAGGAAGAAGGGACACAGGTGAAAACATTAGAGGGTGAAAATGAAGACCTGGTGCGAGGGATCAGGGCAGAGAGCAAAACAAAGAGGACTGAAATGTGGGCGATCACGACAGTCTTATTTATACCATGTTTTCTTCTGGTTGTTTTTCTGCCCAGCACGCGCCCCTCCTCCGCACCCTGTTTTTCCAGTCGGTGGGTAAATGTTTTTCCTCCTGAACATGAAGCTGTTTTTTAGTTTCTTTTCTAAAAAACCAAAACACACTTTTCATGTTTTATGAATCTGTTCCCTCCGGTTACCGTGGGCGATGTGCTGAGTGGGTGAAAACATCTTCTGCCCTAAAGACGAACAATCGTCTCTGATCGTTAATGAATCTCTTCCATATCTAATTTCATATACCACCTGGAGGGGGGCACTCTGGGTTTTAATGTTCACCAGTATGCAGAAACCAGGATTCAGCAAATTATCTCATTATGAGTTTTAAGAAAATATCCTCAGAATTAAAAATAAAACCAGAGATTAAAAACTAGTTTTATCTGTTTACTGATGATGCAGACAATCAGATAAGGAAGCCTTCCACCTGTCATGGTTACAACGTGTTGCAGCATCCAGGACGACGAACACAGAACCTGTCACGGTTAATAGGATACGATACGCTGCAGGATGAAAACAGGAAGGAAAACGTATTTAAATGCAGGAAACTAGATGTGAAAGTTTTAACGTTTTACCACAAGAGACCGGATCCGTACGACGTACTACGGTCTGTCTGGTTGTCTGATACTGAGAGATGATATGAAAGATGTTACGGTTAAATAACCCTAGTATTTTATACTATTGTGTCTAAACACAGCTAGTAACCACGGCTAGTAACCACGGCTAGTAAACACGAAGAGTAACCACGGCTAGTAAACACGGCTAGTAAACACGGCTAGTAACCACGGCTAGTAACCACGGCTAGTAAACACGGCTAGTAAACACAGCTAGTAACCACGGCTAGTAACCACGGCTAGTAAACACAGCTAGTAACCACGGCTAGTAACCACGGCTAGTAAACACGGCTAGTAACCACGGCTAGTAACCACGGCTAGTAAACACAGCTAGTAACCACGGCTAGTAACCACGGCTAGTAACCACGGCTAGTAAACACGGCTAGTAACCACGGCTAGTAAACACAGCTAGTAACCACGGCTAGTAACCACGGCTAGTAAACACAGCTAGTAACCACGGCTAGTAAACACGGCTAGTAACCACGGCTAGCGACCACAGCTAGTAAACACGGCTAGTAACCATGGGTAGTGACCACGGCTAGTAAACACGGCTAGTAAACACGGCTAGTAACCATGGGTAGTGACCACGGCTAGTAAACACGGCTAGTAAACACGGCTAGTAACCATGGGTAGTGACCACGGCTAGTAAACACGGCTAGTAAACACGGCTAGTAACCACGGCTAGCGACCACGGCTAGTAACCATGGGTAGTGAGATCCAGGTACAATAAACGTCTGAAGGAGCAATTCTCTGTCAATGACACCGCCTCTGTCTGGAGATCACTTCGGCAAATTACAAACTATAAGCCGAAAGCCCCACATGCTGCTGATGACTTACAACTGGCAGAGAAACTCAACACCTTCTATGCCAGGTTTGATGTCTCACTCTCCTCCCCCCTCACTGATCAACAACCTTCAGACACTTTGAAGCCACTCCCATCCCCCACCCAATTAACAACAGAGGTCACTCCAGCTGACTAGCCCTCCCCCTCCACTGCTTTCTTGGTGACAAAACAGGATGTGCTCAAGCTCTTCCGCAAGCAAAACCCTCGGAAAGCTTCGGGCCCAGATGGTGTCTCCCCGGCCACCCTGAAACACTGTGCTGAGGAACTGTCTCCAGTTTTCACAGACATTTTCAACACCTCGCTGAAGACATGCCACGTTCCAGCCTGCTTCAAGCGGTCCTCCATCGTTCCTGTTCCCAAGAAGCCCCGTATCACTGGACTTAATGACTACAGGCCTGTGGCGCTTACGTCTGTAGTCATGAAGTATTTGAACGCCTGGTCCTCCCTCATCTCAAGCACTTCACCTCTCCCTCTCTGGACCCTCTGCAGTTTGCCTACAGAGCCAACAGGTCTGTAGACGACGCTATCAACCTGGCCCTCCACTTCACCCTGCAGCACCTGGACTCCCCGGGAACCTATGCCAGGATCCTGTTTGTGGACTTCAGCTCTGCATTCAACACCATTCTCCCTACCCTGCTTCAGGACAAGCTCTCTCAGCTCAACGTGCCTGACTCCACTTGCAGGTGGATTACTGACTTCCTAACAGACCGGAGGCAGTGCGTGCGGCTGGGGAAGAATGTCTCCACCTCTCGGACTATCAACACAGGATCTCCACAGGGCTGTGTCCTCTCTCCCCTGCTCTTCTCCCTGTACACCAACTCCTGCACTTCCAGCCATGACTCTGTCAAACTGATCAAGTTTGCAGATGACACCACACTCATTGGGCTCATCTCTGATGGCGATGAGTTGGCCTACAGGATGGAGGTAGACCGGCTGGTGTCCTGGTGCAGCAACAACAACCAGGAGCTCAACGCTCAGAAGACAGTGGAGATGATCGTGGACTTTAGGAAAGTCACAGCTCCCATTACCCCCCTTGCACTGACAGACTTCTCCATCATCACTGTAGACTCTTTCCACTTCCTCGGCACCACCATCACACAGGACCTAAAGTGGGAGCCATCCATCAGCTCCCTGATCAAAAAGGCCCAGCAGAGGATGTACTTTCTGCGGCAGTTGAAGAAAGCCAAGCTGCCCGCCCAGATGTTGGTGCAGTTTTACAGAGCCATCATCGAGTCTGTCCTCACCTCCTCCATCACCGTGTGGTACGCTGGAGCCACAGCCAGGGACAAACACAGACTGCAGCGCATTGTGCGCTCTGCAGAGAAGGTGATCGGCTGCAGCCTTCCATCTCTCGAAGACCTGTACGTCTCCAGGACTCGAGGGCGTGCAGGTCGGATAGTAGCTGACCCTTCCCACCCTGGACATGGACTTTTTGAGCGACTCCCCTCGGGCAGGAGGCTCCGGTCCATTCAGACCAGAACGTCCCGCCACAAAAACAGCTTCTTCCCTTCTGCCGTTGGACTTATGAACTCTTTATAACCTGGATCTCCACATCTCTTAGTCACCTCCCTCTTGTCACTTCACTATCTTTATTATTTTCTATTATTTTCTATGACATTGCACTACTTTTCTTTTTCTTCTGAGCACTCTTAGTTTTGTAAAAAATTATTATTATTTTTATTTATTTTATTTTCATTATTTTTATTTTATATGTTTGCACACCAGTACCAGAACAACTTCCTAGTCTCTGATGTTTTTCACTGACATGGCAATAAAAGCATTCTGATTCTGATTCTAGTGACCACGGCTAGTAACCACGGCTAGTAAACACAGAAACTCTGAGTAACATAAAAGTTTTTTATCAATAAAATAATAAAATAAGAACAAAACCATAAGTTGTTTTTTTTTTTTTTGTAAATTCCTTCAAATAAAAAGTTCAGTTTCGGTTCTTTCACTTATCAGACCTGGGTCGCGGAGCAATGACCCCAGATGGGAAACCCAGACTTCGCTCACCCCAGCTGTTTCTCCAGCTCACCCGGGAGGATCCTGAGGTGTTCCCTGTCCAGCCGTGAGAGATAGTCTCTCTAGCTGGTCAGGCTGGTCAGGCCTCCGGGTCTCCTCCTGGTGAGACAGAACATTTAACCAACGAGGCGTCCGGGAGGCATCCTAACCAGATGCCCGAACCACCCCATCTGGCTTCTCATGACGAGCAACAGCTCTACTCCAAGCTCCTCACTCTATCTTTGAATGAGAGCCTACCATGGTGAGGGTAGGAACGTAGATCCTGGTTACCATGGTGAGGGTAGGAACGTAGATCCTGGTTACCATGGTGAGGGTAGGAACGTAGATCCTGGTTACCATGGTGAGGGTAGGAACGTAGATCCTGGTTACCACGGTGAGGGTAGGAACGTAGATCCTGGTTACCACGGTGAGGGTAGGAACGTAGATCCTGGTTACCATGGTGAGGGTAGGAACGTAGATCCTGGTTACCACGGTGAGGGTAGGAACGTAGATCCTGGTTACCATGGTGAGGGTAGGAATGTAGATCATGGTTACCATGGTGAGGGTAGGAACATAGACCCTGGTTACCATGGTGAGGGTAGGAACGTAGATCCTGGTTACCATGGTGAGGGTAGGAACGTAGATCGACTTGTAAATCAAGAGCTTTACTTTTCGGCTCGGCTCTTTCTTCACCACGACGGACCGATGCAGCGTCCTGATTATTGCAGATGCCACACAAACTTCATCTTCATCTTTCCTCCATTGTGAAACAGATCTAGATGATCAAAACTACTGCAGTGATGGAAATTTTCAATTTACAAAAATGTTTACCATCACTTTTGATTAATAATCAGTTCATATGTAGTCAGTCGTGACTATTTTAGGTTAAACAAAATAGTCAATAAACTAACCTGAGTTAATTTGGATTAAAAAAAAAATAATTTTTTGGGAGCGGAGTGGGTGAAACAGAAACAAATATCCTGAGTCTTTATGGCATCTCTTGCATTTTGCGTGCGGAGCATAAAAAAAATAAAAAGAAAAAAATCCAGTTTACGTTTATTTTCTGTGAAGGAAAAACGTTGCAGAGAATTTTTACAAGACCACAAACGAGAAGCAAAGAAAAACAAAACCAGATCAAAGACAGAGCCACAGCGGAGGAGCAGGGAGCACATGCTCACAGGACTTTATTGGTCCTCAGTGGATTGTTGAGATAGCTGCCCTTTCACCTGCCTGAGCCGGACCCTGGGTGGGGGTGGAGGAGGGGGGCTGGAGGGGGGGATATGTGACACCTCGACAGTCTGACTGACAGGTGTAGACAGGAGTTATGGCAACAAGCGGGCTGTGGTTACTTCAGCTGGTGAAGCGGGCACAGCTGTGGAACGTTCACACACTCGTTTTAAACATGTTTTTATTTGTTGAGCTCGTAAAAGACTTTAAGATTTTTATCTGTGAAAAAAATCTCAATTTCAGCCATAAGTTAATTGATGATAATTAACGAGCTTTTTCATTAAAACATGTGGAAAATTTTTATCAGAGATTTATCTTTAATATCTTCAAAATTTTCTGTTGGAATAAAAAATGTCTGAATCCCGAATGCTTCTGGTTTCCTGGTCGCTTCTCGTTTCCTGGTCGCTGCTCGCTAACGTGCTAAAGCCCTGCTCACATAAAAAACGATGGGTCGGCGATGCGTCAATTGAAAAAAATTGGCCAACTCGAGGGCAGGTCGGGCGTTTATCTCAATCATCAAACGTCATTCGTCTCATTTTTCGGGCTTTTGTGACAAATCGTATCCTCATCGCTCTGAAATAAAATTGTCCGACCGTCGCTGAGAATTTCTGAAACTTACCTCAAGTCTGAAAGGTTGTGTGATTGTTGACTGATTCCCTCCAGATGACCACGAGACAAACGATCAACCATCGGTCGAGTTAATTACGAGTAAGAGGTGACGTTTTTCAGACGAACGTCGTCCAATAATCTGTAGATGTTTCAGGAAAAAATGTGCCGTTAATTGACAGATTTTTTGAGTCACAGACACGTCATCATCATCTCGTTGGCGACGCTGATCACCTGGTTATAAATTAAAGATGAGTATTATGGGCCCACGACTGTCTCCCAATGATCAACCTCATTTCAAGTGCCTTTAAAAAGTAGCTGCATGCATTAAAACCCAAATTCTTCTGTGTGTAGATCTGACGTGCCGGGCTGTGAAGGTCAGGATGCCACCAAGAAAACAACCAATCGCACTGCGTCTTCAGCTTGGCAGCCTCCACTTACAACACGACATTTCTTGGGTGGCATTTTATTCTCTGTTTAATCTTGTTTGTCGCCTCGAGAACGTGATGTGAACTGACGCACCACGTACCCACTGTTTAAACTGAAGACACGGACATTCCCATCGTATACTCATAGGCGATACGTCACAAATGTGTGGGCATTATGTTTGCGAACCATCGTCTAACAGTCTGCGAGATCCTTTCATCGAGTTACAGTCAATCGTCGCCAGACAGGGAGGAGGGCATCGTTTGTTCCCCCGATACGCGGTTGATTTAAATCACTTCATCTTCCAATTCAAATGCAGACATGACGCCAACGAGTCTTCTTTTATCATTATCCCCTCACCTGCCACCAAAAAGAGCTCTGGACCTTCCCTCATCACCCTGATTGAGACATCTTCTCCTTTCAGCATATCCCTTCAGGGGGCGCCACATCAAGTCAGTTTCTTCCATCTAACCCTATCTCCTGCATCCTCTTCAGTCACACCAACTATCTTCATGTCTTCCTTCACTGTATCCATAAACCTCCTCTTTGGTCTTCCTCTAGTCCTCTTTCCTGGTGGTTCCAAACCCAGCATCCTTCTTCTGATGTACTCTCTCTCTCTCCTCTGCACATGTCAAAACCATCTCAGTCTGACCTCTCTGACTTTAAAACCTCTAACATGTGCTGTTCCTCTGATCCTGTCCATCCTGGTCACTCCCAGAGAGATCCTCAGCATCTTCATCTCTGCTACAAACATCTCTGTTTCCTGATTGAGACACCTGAGGATGATTATTCTGATGCCACACACCTCTGGACCCATCTGCCTATTTAAAGGCAATCACCCTGGACCTCCATGTCGGGTTATACCATCCCTTCCTGCCAGGTCTCCCTGGTTACCTGACCAAGAACCCATTCTGAACAATACCCTCTTACCATGGCACCAAAACCTTGTGTTCTTTCACAGCATAACTGGACTGGCATACTCAAATAAACCATGTTTTCTGTCAAGTCCGTGTAGTCCATCATTCATCCAGGAGTGATCCATAGTAGAAAAAGTTTTAAAAAAGTCTTCTGGACAGTTTGATTCTTCAACGAGACGTTTCGACTTCCATCCGGAAATCATTTTCAATCTGAATGAAATGGACAGAAAACTGGATCTATTTATACTAACCTGAGTAAAAGGTTAAAAAAATAGTAAGAAGGGCTCGACCAATGAGCCTGTATTACCTATGATGGCCGTGAATGGCTCCTATTGTAGCCACAGACCAGTAAACGAACCCTATTATAAAAATGCTAAAAGCCTAGTGAATAGAAATTCCTGCTAACGAGAGGCGTGAAACTGGGTCACGAGGTGTCATCTTTAGTCCATAGCTTCAAAAGGCTGCTGTAAATCCTGGGCAGAATGTGTCTAATGCCTCCACTCCGATTCAGTGAGGGATTTTCTTTCATCACAAAGATGGCTTCCTTCACCCCTCTTTCAAACCAACCTTTCTCTCTACTTAGAATCTTCACCTCACTGTCCTCAAAAGTGTGTTTGGTGGGAATTCTACCATGTTTTCTGTCTGCAATCGGGTCCTCCTCCTGCCACCTGCACACAAGTTCATGACAGCTTCAATGTGAGACCCACCTATCATGTCTCTTTCATCTCACGTGATTCACACACAAAAAAATCCCAGCCATTTTCCTGCTTTTAAGCGAGCAGGACTGAACTCATGCGAGGGTGGTTCAGACTACGGAGAGCGAATCCGTCCATGACGCTCTGCAGCATTCCACACTGATGGAAAAAACAAATGGTTCTCTAGATAAACACGGTTTAGAATGATGGTGAATTTAGGTTTGGGTTTTCCTCGTGCTTACATTGGCCTGGAGGACTCACTGTGAGGCCACCTGAGCAGTGAGCCGTACACCCTGGAGACCAGCCCAAATAAAACACGCAGAAATATTACAAATGCCTCACCTCGCTCAGAATTAGGGCGAATACTTTCATGGCACGGGGGAATTCAGTCATTGAATTGGTCAAGCTTGAGTTCTCATCATCCCCTGAACAGCCTGCAGCGGATTGCTTCTCGAATAATAAAGGCCGGGCGATGTGAAATGGTAAGAGCGTTCCAATCTGGTCTGACATGAGACGGAGATTGTTTCATTTCAATCTTTCTTTCCATTTCTGTTTGTAAAATGACTTCGACCTGCTTCCTGGTTATTTCACAGACGTGTGGATCCAGTTGGAGGATTGTTTTTTTAGTGAACATTAGTCTGTACTTCTGCCTCATTAGGGGGTTAATTATTTTAATACTTCCTGCTCTTGTGCCAAAAAAAACATGATCATCTGCTGATCGTCCATTAGAATGACGATCAAAAACAAAACGAGATGATTTTGATGAAGTCCGACACGACAAAAAAAAACACTGACAAAAATAAGTCGACACCAAGGCTGCCGTAGCACGATGGCCACACAGCAACAAGGTCAGGGATTTGAGTCCAAGAGTGAGGAATAAGCTTCATTTACTGTCCTTTCTTTGTGGAGTTTGCATGTTCTCTTCGTGTCAGCATGGGTTTCCTCCCACCCTCCAAAGACATAGATGCTAGGTTGATTGGCCGGTGCCAATTTGCCCCTAGGAATGACCGCGTGTGTGTATGGTTGTTTGTGTGTGTAGCCCCGCAACAGACTGGCAACCTGTTCGGGGTGGACCCTGCCCTTCGCCTTGAATCAGCCGGGATGAGCTTTGGCACCTCCCGGAACCCCGTAAAGGATAGACGGACAAGAAGGTGACTCCTCCTGTACTCCAAAAACATGCATTCTAGGCTCAGTGGTAGAGCGTTCGCCCTCGCACCGGAAGTTAACCGGACGTTTGTGGGTTCAATTCCCACTGAGTTCACGTCTAGGGTCCTTGGAGAAGACACTTAAATAAAATAAATAAATAAATGAATTACTATATTCATCCCTCACCGGGGAAATTTGTTTGCTGCACTCCTTACACCCCCGTTTCTCTCACCATTGGTGCGTCCTGGCAGCCTGCTGCGGTGTAACGCAGCACACAAATTTCCCCGACGAGGGATCAATAAAGTCACTCGGTCACCTTCTTATCCGTCTATCCATTTCGGGGATAGACGGATGGCTGATTCAAGGCGAGGGGCACAGTACACCCCGAACAGGTCGCCAGTCTGTCACGGGGCCACACACACATACAACCATCCACACACACACTCATTCCTAGGGGCAATTTGGCACTGGCCAATCAACCTAGCATGCATGTCTTTGGAGGGTGGGAGGAAACCGGGGTACTCGGAGAAAACCCACACAAATACGGGGAGAACATGCAAACTCCACACAGAAAGGACAGTGTTCCAAGCATCATCCTCACCCAGTACTCGAACCCATGACCTTCTTGCTGTGAGGCCACTGTGCCACCCACTGCGTCACCGTCCTGCCGGATCAATACAGTATACATTTTTATTAATTGGTCGTTGCCGAACTGCCCCTAAGAGTAAATGGATGTGTGGATGGTTGTCTGCATGTGAGTGGCCACGCAACAGACTGGTAGCCTGTTCAGGGTGTACCCTGCCTCTTGCCTGAAATCTACTGGGATAGGCTCCGGTGTTCCCCATGACCCCACTAGCTTATAGTGGTTCAGAACATTATAAATCCTTCTGCCACATCCCAGTTTCTCAGCTTCCAATAAAATAAAGAAAAAAAGTCGTCTTCAGTCTTAAAAAAAGTTTTAACTGGTTTTAGTTTGTCTGGTTTAAGAAGGTCTGAATGTTAGAGGCTGGTCAGCGTGACAGGCCCGTGTGAACCAAGCCCTAGCAACGTAGGTCCTGGTTACCATGGTGAGGGTAGGAATGTAGATCCTGGTTACCACGGTGAGGGTAGGAACATAGATCCTGGTTACCATGGTGAGGGTAGGAACGTAGATCCTGGTTACCATGGTGAGGGTAGGAACGTAGATCCTGGTTACCATGGTGAGGGTAGGAACGTAGATCCTGGTTACCATGGTGAGGGTATGAACGTAGATCCTGGTTACCATGGTGAGGGTATGAACGTAGATCCTGGTTACCATGGTGAGGGTAGGAACGTAGATCCTGGTTACCATGGTGAGGGTAGGAACATAGATCCTGGTTACCATGGTGAGGGTAGGAACATTGATCCTGGTTACCATGGTGAGGGTAGGAACGTAGATCCTGGTTACCATGGTGAGGGTAGGAACATAGATCCTGGTTACCATGGTGACGGTAGGAACGTAGATCCTGGTTACCATGGTGAGGGTAGGAACATTGATCCTGGTTACCACGGTGAGGATAGGAACATAGATCCTGGTTACCATGGTGAGGGTAGGAACATTGATCCTGGTTACCATGGTGAGGGTAGGAACGTAGATCCTGGTTATCTACTATGTAGTCACTAGCAACTATTTGACGATGGAGACGTTTCGACTTCCATCCAGAAATCCTTTTCTGTCTGATAGAAGTTTTTCTGAGTGTGAGAGTCTGGTCAGCGTGACACACCGACACGGAGGCCCAGATGATGTCAGAGGGGCAGCTGGTCCTGCTGGTAGAGGAGCCACATAATTTCACGGCGTATTCTCTACAGATGTGTCTGTGGTAAGTTTGTCCCTGACAGACATGATGGATGGACCCTGAGTCCCGCTGCGTGTGCTCCTCATGCTCACATCCATGCAGAGTGATACTCCTGCATGCAGACTTTAATGGTCTGTCACCAGCATGTGGCAGACAAAAGGAATTCCTGGAGAACAAACGAGACGCTCTTAGAATTAAAGGATCAAAATATTGAGAAGGAGTCTCATTATGAAGGGGTTTTATCCTCCAAATGGAGAGGTTCCCTCAGCTGGAAGCTACAAACCTCTGAGCAGATCTCATACAGGAAACTCAGTCTTTTATAGAGCCGGACTGCTTTCCATTATGGAAGCCCATTAGACGTTTGAACCGAGCCAGATTTAGTCGGGCTGGAAGATGGAGGACAGCTATGAACGGGAAATGGGAAAAAACCAGTGTGAAGTGACCGGGATGGGAATCAGCACCTCCAAATCCGCTGGTCCTCACCCGGAAAAGGGTGGAATGCCCCCTGCGGGTCAGGGACAGGGTCCTGCTCCAAGTGGAGGACTTTAAGTATCTCGGGGTCTTGTTCACAAGTGGGGGAAGGATGGAGCGGGAGATCGGCAGGTGGATCGGTGCGGCATCAGCAATAACTAGGACGCTGCATCGGTCTGTCGTGGTAAAGAGAGAGCTGAGCCGAAAAGCAAAGCTCTTGATTTACAAGTCGATCTACGTTCCTACCCTCACCATGGTAACCAGGATCTACGTTCCTACCTTCATCATGGTAACCAGGATCTACGTTCCTACCCTCACCATGGTAACCAGGACCTAGTACGTTCCTACCCTCACCATGGTAACAAGCTGTGGGTGGTGACCAAAAGAATGAGATTGCAGATACAAGCTGCCGAAATGAGTTTCCTCCACAGGGTGGCTGGGCTCTCACTTAGAGATCAGGTGAGGAGCTCTGCCTTTCGGGAAGAGCTCAGTGTTGAGACGCTCCTCCTACAGGTCGTGGGGAGCCAGATGGGAATGTTTCAGGCATCTGGTCAAGATGCCCCCCGAACGCCTCGCTAGGTGTTTCGGGCACGTCCCACCAGGAGGAGACCAAGAGGTAGACCCCGGACCTGCTGGAGAGACTATGTCTCACAGCTGGCTGTGGAATGACTCGGGATCCTTCCTGGTGAGCTGGAGGATGCAGCCGGGGTGAGAGAAGCCTGGGTTTCGGTTTTGGATTTGAGGAAGACGACAGAATGGAACCTGCAGTTCGGTTGAATTGCACCTCCTTGTTTTTATGTCCTAGTAATAATGGTTCATCAGAATACCCTCGTAATCCCTCATTCCTCCAGGAGTGATCCGTCGAAGAGGGTGTCAAACTTGTCTTTTAAGCAGTGTGTTTGATGATCGAGACACTTCGACTTCCATTCAGGAATCGTTTTCAATCTGATAGAAAGAACTTGAGAACTGGTTCTAGATAAACTTGTCAGGGTTTAGAGGAGATGTGGAAGGAGGAGGACCCAAAAGCAGGACTTTAAACGAGGTTTATTAAGACAATTCAGGAAGTCTGTAAAGAAAGAAGTACAGGATTAACTCAAGGTTTCAAAACTACAAATAATAACAAAGCTCAAAACATGGTCAGGCAACCAGGATGACCTGGCTGGAAGGGATGGTTAAGACCTGACTGGGAAATCTGGGGTGATTCCCCTTGAATAGCTGGCAGGGTGCACAGATGTGGGGATCAGGAATCATCCACAAGTGACCCTAATCAGGTTGATTAGGAATATCCAGGGCTTCCTCTGGGGGCAGGCGAGGCATCCTGACAAAACTAACCGGATTTGGCTCAACCCCTACGGTGGAGCCAACCTTTTTTTATGTATCACGTCATGAATGATCCAAATTTGGCGTTCTGGAGTCGTAGTGGGGCGGGATGGAGATCAGATTGACCTGACCTGTGGTAGATGTGGTCTAGTAGCCAGTTATGGAAGTTTTTTCGAGGTTGAAGCAAGGTGCGCAAGCGGGGCAAAAACACTTTCTCATGCAAGTCTTTATAAAACACGGTCCAGATTCTACATCGTAGACTTACTCCTGGATTTCTTGCTGTGAGACGTTCCCTCCAGCAGGTCTGCCACATGTAGTAAACGGTTTGGAGGCTTCAGGCTTCTTCCTGCAGAGCAGAATAATTTAGTTTTACAGGTCTGTCTTTGCATAATGAATCATTTCCTCGTTCACCTGAAAGACGAGCTGCGTTTCCTCTGAAAGGTGGGGAATTTCCCAACAACACGTTGGTCTTCATGATTGATGAGATCTAACGTCTGACAAAATGAAGCAGATGTTTTGAAGCGTGAAGTCGTCTCTGTTTTCTGGCCTTCGTCCTGCAGGCTGATGAAATTACATCTCGTACCGTGTGAAGCTAATTGTTCTTTCAAACAGGATAAATTTATGTGATTAATGATCTCAGTGAGGTTCTTAACTCGTCTGCAGGGAGTCAGTCATGCAGAATGTTCCTGATTAACCTCAAGAAATTTGGCAATCTGCCTTCATTTTACACCTAATTTTATACAATCATGTAACATTTAGAGGCTCCGTTCGGCTGGATGATCACCTGAGTTCACTCTCTGAGTCTCCAGCTGTGGAGACGGGGATTCCCCACATTCTCCAAAAAGCCCATCTTCTGCTTCTTCCCCTGAAGCAGAAGCGGGAAGATCCTGCTAAGTGTTTCCTCTCCAACATCAATCATTTTTTTCAGAGATGGAGGAACGTAAACATCCTGTTTTTTATCTTCAGAACTTCCTTCCCTGCATTTTAAATTTTATTTCTTCATTTCAGTTTCACCGCAGAGTCGTTTCAGAAGACACACGATAAATAAGATACACAGAAATAACTCAGCCAACCACAGCCAGGACGTCACCGCTCTTAGAGGCTCCTTCTTAGAGGGTAAAAACTCTCCCTGATCACCCTCACCATGGTAACCAGGATCTAGGTTCCTACCCTCACCATGGTAACCAGTATCTATGTTCCTACCCTCACCATGGTAACCAGGATCTACGTTCCTACCCTCACCATGGTAACCAGGATCTACATTCCTACCCTCACCATGGAAACCAGGATCTACGTTCCTACCCTCACCAGGGTAACCAGGATCTACATTCCTACACTCACCATGGTAACCAGGATCTACGTTCCTACCCTCACCATGGTAACCAGGATCTACGTTCCAACCCTCACCATGGTAACCAGGATCTACATTCCTACCCTCACCATGGTAACCAGGATGTATGTTCCTACCCTCACCATGGTAACCAGTATCTACGTTCCTACCCTCACCATGGTAACCAGGATCTACATTCCTACCCTCACCATGGTAACCAGGATGTATGTTCCTACCCTCACCATGGTAACCAGTATCTACGTTCCTACCCTCACCATGGTAACCAGGATTTACGTTCCTACCCTCACCATGGTAACCAGGATCTACGTTCCAACCCTCACCATGGTAACCAGGATCTACATTCCTACCCTCACCATGGTAACCAGGATGTATGTTCCTACCCTCACCATGGTAACCAGGATCTACATTCCTACCCTCACCATGGTAACAAGGATCTACGTTCCTACCCTCACTGTGGTAACCGGCTCTGGGTCGTAACCGAAAGAACAAGTTCACAGATACAAGCAGCACGTTGCACCGAGAGGAGACCAAGAGGCAGACCCCGAACCCACTGGAGAGAGTATGTCTCACAGGGAACACCTCAGGATCCTTCCAGGTGAGCTGGAGGATGCAGCTGTGGTGAGAGAAGCCTGAGTTTCCAATCTGAGGCTGTTGCCCCTGCGACCCGGACCCGTATAACCAGAACAAAACAGAACGGAAAGTAATTTTCCCCCAAACAAAAAGGACAGGTTTCAGTGTGAGTCTGAAAAAGCCACATGAACGAGCCACAAGATGTAAGTTGCACTCCTGGCGTAGATCATGAGGTAACCAGTGTCTGACGAGCGCACATCATGATGGACTCTCTGCCCACAGGATTTAATAGAGTTAATCCCAAATGTCCAAATCATCTAAAACCTGCTCAATAATCACCATAAAGTACCTTCAGATTCACACCATGAAGCATTTGTGATAAGCTAACACTGATTAGCCCCCATTATACCCCCACCCATCACACCCCATCCCCTCACATGGGGATCAACAGCAAAGCAAGGAGGTCTGTGGTTAGTGTCTAAAGACGAGGGGTGCAGGGCCCGAGGTGGGGGCAGAAAGGAGACAGAAACGTGTTGTAATCATTAAGAAAAGACGTGACGTCTGCTCCCGAGATTACGTTGAAATCCCACCGAGCAGAAGCAGCAGGACGGTAATGAGACCAATGTGGTAACGTTTAGAGAACAAAAACATTCTTTATCTCTTTTCTCTGGGATAAAAATATCACACTGTCAATTTTATTTCACAATTTTCAGTGTGAGGAGAAAAAATTGAGCTTCTTGTGTTAATTTTAAATGTGGAGTTCATGCATAATAAATTTTTGCACGGTCCACCCTGGTGCTCCAGGGTCACTGAGCTAAACCCAGTCGATTACAGGCAAGTGGCGGAATACACCCTTAAACAGGTTACCAGTCTGTTGCGGGGACATACACACAGACAACCATCTCGACCAGGCATGGGTAAAATACAGCCTGCGTAACTTGAAAATTTTAAATAAATAAACCTTGTTAGTGTTTTATTTTCCTGCAATTCTGATGTTTCCTCACTAGATGGCGCACTGTATGATATGGAAAGCCATCATGGCTAATACATGCACGTAAACAAGCGTGTTAGATGTTAAAACAAATAAAATGTTACATCCAGCGTTTAGATTTCAGACCGAGCGCCGCTAGATTTGAAATTTTACACTCTTGATGTAACATTTAGCGCTTGTTTAAAATCTAGAGTCATTCTATCGGTCTAATCTAGAGGTTATCAAAGCATGCCATCCATCTGATCCTGTTCCGGCCCCCTGGTCAAATATTAGAACTCAATGTAGCCCGTGAACCAAACGTTTTCCCACACCTTGTCTAGACAAACATTCATTCTCAGGGGTAATTTTGTTGCAGCCAATCAACCTAACAGAATTGGCTTTGGAGGTTGGGGAGAACATGCAAACTCTACACAGAAAGATCAGTATTTCAAAGCTTGCCCCACTCCGGGACTCAAACCCCAGTGCTATCCATTCCGCCACCGCGCCATCATGAATTAAATTTAAATTAAATTTGTTTAGCCCAATTTGAAAACAGAATCGTCCCGGGCAATGTTCCCTCTAAGCTACGCGCCTGCGCAATTGCGCACTGCTCGCAGATTAATAGCGCTCAAGAAAACCCATGCAGCGCACAAAATGAAACTCAATTTAAACTAAAGATGGAAAAATGAGACGGAACTTCGGATCATTTCACTTTTTTCTTTCTTTTTGAAACAAGTTGCTTCTAACCGCTGCTTCTAAGTTTGGCGCGTTGCTGCTGCTGACGTCACAAAAGAGGAAAAGTTTTAGCCCCGCCCCCTTCTGCTCAGGAGGCTTGTGCGTTTGCCCAGATACATAAAAAATTAGAGGGAACATTGGTCCTGGGCTTCATGTGCCATGAGGTGGTGAAGGTGGAGATGAAGGACCCCGAAGCTTTAAACAGTTTATCGCAGTTAATCAGAGTTAAGAATGAGGGGTAGGCCTGTGCAGCCTGGAAGCCTGGAGGGGGGGAACCAGACGAGGAGCAGGGGGACCATCATGGCTTCAGCAGGAGAGTAGAACACCATAGTGATGGGCATCGGGACGTAAAAAACCAGCGTGAAGACGAGACACAGATGCAGACTTCAGGGACAGGTTCGGGTTGGGGGGGCGGGTTCTCCAGAAAGAATGAGATTTCGGTGACCGAAAGAATGAGATTGCAGATACAAGCGGCCGAAATGAGCTTCCTCCGCAGGGTGGCTGGGCTCTCACTCAGAGATCGGGTGAGGAGCTCTGCCATCCAGGTGTAGGTCAGTGTTGAGCCGCTCCTCCTCCAGGTCAAGAGGAGCCAGATGAGGTGGTTCAGGCATCTGGTCAGGATGCTCCCCAAGTGCCTCGCTGGTGAGGTGTTTGAGGTAACTCCCACAGGGAGGAGACCAAGAGGCAGACCCCGGACCTGCTGGAAAGACTACAGCTGGCCGGGGAACGACTCAGGATCCTTCCGGGAGAGCTGGAGGATGCAGCTGGGGAGAGAGAAGCCTGAGCTTCCTATCTGAGGGTGTTGCCCTCGTGACCCGGCCCCGGATGAGCGGAAGATGACGGAACGAGTTAGACCGAAGAAACTGACTTGCTGTAGCGCCCCCTGAATGGAAATGATGGAAGAATACCACTTTAATTTTCACCAGGGCATCTCCTCCAGACGGGCTTGTCTGTTTCTTGTTGGCATCGTTTCTGCTTGAATCTGAAACGTCCTGAAATCTGATCCGATCTGAGCTGAAGGTAAAAAACACTAAGAACTTTCTTCAAACAGTGTGAGTTCACAGCGTTTTTCTGCTGCCATCTTTCATGAGCTACATTACTTTTTTTATGGCTCTGCAGTGATGTGGTCCAGCAGAACTAACCGTCATCATTTAACCATCTGTGGCTCAGAAAACCAAACCCCGGTTGGACCGCGCGTGCATGTGTGTGCGTCCGGCATCCATCTCATTTTCCAGCTCATTTGACCACTCGGAACTTTTTATTTCTACATAAATGTTTTTATATTTATGAGTTCGTTAATGGACTGATTTTAGTGTTTCTGTTTCCTGGAGGTTTTTATTTTTGTGGCTTTTGGTTTCAGAAAAAAAAGTTAAAAGTGTGTTTGGAAAAAAATGAAAGCATGTTTATTCATTAAAGTCAAAAATGGAATCAGAGGCGCCGTTGTTTCTTCTTACATCCCCTCCCTCCAGGGGGCACCACATCAAGTCAGTTTCTTCCATCTAACCCTATCTCCTGCATCCTCTTCAGTCACACCAACTATCTTCATGTCTTCCTTCACTGTATCCATGAACCTCCTCTTTGGTCTTCCTCTAGTCCTCTTTCCTGGTGGTTCCAAACCCAGCATCCTTCTTCTGATGTACTCTCTCTCTCTCCTCTGCACATGTCCAAACCATCTCAGTCTGACCTCTCTGACTTTAAAACCTCTAACATGTGCTGTTCCTCTGATCCTGTCCATCCTGGTCACTCCCAGAGAGATCCTCAGCATCTTCATCTCTGATACAAACATCTCTGTTTCCTGTCTTTTCTTCAGTGGCACTGTCTCTAGACCAATCAGCATGGCCGCTCTCACCACACTGTCTCTAGACCAATCAGCATGGCCGCTCTCACCACACTGTCTCTAGACCAATCAGCATGGCCGCTCTCATCACACTGTCTCTAGACCAATCAGCATGGCCGCTCTCACCACACTGTCTCTAGACCAATCAGCATGGCCGCTCTCACCACACTGTCTCTAGACCAATCAGCATGGCCGCTCTCACCACACTGTCTCTAGACCAATCAGCACGGCCGCTCTCACCACACTGTCTCTAGACCAATCAGCACGGCCGCTCTCACCACACTGTCTCTAGACCAATCAGCTTGGCCGCTCTCACCACACTGTCTCCAGACCAATCAGCACGGCCGCTCTCACCACACTGTCTCTAGACCAATCAGCATGGCCGCTCTCATCACACTGTCTCTAGACCAATCAGCATGGCCGCTCTCACCACACTGTCTCTAGACCAATCAGCATGGCCGCTCTCACCACACTGTCTCTAGACCAATCAGCTTGGCCGCTCTCACCACACTGTCTCCAGACCAATCAGCATGGCCGCTCTCACCACACTGTCTCTAGACCATCGGCATGGCCGCTCTCACCACACTGTCTCTAGACCAATCGGCATGGCCGCTCTCACCACACTGTCTCTAGACCAATCGGCATGGCCGCTCTCGTCACACTGTCTCTAGACCAATCGGCATGGCCGCTCTCGCCACACTGTCTCTAGACCAATCGGCATGGCCGCTCTCGCCACACTGTCTCTAGACCAATCGGCATGGCCGCTCTCACCACACTGTCTCTAGACCAATCGGCATGGCCGCTCTCACCACACTGTCTCTAGACCAATCGGCATGGCCGCTCTCGCCACACTGTCTCTAGACCAATCGGCATGGCCGCTCTCGCCACACTGTCTCTAGACCAATCAGCATGGCCGCTCTCGCCACACTGTCTCTAGACCAATCAGCATGGTCGCTCTCGCCACACTGTCTCTAGACCAATCAGCATGGCCGCTGTCACCACACTGTCTCTAGACCAATCAGAATGGCCGCTCTCATCACACTGTCTCTAGACCAATCGGCATGGCCGCTCTCACCACACTGTCTCTAGACCAATCAGCATGGCCGCTCTCACCACACTGTCTCTAGACCAATCAGCATGGCCGCTCTCACCACACTGTCTCTAGACCAATCAGCATGGCCGCTCTCACCACACTGTCTCTAGACCAATCAGCATGGCCGCTCTCACCACACTGTCTCTAGACCAATCAGCATGGCCGCTCTCACCACACTGTCTCTAGACCAATCAGCATGGCCGCTCTCACCACACTGTCTCTAGACCAATAGGCATGGCCGCTCTCGCCACACTGTCTCTAGACCAATCAGCATGGCCGCTCTCACCACACTGTCTCTAGACCAATCAGCATGGCCGCTCTCACGACGGTTTTGTACACTTTTCCTTTCATTTTATCTGAAACTCTTCTGTCACACATCATACCTGATACTTTCCTCCACCCGTTCCAGCCTGCCTGCACACGCTCCTTCAACTCTTATCCACACTCTCCATTGCTCTGGACTGTTAATCCTAAGTACTTTCTAAGTCAAGGCCTGCCCACGACTGCAACGACCCAAACCACAGGGGTCCACCTGGATCCAGGAGACACGGGCACCCACAGAATCCACCTCGCTAAAGTGAGAGACCACCCCGCACCGCCCAAACCAATCAGACCCCCATAGAGATGATCCCGCCCACCCATGCTTTCATCTGATAGATACAAAGCTTTGAGAACGGACCAATCAGATGAGCAGCAGGTTCAGAAGAAGAGCTGCTGTTTTCATTGAGGCCGAATCCGACTGCAAATGGAACAAATCAAGGCCCCCATGACTCCTCTGTTCTGTAGGTGTGTTTACTTGGACTCTAGATGAGCTCGGGTTCAACAGGAGTTCAGTTCTAAGTTCATCTCCAGAAACACCCACGTTTTAAACCATCTTTGTAGGTTTTATTTGAGTTTTTCTGAATCCCGTCGATATAAATATGTTTGCTTCTCTGTGAATCGAAAAAGAACGTGAGGTTTTCTTAAATATTTATATAGAGCAGGATGTTAATCACGCATGAGCGAACGCTTCAGGATGAGACGCCGTTAATCTGAGCAGAAAATACACGGCCTATTAATATGTGTTCAGAATGAATTTTTAAATTCTGGCTTTCCACGAGGGACAGGTGATGTAATCCTCCCAGAATGGAGGAGCCCCCCCCCTCTCTCTGTAAGTAGTGAAGGGCTCTGACATTTAAACGGACACATTCTGCTTTCTATAGCTTAATCCCAAATCTGCAGGGCATCTCGCTGGCAGAAGGCGTTTTTATTTGGCCGATGTAAAACACACGGTGGGAGCCAAAGGTCCTCCCTGGCGGGATTCAGACAGACCCTCACATATGGCTCCTAATCCTCCAGATTTAAAGCCAAGTTAAAGAATTTTTCTTTGACATAAGACACATTAAATCTAGTAGAATCGGGTGTTTAGTTGGCGTGGCGATGGGCTCATCTGGAAAGCCGCCATAAAATCTGCACAAATTACTGCCTTTGAGAAAAAGTCTAAAAAATGAATAAATAAACAGAAAAAATGATCTTTCTCCGCAGGGGAAGCCCGACGTTGGCCGGACTTTCACTCAAAGATCGGGTGAGGAGCTCTGCCATCCGGGAGGAGCTCGATGTAGAACATGCAAACTACACACAGAAAGACCAGTGATACAAGTCCTGTCCCCAATCAGGGACTCAAACCCTGACCTTCTTGCTGCGAGGCCACTGTGCAGCCCCCCATAAAAAAACTATTAAACACAAAACCACCCAAAAAATAACAAAACTAAACCCAATGGTAACGTAACCACAGCGACGGGTTGCCACGCTGCCACGTTGCCATGCTGCCACGTTGCCATGCTGCCACTCTGCCACGCTGCCATGCCATGCAGCTCCGTGGTGTCATGATTTGGATTGCACCAGAGGAGAAGGTCCTAAAACTGATGGAAAATGTCATTAAGTTTTCGTCTGTAAACGAAGCGTCTGAATCAATCCCAGTTTAACAGCTTCAAAAGAAAAACAAAGAGCCGCTTGGATTAAAAAAAATTTATTTGTTTGAGAGAAACAAATGAAATCCATACGAATGGATCCGTCCATTTTTTTTTTTAAGACTGAGAAGGATGCGTTTAACCCCACGTCCTCCGTCCCACGTGCTCCATCCCACATCCTCCATCCCACATCCTCCATCCCACGTCCTCCATCCCACGTCCTCCATCCCACGTCCTCCATCCCACGTCCTCCATAGCCCCACATCCTCCATCCCACGTCCTCCATCCCACGTCCTCCATAGCCCCACGTCCTCCATCCCACGTCCTCCATCCCACGTCCTCCATCCCACGTCCTCCAAAACCCCACGTCCTCCATCCCACGTCCTCCATCCCACGTCCTCCATCCCACATCCTCCAAAACCCCACGTCCTCCATCCCACATCCTCCATCCCACGTCCTCCATAGCCCCACGTCCTCCATCCCACGTCCTCCATAGCCCCACGTCCTCCATCCCACGTCCTCCGTCCCACGTCCTCCATAGCCCCACGTCCTCCATCCCACATCCTCCATAGTCCCACGTCCTCCATAGTCCCACGTCCTCCATCCCACGTCCTCCATCCCACGTCCTCCATAGTCCCACGTCCTCCATAGCCCCACGTCCTCCATCCCACGTCCTCCATCCCACGTCCTCCATCCCACATCCTCCATAGCCCCACGTCCTCCATCCCACGTCCTCCATAGCCCCACATCCTCCATCCCACGTCCTCCATAGCCCCACGTCCTCCATCCCACGTCCTCCAAAACCCCACATCCTCCATCCCACGTCCTCCATAGCCCCACATCCTCCATCCCACGTCCTCCATAGCCCCACGTCCTCCATCCCACGTCCTCCATAGCCCCACATCCTCCGTCCCACGTCCTCCATAGTCCCACGTCCTCCATCCCACGTCCTCCATCCCACGTCCTCCATCCCACGTCCTCCATAGCCCCACGTCCTCCATCCCACGTCCTCCATAGTCCCACGTCCTCCGTCCCACGTCCTCCGTCCCACGTCCTCCATAGTCCCACGTCCTCCATCCCACGTCCTCCGTCCCACGTCCTCCATCCCACGTCCTCCATCCCACGTCCTCCATCCCACGTCCTCCATAGTCCCACGTCCTCCATCCCACGTCCTCCATCCCACGTCCTCCATCCCACGTCCTCCATCCCACGTCCTCCATCCCACGTCCTCCATCCCACGTCCTCCATCCCACGTCCTCCATAGCCTCACATCCTCCATAGCCCCATGTCCTCCATCCCACGTCCTCCATCCCACGTCCTCCATCCCACGTCCTCCATAGCCCCACGTCCTCCATCCCACGTCCTCCATCCCACGTCCTCCATCCCACGTCCTCCATAGCCCCACATCCTCCATCCCACGTCCTCCATCCCACGTCCTCCATCCCACATCCTCCATCCCACGTCCTCCATAGCCCCACGTCCTCCATCCCACGTCCTCCATCCCACGTCCTCCATCCCACGTCCTCCATCCCACGTCCTCCATCCCACGTCCTCCATCCCACATCCTCCATCCCACATCCTCCATCCCACATCCTCCATCCCACATCCTCCATCCCACGTCCTCCATCCCACATCCTCCATCCCACGTCCTCCATAGCCCCACGTCCTCCATCCCACGTGCTCCATCCCACGTCCTCCATCCCACGTCCTCCATCCCACATCCTCCATCCCACGTCCTCCATAGCCCCACGTCCTCCATCCCACGTCCTCCATCCCACGTCCTCCATCCCACGTCCTCCGTCCCACGTCCTCCATCCCACGTCCTCCATAGCCCCACGTCCTCCATCCCACGTCCTCCATCCCACGTCCTCCATCCCACGTCCTCCATCCCACGTCCTCCATCCCACGTCCTCCATAGCCCCACGTCCTCCATCCCACGTCCTCCATCCCACGTCCTCCGTCCCACGTCCTCCATCCCACGTCCTCCATAGCCCCACGTCCTCCATCCCACGTCCTCCATCCCACGTCCTCCATCCCACGTCCTCCATCCCACGTCCTCCGTCCCACGTCCTCCGTCCCACGTCCTCCATAGTCCCACGTCCTCCATCCCACGTCCTCCATCCCACGTCCTCCGTCCCACGTCCTCCATCCCACGTCCTCCATCCCACGTCCTCCATCCCACGTCCTCCGTCCCACGTCCTCCATCCCACGTCCTCCATCCCACGTCCTCCATCCCACGTCCTCCGTCCCACGTCCTCCATCCCACGTCCTCCATAGCCCCACGTCCTCCATCCCACGTCCTCCATCCCACGTCCTCCATCCCACGTCCTCCATCCCACGTCCTCCGTCCCACGTCCTCCGTCCCACGTCCTCCATAGTCCCACGTCCTCCATCCCACGTCCTCCATCCCACGTCCTCCATCCCACGTCCTCCATCCCACGTCCTCCATCCCACATCCTCCATCCCACGTCCTCCATCCCACATCCTCCATCCCACATCCTCCATCCCACGTCCTCCATCCCACGTCCTCCATCCCACGTCCTCCATAGTCCCACGTCCTCCATAGCCCCACGTCCTCCATAGCCCCACGTCCTCCATCCCACGTCCTCCATAGCCCCACGTCCTCCATCCCACGTCCTCCATCCCACGTCCTCCATAGTCCCACGTCCTCCATAGTCCCACGTCCTCCATAGCCCCACGTCCTCCATCCCACGTCCTCCATAGCCCCACGTCCTCCATCCCACGTCCTCCATCCCACGTCCTCCATCCCACGTCCTCCATCCCACGTCCTCCATAGTCCCACGTCCTCCATAGTCCCACGTCCTCCATCCCACGTCCTCCATCCCACGTCCTCCATAGTCCCACGTCCTCCATCCCACGTCCTCCATAGTCCCACGTCCTCCATAGTCCCACGTCCTCCATCCCACGTCCTCCATAGCCCCACGTCCTCCATCCCACATCCTCCATAGCCCCACGTCCTCCATCCCACATCCTCCATCCCACGTCCTCCATAGCCCCACGTCCTCCATCCCACGTCCTCCATCCCACATCCTCCATCCCACATCCTCCATCCCACGTCCTCCATAGTCCCACGTCCTCCATCCCACGTCCTCCATCCCACGTCCTCCATAGTCCCACGTCCTCCATCCCACGTCCTCCATAGTCCCACGTCCTCCATAGTCCCACATCCTCCATCCCACGTCCTCCATCCCACGTCCTCCATCCCACGTCCTCCGTCCCACGTCCTCCATAGCCCCACGTCCTCCATCCCACATCCTCCATCCCACGTCCTCCATAGCCCCACATCCTCCATCCCACGTCCTCCATCCCACGTCCTCCATAGCCCCACGTTCTCCATAGCCCCACGTCCTCCATAGCCCCACATCCTCCATCCCACATCCTCCATCCCACGTCCTCCATCCCACATCCTCCATCCCACATCCTCCATCCCACGTCCTCCATCCCACGTCCTCCATCCCACATCCTCCATCCCACATCCTCCATCCCACGTCCTCCATCCCACATCCTCCATAGCCCCACGTCCTCCATAGCCCCACGTCCTCCATCCCACATCCTCCATCCCACATCCTCCATCCCACGTCCTCCATCCCACATCCTCCATCCCACGTCCTCCATCCCACATCCTCCATCCCACGTCCTCCATCCCACGTCCTCCATCCCACGTCCTCCATAGCCCCACGTCCTCCATAGCCCCACGTCCTCCATCCCACGTCCTCCATCCCACATCCTCCATCCCACGTCCTCCATCCCACATCCTCCATCCCACATCCTCCATCCCACGTCCTCCATCCCACGTCCTCCGTCCCACGTCCTCCATAGCCCCACGTCCTCCATCCCACGTCCTCCATCCCACGTCCTCCATCCCACGTCCTCCATCCCACATCCTCCATCCCACGTCCTCCATCCCACGTCCTCCATCCCACATCCTCCATCCCACGTCCTCCATCCCACATCCTCCATCCCACATCCTCCATCCCACGTCCTCCATCCCACGTCCTCCATCCCACATCCTCCATCCCACGTCCTCCATCCCACGTCCTCCATCCCACATCCTCCATCCCACGTCCTCCATCCCACATCCTCCATCCCACATCCTCCATCCCACATCCTCCATCCCACGTCCTCCATCCCACATCCTCCATCCCACATCCTCCATCCCACGTCCTCCGTCCCACGTCCTCCATAGCCCCACGTCCTCCATCCCACGTCCTCCATCCCACATCCTCCATCCCACGTCCTCCATCCCACATCCTCCATCCCACATCCTCCATCCCACGTCCTCCATCCCACGTCCTCCATCCCACATCCTCCATAGCCCCACGTCCTCCATAGCCCCACGTCCTCCATCCCACGTCCTCCATCCCACATCCTCCATCCCACGTCCTCCATAGCCCCACGTCCTCCATCCCACGTCCTCCATCCCACGTCCTCCGTCCCACGTCCTCCATCCCACGTCCTCCATAGCCCCACGTCCTCCGTCCCACGTCCTCCATCCCACATCCTCCATCCCACGTCCTCCATCCCACGTCCTCCATCCCACGTCCTCCATAGCCCCACATCCTCCATCCCACGTCCTCCATAGCCCCACGTCCTCCATAGCCCCACGTCCTCCATAGCCCCACGTCCTCCATCCCACATCCTCCATCCCACGTCCTCCATCCCACGTCCTCCATCCCACGTCCTCCATAGCCCCACGTCCTCCATCCCACGTCCTCCAAAACCCCACGTCCTCCATCCCACATCCTCCATCCCACGTCCTCCATCCCACATCCTCCATCCCACGTCCTCCATCCCACGTCCTCCATCCCACGTCCTCCATCCCACGTCCTCCATAGTCCCACGTCCTCCATCCCACGTCCTCCATCCCACGTCCTCCATCCCACGTCCTCCATCACACGTCCTCCATCCCACGTCCTCCGTCCCACGTCCTCCATCCCACGTCCTCCATCCCACGTCCTCCATCCCACGTCCTCCATCCCACGTCCTCCGTCCCACGTCCTCCATCCCACGTCCTCCATCCCACGTCCTCCATCCCACGTCCTCCATCCCACGTCCTCCATCCCACGTCCTCCGTCCCACGTCCTCCATCCCACGTCCTCCATAGTCCCACGTCCTCCATCCCACGTCCTCCATCCCACGTCCTCCATCCCACGTCCTCCATCCCACATCCTCCATCCCACGTCCTCCGTCCCACATCCTCCATCCCACGTCCTCCATCCCACATCCTCCATCCCACGTCCTCCATCCCACGTCCTCCATCCCACGTCCTCCATCCCACGTCCTCCATCCCACGTCCTCCATCCCACGTCCTCCGTCCCACATCCTCCATCCCACGTCCTCCATCCCACATCCTCCATCCCACGTCCTCCATCCCACATCCTCCATCCCACATCCTCCATCCCACATCCTCCATCCCACGTCCTCCATCCCACGTCCTCCATCCCACGTCCTCCATAGCCCCACGTCCTCCATCCCACGTCCTCCATCCCACGTCCTCCGTAGCCCCACGTCCTCCATAGCCTCACGTCCTCCATCCCACATCCTCCATCCCACGTCCTCCATCCCACATCCTCCATCCCACATCCTCCATCCCACGTCCTCCATCCCACATCCTCCATCCCACGTCCTCCATCCCACGTCCTCCATAGCCCCACGTCCTCCGTCCCACGTCCTCCATAGCCCCACGTCCTCCATAGCCCCACGTCCTCCATAGCCCCACGTCCTCCGTCCCACGTCCTCCATAGCCCCACGTCCTCCATAGCCCCACGTCCTCCATAGCCCCACGTCCTCCATAGCCCCACGTCCTCCATAGCCTCACGTCCTCCATAGCCTCACGTCCTCCATAGCCCCACGTCCTCCATAGCCTCACGTCCTCCATAGCCTCACGTCCTCCATAGCCTCACGTCCTCCATAGCCTCCTGTCCTCCGTCCCACGTCCTCCATAGCCCCACGTCCTCCATAGCCCCACGTCCTCCATAGCCCCACGTCCTCCGTCCCACGTCCTCCATAGCCCCACGTCCTCCATAGCCTCACGTCCTCCATAGCCTCACGTCCTCCATAGCCTCACGTCCTCCGTCCCCCATGCTCTCTGTTTGTTTAGATATAAATAAAAACCACTCGTTCTGAGGAGTTTCCAGTCCTTTGTTTGACGTCATCATCATTAAACACTTAATCAATCTCTTAATTACAAACATGTTTCTGCTCTTTTTAATGAAACTATGAAGAACTAAGTGTTTTAATAAATTCCATCTTTAGAAGGACAACATTAAACCAGTCTAATCTGGGCTCAGACCAGTCCCAGTCTTTAATCTGACAGATAAAAAAAACACAGGAAATAAATTAACTATAAAATCACAATAAAAACAACATTAAATCTGAAAAGTCTGCTTTCTGATGTTTGATGAAACACTTTTTAAAAACACTGCTTACGAAACGATGCTCACTGATTGGTCGATGAAAAGCCTTCAAAGTCTGTTCCGTTGGTTCCATCGAGGGGCCTCACATTTGGTTACATTACCATGGTAACCAGGATACATGTTCCTACCCTCACCATGGTAACCAGGATCTACGTTCCTACCCTCACCATGGTAACCAGGATCTACGTTCCTACCCTCACCATGGTAACCAGGATCTACGTTCCTACCCTCACCATGGTAACCAGGATCTACATTCCTACCCTCACCATGGTAACCAGGATCTATGTTCCTACCCTCACCATGGTAACCAGGATCTACGTTCCTACCCTCACCATGGTAACCAGGATCTACATTCCCACCCTCACCATGGTAACCAGGATACATGTTCCTACCCTCACCATGGTAACCAGGATCTACGTTCCTACCCTCACCATGGTAACCAGGATCTACGTTCCTACCCTCACCATGGTAACCAGGATCTACGTTCCTACCCTCACCATGGTAACCAGGATCTACATTCCTACCCTCACCATGATAACCACGATCTATGTTCCTACCCTCACCATGGTAACCAGGATCTACATTCCCACCCTCACCATGGTAACCAGGATCTACGTTCCCACCCTCACCATGGTAACCAGGATCTACGTTCCTACCCTCACCATGGTAACCAGGATCTATGTTCCTACCCTCACCATGGTAACCAGGATCTACATTCCCACCCTCACCATGGTAACCAGGATCTACATTCCTACCCTCACCATGGTAACCAGGATCCATGTTCCTACCCTCACCATGGTAACCAGGATCTATGTTCCTACCCTCACCATGGTAACAGGGATCTATGTTCCTACCCTCACCATGGTAACCAGGATCTACGTTCCTACCCTCACCATGGTAACCAGGATCTATGTTCCTACCCTCACCATGGTAACCAAGATCTACGTTCCTAGCCTCACCATGGTAACCAGGATCTACGTTCCTACCCTCACCATGGTAACCAAGATCTACGTTCCTACCCTCACCATGGTAACCAGGATCTACGTCCCTACCCTCACCGTGGTAACCAGGATCTAGGTTCTTACCGTCACCATGGTAACCAGGATCTACGTTCCTGTCCTTACCATGGTGATCAGTGTGGTTGATGACCGAAAGAACGAGATCCCGGATACTAGTCATGTTCCTCTACAGGGTGGCTGGGCTCTCACTCAGACATAGTGGGAGGAGCTCCTTGTGTTCTCACTCCTGATGACTACCAGTTCCTTTCACATGTGTCTCCTTGTCCCTCCCTCCTTCGGTATTTAATGTGTGTCTTTTCCCTTCACTCCCACCAGGTCGTCTAGTGTCATCACTCAGACTATAGGTCTCCTTCAGTTTAGAGTGTTTGGAATGTTTGTGACCTCCTTAAATCTTCCTCGCTCGTGGATTTATCTGTATTTAAGTTTTGTTCTTAAATAAATCTGTTCTTGTTAAAAATGGCAAACTGTCCTTTGGGTGTGCCCTCTAACCCACACACCCGGACAGCAGCTGTTTGCCCACTTTTTCACCACTGGTTTGCTTTGTCTTGACCCACTTATCCCCAATTCAGAACCCATGCGGTACCGGAGCCTATCCCGGGTGATTTCATGCGAGAGGCAGGATACACAATGAACTGTTGGAGGACCACACACACACTCCTTCCTGAGGCAATTTTGTTTCATTTGCCAACGATTCAAGCCTCATTCCCACCCCATGACTAGAGCCCCTGACCTTGTTGCTGTGAGGCTACTGTACTTACCACTGCTACTGCAGGCAGCCCTGGATTGTTTGATAGGTAAAGTTTTTTTCAGGTATTTTGTATTCGTTTTGTATCAAAAGCGGTTTTTATTAATAAATAAACTGATCGTTGAGGGTCTGATCGATACAGACGGAGTCATACTGAAGGCCTGGGAGAGAAACACGTCCTTTAAACACATTCTTTTCTTTCTGAAGACTTTACAACTTCATGTAAGGGAACAACTTGTTCTCAGATTTCTACGTTTTTCAGGTAATCCTGAAATATTATGGGATGAATTCAACATTCTGTGATTTCATGAATGTCTGACCAAACAGGAAGCGCTTAAAAAGAAAAAGGATTCTGATGGAACAAAGAGGGTACAGAGAATGATTGGACTGGGACCAACATGTCTGAACCCCAGAGAGCGGAGGAGGAGGGGTACGGGGGGTTCATCAGGTGTTTTATACATTATGAGAGACGGAGCGTTGGAAAGGTGAAACGCCAGGAATTAAAGCATGACTTGCAAATCAGTTGGTATTCCCATCAGCATGGGACGAATCCAGCTGAGCGTGTTCCTGATCCCGCCTTCAAACCGCATCACAGTCACAGAGAAGCACGCTCAGGGATTTTTAGAGTTTCTGTTCTAAAACATTCAGTCTGAGTCTCATCATGCAGATCGGAGTTGGAAACGTTCCGGATCCGGCCAACGAGTAACTCTACACATTGAACAAGATTCTTTCACCAAAGAAAAAGAAATAGTTTTAAATACAAAAAGTTTTGATTTTCAGGATAAAGAAAAAACATCCAAACTGTGTTGTTCGCGAGATTTTGATCAATCAGTAATCAATAATAACTTTATTTATCCGTTAGGATTTTCTTTTGCAGATAAAACCAAACAGAGGCATTAAAAACTCATTCATTAAATACATAATAAAACAATAAAATCAAAAAAAATATGATAATTTAGTCATCATTTCTCAGCACGTGGCCACCTGTCACAAGGCCCCTCAGCCGTTCAACAGTTAGATTGAGGAAGATAAGAAGATATGGTAAGAAGCCTTCACGTGTTCTATGAAGGCTGTCTGAGGAGATCCATGACTTCATATTCTTAAGATTTTAAACAAACCGATGGGCTGTTATAACGTGAATGTTCACCAAGATTCACACCGATGAACATCCTGACATGATGCTGCAGTGAGTCATGGACGTGTCTTTAGTTTTAAAGTCCACATTAGGTAACCCTAAAGATTCCTAGAAGCTGTTAAACTTTCTCATCGATCAGAAACAAACAAAAATAAACAACATAAAAAACTGTAAACATTTATCTGAAGTCCGAACGGGTGGAACTGATTTTTTTTGTGAGGATTCAGAAGCTTTTGTGAGGATTTTTTTTTTTTTAGAAATTGTGATGTAAATTGTCAGCATCGCATCCATCTCCACGACCCCCCACATCCTCGACCTCTCCATTATCCTACACCTCCATAAAGAAAGGGTCACTGCTGGCCTGTGTCCATTCAGAGACCCCTCCCTCCTGTGGGACACAAGTGGCTGACCACAGCCCATTGTTAGTCCATTGTGATGCTCTTCAGAGTGGGACCAGATCTGTGTGGCCATCCATCAATGATTGATGCTGTTTTGACCCCAAAAGCTGACCAATCACAAAGACCCCGAAGGACACGCTGAAACAATTAGTCTGAATTTGTTTCTTTAAGTGTTCTCATCCCCCCCAAAAAACACGAATCCATCCCAAACAGTCAGTTTTTATCTTCTTCTCATCTCCAGTTCTTCATGGAATCAGTCTTCCTTTGTTATTTCATCTTTTTTGTCATGATTCTCCTCCTTTCTGGTTGTTTTCTTTTTGGTTCCTCACACCTACACACGATGTGCCCTGGTGTTCCTGATGTCACCTCTCTCCTGTTTTACTTTTTTTTATTTAAGTCCTGGTGCCTTCAAATCATGTTCCAGATTGTCTCTCCTGTTCGGATTTGCTGTGAATGTCTGGTCCTTCCGTGTCAGATTCCGTCCAACTCCCTCAGGACCTGAGCTTGCACGTGTTAAACTTCTCCAGGACTTAAGTTAGTTCTACGTTCCTACCCTCACCATGGTAACCAGGATCTGTGTTCCTACCCTCACCATGGTAACCAGGATCTACGTTCCTACCCTCACCATGGTAACCAGGATCTACGTTCCTACCCTCACCATGGTAACCAGGATCTGTGTTCCTACCCTCACCATGGTAACCAGGATCTACATTACTACCCTCACCATGGTAAACAGGATCTGTGTTCCTACCCTCACCATGGTAACCAGGATCTACGTTTCTACCCTCACCATGGTAACCAGATCTACGTTCTTACCCTCACCATGGTAACCAGGATCTACATTCCTACCCTCACCATGGTAACCAGCTGTGGGGGCTGACTGAAACGACAAGATAACCCATATAAGCAGCCAACCTCATCTTCCTCTGCAGGGTGGCTGGACTCTCTCTCAGAGATGAAGTGAGAAGTGCTACGATCCAGGAGGTGCTAGGACTAGAGCCGTTGCTCCTCCGGATCAAGAGAAGCCAGATGGGGAGGTTCAGGTATCTGGTTTGGATGCATCCCAAAAACCTCACTGGTGAAGTGTTTTGGACTGGCCCTGGACCTGCTGGAGAGACTATGTCTCACAGCTGGACGGGGAACACCTCAGGATCCTCCAGGGTGAACTGGAGGATGCAGCTGGGTGAGAGGAATTTTGGTATCCCATCTGAGGCTGTTACCTCTGCAACCCGGCCCGGGACGACAGAACAGAACGGTACATAAAAAAAAGCGGGACAAAAATACCAAAAGAAACAAAAACAGATACCAAACCACGTCTTTGACCGAGTTTACATGCAGTTTATAGCAGTAAAGAAAAGTGTGTGTCCAGATGAAGGTGAGCTACGACCACAGTTTTAGGAAAGAAGGGTGTTTTCTCAGAGGAATGTTCAGAGATTCTGTTTGGACATTAGTGTGAGCGTCACCTGAAAGTTTGAAACAATTCAAACGACTCTTTTTTAATTCCTAATATTTATTTCTTCAAATGTTTTCTTTTTAGTTTTAAAAAAAAAAAAAAAAGAGTAAAAAATAAAGAACAAGCTCTGAATTTTAAAACAGAAATTGAATGGCGGGTGGCACGGTGGCGCAGCAGGTAGCACAGTGGCCTCAAATCCAGGGTGGGGACGAGGCTTGGAATGCTGTCCTTTCTGTGTGGAGTTTGCATGTTCTCCCTGTGTATGTGCGGGTTTCCTCCCACCCTCCAAAGACATGCATGTCAGGTTGATTGACCGGTGCTAAAATTTTCTCTGGGACTGAATGAGTGTGTGGATGGTTGTATCTGGCTCCATGACTGACTGGCGCCCTGTTCCGGGTGTACCCTGCCCTCGCCTTCAAGCAGCCGGGATAGGCTCCGCTACGCCCTGATATCCCGTAAGGGACAGACGGATAAGAAGATGACTGACTGACTGAAAGTGAACGTCACCTTCTTCCCTCTTATTGTTCATGTTTCCTTGTTTTTGTCTGAAACTTTCATTTTTACAGTCCCTCCCTCTTCATCCTCTTCATCCTCCTCTTCATCAGGACCCCCCTGTTTCCCTTCTTTTTATTTTGCTTCCTCTCTCCACTGTTTTGTCCTCGGCTTCAGTCTTGTTAGTCCCACCGCTTCCTCCAATTATCATCATCTAAATGGGATTTCTAACCTCTGTCTTTGTCTTCCCGTCTCATCCTCACCTTCCTCTCAGTAATCAGCTCGCATTCTTTTCCTCCTGACATTTCCTGACTCTTCTTCCTCTTCAGAGACCCACCATCCCTCCATAAGTCTCTCTGAGTGCTGCTGTCACGTCGTCCCGTCTCGGTGAGTAATCGTCTCCCCGATGCCTCTTTTGGCCGGGATGTAATTTCCTTGTAATTTCCCAAAGCTCTCATCCTCTTCACCTCCCACTTGAAGAGAACTCCTCCATCACCTCTCGTCTGCTCACCCTGTCCAGCGGAGAGCTGTCACCACCCTCTCCTCTTTTCTCTCTGTGTTAAAAGGGGTGACAGTGGCGTTGAAGCGCTCTGCAGGGCGAACAGCTGAGCTAAAAAGCCCGGGGTCTGTCAGACAGCTTGTAGTTTGACTGTCCCCCACTTCGTTCTTCTGGCACCAGCATCACAGAACACTTCAGAAAATAAACACTCACTCTCAATCTGTTTCTTGGTAAAACAGGAAACGTGTTCCTTCAAACAGCAGCTGGTTATGTAAGGGTTAGAGTGAGGAAGGCGGCCATGTTTACAGACTGTAGAGAAGTATCTAAAAGTATTTACAATAAAATGAACAACATTAATTTCTTCCAATCTATTATTTCTTATATCATTCCACCTGCATAAATACTGGCTGGTAACCATGACAACAGAACCATAACATAAGGTGTTTATTCTTTGTGGACTTTTACATCATCTCTAGAGAAAAAAATAAGCAGTAATGAACGAACTTTCAGTTTTTCCGTTTAAAACTATTCCTTATTTTATTCATCGAGACTGTGTTACTTTCTTCTGCTGGTTTTATTCAAAGGTTCCATTGCCATGGCAACAGATACCAACAAATAGTCCAGCATTACTTCTTCAAAATTACTGGGGTTGCAGTACTTTGTCAACGAAGCTACTCCCAAGATGTTCTTTCTTCTTGAAGACCACTCCCAGCTGTGAGACATAGTCTCTCCAGCAGGTCCGGGGTCTGCCTCTTGGTCTCCTCCTGGTGGGACGTGCCCGAAACACCACACCAGTGAGGCACTCGGTAGGCATCCTGACCAGATGCCCGAACCACCCCATTGTGATGAGGGGATGAAAGGTCTTTTAAAGGGCCCATCTCAAGCAAAAGTGACTTTCCAGAGTTTTCTAGCTTGTAAGAGTGATGTCCGGGCCTTGTATGTGTGTGTGTGTGTGTGCGTGCGTGCGTGCGTGTGTGTGTGTGTCTTTCTAGATTGATTTAGCCCGTTTTTCTGTGGATTTCTGGAACGCTCAGACAAACCAACCAATGAGCAGATGTCTAAAGTATGACGCATTTGACGTAGCCAGGACGGACTTCATACACACAAAAATGGAGGATAATAAAAGTGCTTTTAAAAAGAATAAAATGTAAATATTTACACATAAAATTATGAAAATTAAAAATAAAACTTTATCAAATGAAGTTAATTATTTTTGTCTCAAAAACAAAATTCCACAAAAAGAAAAAAAGTGACTAATTTCACATTTGTTTGTTGTTTTTTAAACAGTTTTAAATGTAACCAAAACAAATGGACTAATTATTTGTTTTCTGCTTGATTCATTAAAATTAATCATTTTATTTTTTTAATCACCAGAACGGAACCAGGTTTTTGTTCCATAATTAATTTTATTCTTGGGGAAAAAAAAACCCAAAAATCCCTTTTGTTCATCCTACAAACTTTAATGGATCCACATTTATTTATACAGCGTTTTTAAAAACACACTGAAATCCAAAGTTTTCTTTATAAAATATGTTCAAATAAAAAATGATGTAAAAAAAAACAACAAACAACCACAAAACGAGTTATGGTAGATGTTTTAATCTGTAATCTTAATTTTGGTTACTAAGTTTGCAGAAAAGCAAAGCTCTCGATTTACAAGTCGATCTACATTCCCACCCTCACCATGGTAACCAGGATCTACGTTCCTACCCTCACCATGGTAACCAGGATCTACGTTCCTACCCTCACCATGGTAACCAGGATCTATATTCCTACCCTCACCATGGTAACCAGGATCTACGTTCCAACCCTCACCATGGTAAACAGGATCTACGTTCCTACCCTCACCATGGTAACCAGGATCTACGTTCCTACCCTCACCATGGTAACCAGGATCTAAGGTCCTACCCTCACCATGGTAACCAGGATCTATGTTCCTACCCTCACCATGGTAACCAGGATCTACGTTCCTACCCTCACCATGGTAACCAGGATCTACGTTCCAACCCTCACCATGGTAACCAGGATCTACGTTCCTACCCTCACCATGGTAACCAGGATCTACAGTCCTACCCTCACCATGGTAACCAGGATCGACATTCCTACCTTCACCATGGTAACCAGGATCTACGTTCCTACCCTCACCATGGTAACCAGGATCTACGTTCCTACCCTCACCATGGTAACCAGGATCTAAGGTCCTACCCTCACCATGGTAACCAGGATCTATGTTCCTACCCTCACCATGGTAACCAGGATCTACGTTCCTACCCTCACCATGGTAACCAGGATCTACGTTCCAACCCTCACCATGGTAACCAGGATCTACGTTCCTACCCTCACCATGGTAACCAGGATCTACGTTCCTACCCTCACCATGGTAAACAGGATCTACATTCCTACCTTCACCATGGTAACCAGGATCTACGTTCCTACCCTCACCATGGTAACCAGGATCTACGTTCCTACCCTCACCATGGTAACCAGGATCTACGTTCCTACCCTCACCATGGTAACCAGGATCTATGTTCCTACCCTCACCATGGTAACCAGGATCTACGTTCCTACCCTCACCATGGTAACCAGGATCTACGTTCCTACCCTCACCATGGTAACCAGGATCTACGTTCCTACCCTCACCATGGTAACCAGGATCTACGTTCCTACCCTCACCATGGTAACCAGGATTTACGTTCCTACCCTTACCTAGGGTAACCAGCTGTGGGTGGTGACCGAAAGAATGAGATCGCGGGTACAAGCGGCCGAAATGATCTTCCTCTGCAGGGTGACTGAGCTCTCACTCAGAGATCGGGTGAGGAGCTCTGCCATCCGGGAGGAGCTCGGTGTCGAGCCGCTCCTCCTCCAGGTCGAGAGGAGCCAGATGGGGTGGTTCGGGCATCTGGTCAGGATGCCCCCCGAGCGTGTCGCGGGCGAGGATTTTCGGGCACGTCCCACCGGGAGGAGACCAAGAGGCAGACCCCAGACCTCTTGGAGAGACTATGTCTCACAGCTGGCTGGGGAACGACTTGGGATCCTTCCAGGTGAGCTGGAGGATGCAGCCGGGGAGAGAAAAGCCTGGGCTGCCCGCTTGAGGCTGTTGCCCCCGCGACCTGACCTCGGAACAAGCGGAAGATGACGGAACGGAACGGAAAGTTTGCAGATGACACCACCGTGCTGGATCTGGGTGGGTGCTGGGACCCTTTACAGAGAGGACATCTGGAGCCTCACACAGTGTTATTCAGAGAACAACCTCTCCCTGAAGACCAGGAAGACAAAGGAGGTGATAGAGGACTACAGGAGGTCCAGGAGGACTGAAGACGGAGCGTGTTATTCCCGGGCACCCACGTCTCCGCAGACCTCTCGTAGACGACCAACACCTGGTGATGAAGGCCCTAAAACGTCTCTTCTTCCTCAGGAAGCTGAAGCTTTCTGGACTCTCCTCTCAACTATAAACAAACTTCTACAGAGCCCCTATGGAGGGCATCCTGTCTCTCAGTGTGACTGTGTGGTATGGCAGCTGCACCACACAGGATAAAAAGAACTAGGCCCGGGCGGTGAAGACTGCACAGGGGATCGTAGGCTGCCAGCTGCCAGATCTGGATTCGGTCTACAGCTACAGAGTTCAGCAGAAGGAAACACGGATAGTGATAGACCCCACCCACCCAGGTTACAGATTGTTTGTACCTCTCCCATCAGGGAAACGGTACAGGACCATCGCAACCAGTGTTCCCTCAAAGCTGCGCGCCTGCGCAATTGCGCACTGCTTGCAGATTAAAAGCGCACAAGAAGACTTATGCAGCACACAAAAAATAAACTCAATCTAAACTGAAGATTGTAAAATGAGACAAAACTCAGGAACATATCTCTGTCTTTTTTCTTTCTGAAACAAATTGCTTCAAACCACCGCTTCGGAGTTTGGCGCGTTACCACTGGTGACGTCACCAAAAGTAAACTTTTTGGTCCACCCCCTTCTGCTCAGGAAGCTTGAGTGTTTGCTCAGAAACACAAAAAATTAGAGGGAACATTGATCACAACCACAATAAAGAATCTAGAATCTTGTAATCTCAGTCCTTGTGGGGGTTCTCTTACTCCATCTGTGCTCTCTGAGCTACAGAAGGAGGGTCTATGAGCAGAAACATCCCGGTTCTGTGTAGTTATAACTCTTCTGATCCTGTGAGTAAGTACGACTATGCCAGGTGGGACTAGTGTTGTTCCACCACAGTGAAGGATCAAGATGTGGAGCTTTTAGTGACAGTTTGAGATCTCATTAGGATTCACTGGAAATTCAAACATCGTTACTGTCAGGAGAGTAGTCTGTTCCCCCTCTGTGTCCTGTTTCCCCCCTCCCTCTTGTCTGTGTGTGTGCACTAGTCACACCTGAAACTCATCTACTCATCTGCTGCTGCATAAATGGAACAGTTTTTGACACACTCTTGGCTAGATCGTTTGTTCTTCATGCTTGACTTGATATCCAGTTTTTTGGCTCCAGCTCTTACATCAGAACCTGCCTAGTTTATCTGTTTTTGTTTTCTTTATTTGGACTTTTTATCAATCTAATTAATCTGCTTATGATTTTTTTCATCTGAGCCTGTCTGTTGTGTCAAGGGTATATTTTTGGCCTTGGCTCCACAATATGACAATTGCCATGGTAACCCACATTCACCCAGCGTAGAGCTAACTACTGTTTGTCCTTTTGGCTGTTCCACCAAGCTGCTGTTCCATCTCCACCCTACCTTACTCCGCTCCACCTAGCAGCTGGTCTGAAGCTGTTTGGAGTTCTCTCTCAGACTGCTTGGAGCTACTGGATGACTAAATCCTCTGAATCTGTATGTAAGATGTTTTATGTTGACACAAGATTAAAGAAATAAAACTGATTAAAATTGAATGTTAGACTTAAATCTTATGAGTTCCAAATCCTGCAGGATGTTCGTCAGAGACAGACTGGAAGCATGCGTGTGCATCCAGTCCTCACCGGGCGGGGGATAAAACCCCTCCAGCTGAAGACACTGATAGCATGTTCCCCTCCATCCATCTCCATCAAAGCTCATGGTGGACGTGACAGATGGGGCTGCTGACACACGGAGCGTGGACTACGTGCCCTCACTTGACCTTGTATTGGGTAAAGGTCTGAGCAGTGCCACTCAGACGGGTCTCTGAGGACCGGACACGGATCACACAACCAACCTGGAATAACTAAATAAACACTGGGGATATCATGGGACGGGTTTCAGACGATTCACAGGCTGTTGCTGTGACGAGGTTTTAAGGAGGACGTTAAAACATGTCATCATTGGAGCATCATGTCTCATGTCACCCACAATCCAACCCGGGATTGTGGGTGCCCCTTTACCCACGCTGCAGGGCATCTTTAAGACCCTCTTCATCCCAAATCCACCAGTCTGCTACCAGCAGACCTCACCAGCAGACTTAAAGACAGCTTCACCTTCAAGATGTTAGGAATCTAAACTCTCTCCCTCCTGCCCTCTCACCACCCCGCTCCTCTCGACCCCCTATCCTTACCCTCCATACCCTCCATACTCACCACCCATGGTGGATGAACTACTCCCTTTTTGTACTTAAGTAAAAGTACAAAAGTAATTTGTGTAAATTTTACTTTTTAAGTAAAATGTAAAAGTATTCGACCATAATTCAAATGTTGTTTTTTTTGTCCTGTAGGGTCACAGATAAATACTCTATAGGGGCGGATCCAGAGTATCATCCCTTGGCTCCTGGTTTTGGTCCACAAAAAAAAAAAAAAAAAAAAATGAAGAAGAAATGAAAGGGGACTAGTCAAGCTACCACCTTACAGGGCCAGCAATTGGCCACCAAAATGCAGGAAGATGACTCTTATTTTTTAAAAGGTTATAGGGGGAGGCAGGCGGGGGGTTTGTCAATTACCACTCGACCCTCCCTTTAGAAAATCCTTGGATCCGCCCCCGCTCTGTGTAATGATGGGTCAACTTTTTTATTTAAAAGTAAACAAAACAAACAACGATCTTCTGACTTTTTTTTAATGTTTTATGTTAATTTTTTGGTGAAAAATGTCTACTCTCAATTCTGATTGGTCCTCAATTCTTTACTTCTTCTGCCTCTTGGAGACCGCAGGCGATTGACTGCTCCCTCTACAGGTTGATTTTGGCGATGCGGCTTCAAGATAGTTTTCAAATTTCAGACCGAAAATGTAACAAAAAATGCAAAACACACTTTTAAAAGTAGCGAAGTAAAAGTAAAAAGTACAGGTCTTAAATTTTACTCAAGTAAAGTATGAAGGATTACTCTATTCATCCCTCACCGGGGAAATTTGTGTGCTGCACTCCTTAAACCGCAGCAGGCTGCCCTTTGACGGCGCCAATTGTGGGAGAAACAGGGGTTAGGTGTCTTCTCCAAGGACACTAGACGTACTAACTGTGGGTCACCAACCCGCGAACTTCTGATCCGCGGACGATCACTCTAACCCCTGAGCTGCCGTCTTCCCTGTCTTCCCGAGCAAAGTACAGATACACAATTTTTTTACAGTAACGAAGTACGTTTACTTCGTTACGTTCCACCACTGCTCACCACTTCTTTTTATGGTCGTGGGGATTTTAAGCAGTGCTATTTTAATTGGTCAGGTTTAGATTGTTTTCAGACCGGCTCAGACGTCTGAAGACACGGTTTTAACACGGATACATTTATCATCATCTCTGTAAGTAAACGATGATTGGCTCACGTGTACGTGTGTTTAAAACTGAACGGATTCGTGTTTCAGAGCTTTTAAAGAATCCATTCTTTATCTTTTATCAGGGGTCCTGGAGGTCAGAAGCCAAGCCTCTCTCTGGGGATGAAGATAAGGATTTATTGGCTTCGTCTTCTTCGTCTTTAAACACACTCTGTTTATTTAAGACGCTCAAACGGAAACGACTCGTTTCCTCATTTAACAAACAAGATGCTTTAGATTAATCAAACTAAAATCTGATGTAAAGATAATAAAATCTTTTCTTAATAAATTCCTCACAGTCTGACGTTCTCTCCGGTCACGTGCACGTCGTGCCGGTTATAAAAGAAGTGTTAATGACACCTACTTTTTTTTTTTTTTTTTTTGCATTATTCAGCACATTTTGAGGCACATGTGAGGTTACATCACCTCTTGAGAAGGAGAACACGTAAACACCACACGTCTAACACTCACAACCAGGTGTGCGGGTACACGTGTGTGTCAGAGGGCACTCCTGCATCTTCATCGGTCACACCAACTATCTTCATGTCTTCCTTCACTGTATCCATGAACCTCCTCTTTGGTCTTCCTCTAGTCCTCTTTCCTGGTGGTTCCAAACCCAGCATCCTTCTTCTGATGTACTCTCTCTCTCTCCTCTGCACATGTCCAAACCATCTCAGTCTGACCTCTCTGACTTTAAAACCTCTAACATGTGCTGTTCCTCTGATCCTGTCCATCCTGGTCACTCCCAGAGAGATCCTCAGCATCTTCATCTCTGATACAAACATCTCTGTTTCCTGTCTTTTCCTCAGTGACACTGTCTCTAGACCAATCAGCATGGCCGCTCTCACCACACTGTGTCTGACCAATCAGCGTGGCCACTCCCACCACGCTGTCTCTAGACCAATCAGCATGACCGCTCTCACCACACTGTCTCTGACCAATCAGCATGGCCGCTCTCACCACACTGTCTCTGACCAATCAGCATGGCCGCTCTCACCACACTGTCTCTAGACCAATCAGCATGGCCGCTCTCACCACACTGTCTCTAGACCAATCAGCATGGCCGCTCTCACCACACTGTCTCTGACCAATCAGCATGGCCGCTCTCACCACACTGTCTCTAGACCAATCAGCATGGCCGCTCTCACCACACTGTCTCTGACCAATCAGCATGGCCGCTCTCACCACACTGTCTCTAGACCAATCAGCATGGCTTTTGGGTCTTCTTCACCTGGTGTTGGTAGTCCGCGAGAGGTCTGCGGAGACGTGGATGCCCAGGAATAACATGCTCCGTCTTCAGTCCTCCTGGACCTCCTGTAGTCCTCTATCACCTCCTTTGTCTTCCTGGGGTTCAGGGTGAGGTTGTTCTATGCACATCACTGTGTGAGGATCTTGACCTCCTCTCTGTAGTGGGTCCCAGTACCCACCCAGACCCAGCACGGTGGTGTCACCTGCAAACTTAGTAACCATGTTCGTGGGATGGATGGTGGTGCCGTCGTTGGTGAAGAGGGTGAAAATATGTACGTCTACCGATCCTCACCACCTGGGGTCTGTTGGTGAGGAAGTCCCTGATCCACAAACAGAGTGATGGTGACAGGCCGAGGTAGTGGAGCTACATGGCCAGCATGTCTGGAGAACGGTGTGTGTGTGTGTGCACTCAGTGAGTGACAGGTCCGTCTGCATCAACACTCCTAACATTCCAGCAGTGACACAGATACGGGGGTGTCATCACACCTGGTGCTGTCGCAGCGGGTGGGATACGAGGGGGGGTAAATGACTGGTGTATCATCACGTCTTCATCCGCCCCGACGTTTTTACTCCCAAACTGAACCATAAAAACATTACTGGGACAAAATTAAATGATTCATAAAGTCAGTCACCTTCTTATCCGTCTGTCCCTTTCAGGGTTGCGGTAGGTGCTGGAGCCCATCCGAGCTGATTCAAAGCAAGAGGCAGGGTACACCCCGAACAGGTTGCCAGTCTGTCGCAGGGCCACGCACATACAACCGGGGGAAGGATGTATGTGCATCCTTCCCCCCTTCCATCCTACCGGGGGAAGGATGGCTTGGTGAGTGGGGCGACCGCTCCGTAACCGGAAGGTCGCAGGTTGGATCCTCCGCCCAGAGTCCATGCCGAGGTGTTCTTGAGCAAGACACCGAACCCCCAGTTGCTTCTGATGATAGTGGTCTGCGCTTTGCATGGTAGCTCCCATCATCAGGAATGAATGTGTGTGTGTGAATGATTGTATGGAGTAAATGAGTAATGCATGAAGCGTCTTTGAGGATCTAGAAAAGCGCTACATAAGTTCAATGCATTATTATTATTATTATTATTATGACCATCCACACACACACACAGACACACATTCCTAGGGTCAATTTGGCACCGGCCAATCAACCTAGCATACATGTCTTTGGAGGAAACCGGAGTACCCGGAGGAAACCCACGCAGACACAGGGAGAACATGCAAACTCCACACAGAAAGGACAGTGTTCCAAGCCTCGTCCCCACCCGGGACTTGAAACCATGACCTAATTGCTGTGAGGCCACTGTGCTACCCACTGTGCTACCCACTGTGCCACCGTGCCAGTCCCTGATTCATAAAGAAGAAATAAAATTATATTTAAACTATTTTACAGAAATTTTCAGGCTGATTAACGAGAAATTATGTTTAAAATCTGGTCATTAATTAGTCCTGATTGAAGCTAAACAACGTGTTCGTTTTGGGTCTAATTAGTCCGTCTCATTAAATCCCAAAATTATGAATTATTATAACCATTAATCCTGTTTTTAAAGAATTATTTTCATGTTTTAATTTTCATTGTTTAATTAAATTTCAGTCTGAAAGCGGCCATCTTGTTTCTGTTCAGATTTCAGTTTAATTTTACTTCTGATTCATTTCCTCCTCTTTTGAACTGCTTCCATGTTGGAGTCACAGGAGAAGCCGGATTCTAATCTGGCTGATTTCAGGCGAGAGGTTGGATACACCCTGAACAGGTCACCAGTCTGATGCAGGGAACACACACTCATTCAATGGGACAGTTTTATAGCAGCTAATCCAGCTAACATGTATGTTTTTGGAGAGTGGGAGGAAACAGAGTGGAGGGAGATAGTGGCTCAGTGTTAGAGCGTTCACCCGCGGACCGGAAGTTAACCGGACGTTTGCTGGTTTGAATCCCACTGAGTTCACATCTAGGTGTTCTTGGAGAAGACGCCTAAGCCCCTGTTTCTCCCACCATTGGCCCCGACCTGGCAGCCTGCTGTGGTGTAATGCAGCACACAAATTTTCCTGCCAGGGATTAACAAAGTTCTGTTCCGTCGTCTTCCGGGGTCGGGTCGCGGAGGCATCAGCCTCAAACGGGAAGCCCAGGCTTCTCTCTCCCAGGCTGCATCCTCCAGCTCACCCTGGAGGATCCTGAGGTGTTCCCTGTCCAGCTGTGAGACATAGTCTCTCCAGCAGGCCCGGGGTCTGCCTCTTGGTCTCTTCCGGGTGAGACGTGCCCGTAACCCCTCGCCCGCGAGGCGCTTGTTAATCCTGGTTAGGATTAACAAAGTAAAATAAAAAAATTTTAAAAACTGAGGAAACCCACGTAAACACGGTAGAACATGCAAACTCCACGCAGAGAGACCAACGTTCCAAGTCTCACCCTGCTTTGGGACTCCCTGACCTTCTTGCTGTGAGGCTACAGTGCTAACCTTTACACCAGCCCTTTAACTGATGAGTCATCAGTTTTTTTTCATTAAGTCTCTAATGTTTGCTGGATGTCGACCTGACGCAGGGTCGGTCGGTACAGAGACATTTAAAAACAGCAGGTTCGAAGACGTTTGGATGTAAAACAAAATAAAATCCAGGTTTGAGTCTCTTTAACTGCAGAAGTTTTTATTTTTCTTCATCGTCGGCCGAGATGAACAAACACGTTGAAATGTACCAGAATAAAAACACATGGGTTTGAATGTGTGAGGGGGTTCAGGATTAACGGGGAACAGAAAGCAGAGAAGTGAAAGTCGGAGCTACTCTGCACATTCACAGATGAAAATTTTATGACACTAAATCTAGACAGACTTTTAGTGTCAGTCAGGATTACAGCTACAGCCCGAACACTCATGAATTTTTAAAGCAGGAGAGAGATCCCAGCGTGCCGGATCCAGCAGGAGATATGTGGAGAAAACAGAGAATCCGCTGAGTAAATAAAGAAAGGAATCAATACGAGCAAAAGCAAACATTCTGCAGTCTGTCTGCTTTAAAAAAAAAAAGAAGCTCTGAAAACATCAGAAAAATGAACGGATTCAGTCTAAAGTAAGAGCGAGCTGCTGGAACGACGTCCTGAGACAAGATGGAGAATCTGTAAGGAGTCCTGCATCAAACTGGAGGTTGGAAGGTGAGTGGTGGAGGAACAGAGCCAGACCTTCAGCAGTGTTCCATCTGAACCGATCAGAGTATTGTTATGAAACCACAAACTATCAAAGCTCAAAAATCCGTTTTTTTATTATTTAAACAGGTGCGTATTTATGTATTTAAAATCTACCTTCGTACCCTCACCATGGTAACCAGGATCTACCTTCCTACCCTCACCATGGTAACCAGGATCTACCTTCCTACCCTCACCATGGTAACCAGGATCTACCTTCCTACCCTCACCATGATAACCAGGATCTACCTTCCTACCCTCACCATGGTAACCAGGATCTACCTTCCTACCCTCACCATGGTAACCAGGATCTATGTTCTTACCCTCACCATTGTAACCAGGATCTACGTTCCTACCCTCACCATGGTAACCAGGATCTATGTTCCTACCCTCACCATGGTAACCAGGATCTACGTTCCTACCCTCACCATGGTAACAAGGATCTACGTTCCTACTCTCACCATGGTAACAAGGATCTACGTTCCTACCCTTACCATGGTAACCAGGATCTACATTCCTACCCTCACCATGGTAACAAGGATCTACGTTCCTACCCTCACCATGCTAACCAGTATCTACGTTCCTACCCTCAACATGGTAACCAGTATCTACGTTCCTACCCTCACCATGGTAACCATGATCTATGTTCCTACCCTCACCATGGTAACCAGGATCTATGTTCCTACCCTCACCATGGTAACCGGGATCTACGTTCCTACCCTCACCATGGTAACCGGGATCTACGTTCCTACCCTCACCATGGTAACCGGGATCTACGTTCCTACCCTCACCATGGTAACCAGGATCTACGTTCCTACCCTCACCATGGTAACCAGGATCTACGTTCCTACCCTCACCGTGGTAACCAGGATCTACGTTCCTACCCTTACCATGGTAACCAGGATCTACGTTCCTACCCTCACCATGGTAACCAGGATCTATGTTCCTACCCTCACCATGGTAACCAGGATCTACGTTCCTACCCTCACCATGGTAACCGGGATCTACGTTCCTACCCTCACCATGGTAACCGGGATCTACGTTCCTACCCTCACCATGGTAACCAGGATCTACGTTCCTACCCTCACCATGGTAACCAGGATCTACGTTCTTACCCTCACCATGGTAATCAGGATCTATGTTACTACCCTCACCATGGTAACCAGGATCTACGTTCCTACCCTCACCATGGTAACCAGGATCTACGTTCCTATCCTCACCATGGTAACCAGGATCTACGTTCCTACCCACCACCATGGTAACCAGGATCTATGTTACTATCCTCACCATGGTAACCAGGATCTACGTTCCTACCCTCACCATGGTAACCAGGATCTACGTTCCTACCCTCACCATGGTAACCAGGATCTATGTTCCTATCCTCACCATGGTAACCAGGATCTACGTTCCTACCCTCACCATGGTAACCAGGATCTATGTTCCTACCCTCACCATGGTAACCAGGATCTACGTTCCTACCCTCACCATGGTAACCAGGATCTACGTTCCTACCCTCACCATGGTAACAAGGATCTACGTTCCTACCCTCACCATGGTAACCAGGATCTACCTTCCTACCCTCACCATGGTAACCAGGATCTACCTTCCTACCCTCACCATGGTAACCAGGATCTATGTTCTTACCCTCACCATTGTAACCAGGATCTACGTTCCTACCCTCACCATGGTAACCAGGATCTATGTTCCTACCCTCACCATGGTAACCAGGATCTACGTTCCTACCCTCACCATGGTAACAAGGATCTACGTTCCTACTCTCACCATGGTAACAAGGATCTACGTTCCTACCCTTACCATGGTAACCAGGATCTACATTCCTACCCTCACCATGGTAACAAGGATCTACGTTCCTACCCTCACCATGCTAACCAGTATCTACGTTCCTACCCTCAACATGGTAACCAGTATCTACGTTCCTACCCTCACCATGGTAACCATGATCTATGTTCCTACCCTCACCATGGTAACCAGGATCTATGTTCCTACCCTCACCATGGTAACCGGGATCTACGTTCCTACCCTCACCATGGTAACCGGGATCTACGTTCCTACCCTCACCATGGTAACCGGGATCTACGTTCCTACCCTCACCATGGTAACCAGGATCTACGTTCCTACCCTCACCATGGTAACCAGGATCTACGTTCCTACCCTCACCATGGTAACCAGGATCTACGTTCTTACCCTGACCATGGTAACCAGGATCTACGTTCCTACCCTCACCGTGGTAACCAGGATCTACGTTCCTACCCTCACCATGGTAACCAGGATCTATGTTCCTACCCTCACCATGGTAACCAGGATCTACGTTCCTACCCTCACCATGGTAACCAGGATCTACGTTCCTACCCTCACCATGGTAACAAGGATCTACGTTCCTACCCTCACCATGGTAACAAGGATCTACGTTCCTACCCTTACCATGGTAACCAGGATCTACATTCCTACCCTCACCATGGTAACAAGGATCTACGTTCCTACCCTCACCATGCTAACCAGTATCTACGTTCCTACCCTCAACATGGTAACCAGTATCTACGTTCCTACCCTCACCATGGTAACCAGGATCTATGTTCTTACCCTCACCATGGTAACCAGGATCTACGTTCCTACCCTCACCGTGGTAACCAGGATCTACGTTCCTACCCTTACCATGGTAACCAGGATCTACGTTCCTACCCTCACCATGGTAACCAGGATCTATGTTCCTACCCTCACCATGGTAACCAGGATCTACGTTCCTACCCTCACCATGGTAACCGGGATCTACGTTCCTACCCTCACCATGGTAACCGGGATCTACGTTCCTACCCTCACCATGGTAACCAGGATCTACGTTCCTACCCTCACCATGGTAACCAGGATCTACGTTCCTACCCTCACCATGGTAACCAGGATCTACGTTCTTACCCTCACCATGGTAATCAGGATCTACGTTCCTATCCTCACCATGGTAACCAGGATCTACGTTCCTACCCTCACCATGGTAACCAGGATCTATGTTACTATCCTCACCATGGTAACCAGGATCTACGTTCCTACCCTCACCATGGTAACCAGGATCTACGTTCCTACCCTCACCATGGTAACCAGGATCTATGTTCCTATCCTCACCATGGTAACCAGGATCTACGTTCCTACCCTCACCATGGTAACCAGGATCTATGTTCCTACCCTCACCATGGTAACCAGGATCTACGTTCCTACCCTCACCATGGTAACCAGGATCTACGTTCCTACCCTCACCATGGTAACAAGGATCTACGTTCCTACCCTCACCATGGTAACCAGGATCTACGTTCTTACCCTCACCGTGGTAACAAGGATCTACGTTCCTACCCTCACCGTGGTAACCAGGGTCTGCGTTCCTACCCTCACCATGGTAACAAGGATCTACGTTCCTACCCTCACCATGGTAACCAGGATCTACGTTCCTACCCTCACCATGGTAACCAGGATCTACGTTCCTACCCTCACCATGGTAACAAGGATCTACGTTCCTACCCTCACCATGGTAACAAGGATCTACGTTCCTACCCTTACCATGGTAACCAGGATCTACATTCCTACCCTCACCATGGTAACAAGGATCTACGTTCCTACCCTCACCATGGTAACCAGGATCTATGTTCCTACCCTCACCGTGGTAACCAGTATCTACGTTCCTACCCTCACCATGGTAACCAGGATCTATGTTCTTACCCTCACCATGGTAACCAGGATCTACGTTCCTACCCTCACCGTGGTAACCAGGATCTACGTTCCTACCCTTACCATGGTAACCAGGATCTACGTTCCTACCCTCACCATGGTAACCAGGATCTACGTTCCTACCCTCACCATGGTAACCAGGATCTATGTTACTATCCTCACCATGGTAACCAGGATCTACGTTCCTACCCTCACCATGGTTACAAGGATCTACGTTCCTACCCTCACCATGGTAACCAGGATCTACGTTCCTACCCTCACCATGGTAACCAGGATCTACGTTCCTACCCTCACCATGGTAACAAGGATCTACGTTCCTACCCTCACCATGGTAACCAGGATCTACGTTCCTATCCTTACCATGCTAACCAGTATCTACGTTCCTACCCTCACCATGGTAACCAGTATCTACGTTCCTACCCTCACCATGGTAACAAAGATCTACGTTCCTGCCCTCACCATGGTAACCAGGATCTACGTTCCTACCCTCACCATGGTAACCAGGATCTACGTTCCTATCCTCACCATGGTAACCAGTATCTACGTTCTTACCCTCACCATGGTAACCAGGATCTATGTTCTTACCCTCACCATGGTAACCAGGATCTACGTTCCTACCCTCATCGTGGTAACCAGGATCTACGTTCCTACCCTCACCATGGTAACCAGGATCTATGTTCCTACCCTCACCATGGTAACCAGGATCTACGTTCCTACCCTCACCATGGTAACCAGGATCTACGTTCCTACCCTCACCATGGTAACCAGGATCTACGTTCTTTCCCTCACCATGGTAACCAGGATCTACGTTCCTACCCTCACCATGGTAACCAGGATCTACGTTCCTAACCTCACCATGGTAACCAGGATCTACGTTCCTACCCTCACCATGGTAACCAGGATCTACGTTCCTACCCTCACCATGGTCACCAGGATCTACGTTCCTATCCTCACCATGGTAACCAGGATCTACGTTCCTACCCTCACCATGGTAACCAGGATCTACGTTCCTATCCTCACCATGGTAACCAGGATCTACGTTCCTACCCTCACCATGGTAACCAGTGTCGGTGACAAGTGAAGGAATGAGATCAAGCGGCTGAAATGATCTTCCTCTGCAGGGTGGCTGGGCTCTCACTCAGAGATACGTAGGTTGAGGATCTCTGCCATCCGGGAGGAGCTCAGATAAGAATCGTTCGCTCAGTTTGGTCATCTAGTTAAGATCCTCTTAGAAGCTCTTTCTTCACAACAATGGATCAATGCGGTGTCCTAATTATTGCAGACGTCGCTCCAATTCGTCTGACGATCATCCGCTCCATCCTTACCCCAGTTTAAACAAGACCCTGAGATACTTAGAATGCTCCACTTGGGGCAGGACCCTGTCCGGATTGCCAGAGGGTATTCCTCCCTTTCTGGACGAAGACCATCGGTCGTTTAGAGTCGGTCACTCACGTTTTACAGCTACTTCTACCATAAAGATCTCATCATGACAACCATCCTGAATGAACACCCCAGCTGTGTGACATCTGGTACCACACGACCCCCTCCAAACTTTCTAAAAAGTAAAAAGATATGAATGATTATTTTTTATTAATTCGGCAAAAGTTACTTTTGGAATTTTGTTTTTTAAGAACTTGTTTTTAATCAACAAAAAAAAAACACATTAAGTCAGTTTTTCTGTTTTGACAAAAACAAACTGTTAAAAAGATCATTTGATTAAAGAAAAGATTTAAAACTACATTTATTTCTGGGATTTTTATGCCATTTATTTCTTATTTTCATTTTAAAACATGTTTGAAGAGTTTTTATCGTTTTTTTTCACACATGGTCGAGTCATCTGCTTCTCTCCTGCTCGGTACCGGATACCATCTAAACCACGTTCATTTGTTTTCCACACCTCTGCAGCCGACGCTCAGACGGATAAACAGGCGTAGACTCCAGTGTCTCTGGAGACAGAAGAAAGCCAACTGAACACCTCCTGACCAAGTTGCCTGCTTCAGTTTATTTGACATTTGTACGCCTTGGGATCAAGGAGTGCGTATCGGGGAACCTGATGAGCAGCAGTGGTGCACCACAGGGAACAGTGCTACCACCCTTTCTCCTCACACTGTACACCAGAAGTACTCAGACGACACGGCGATCGTTGCATGTGTGAGGGAGGAGGACGAGACAGAGTACCGGGACCTCATTGGTCTGGTTCTGAACTCCTCCAAGACCAAGGAGCAGGAAGCCCCTTCATCAACCTGAGAGAGCGTCGAGGTTGTTAACACCTACAAATATCTGGGTGTGCATCTTGACACCAAACTGGAGGTCAGAGCAGGCTCAGGTCCTGCATAAGGAAGGACAGAGCAGCCTGTTTTTCTTAAGAAGACGTTTGGTGACATGTAGAACATCTTTTATCAGTCTGTCGTTGGGTTCGTCTGCCGGGAGGACAGCAACAGGCTGGACAGACTGATCAGGAAGTGTGTATCTGTGGTGGGAGAAATGTGGACTCTGTGGGAGCTGTTTAAGAGGGGAGGATGGGGGCTTTAATGCAGGGTATCCTGAATAACCCTCATCACCCTCTACATGATGTTATCACGACCCAGAAGACAACCTGAAGTAAGAGGTTGCTCTCACTGCGCTGCAGGACTGAGCGCTTTAGGAGGTCGTTCATCCCTTCAGCCCTCAGGGAGATGTTTCTGGAAGGAACTGAGTCCTGTTTTATTTTGTATGTGTTGTTTTTATTTATTTGTTTGTACAGTTTGTGTGATTTTTGTTGCTGCTGGACATCAGAATTTCTCCAGCGGAAGATTAATAAAGTTTTTATCTATCTGTCCTTCCGGGTGAGCTGGAGGATGTGGCTGGGGGTGAGCGAAGCCTGGGCTTCTTGTTTGAGGCTGTTAAACTCTTAAAGATCTCTAACACGGTTACCATGGTTACCACGGTTACTCCGTCTGACCTGTTTTCTTTATTTATTTCCTCCAATCTCTCCATTAAAACGTGTTGATTAATTTTATTTAAATAGTTTATTTCTATGCTTTTTTAAATTATTTTCTTTCTGATGAACTTTTTCTTTTCTGAACGCTTTAAAAACCTTTTTTTTAAATCAGAGAAACGCTTTAATTCGTCTGCAGAGTGAACGAGTACCTGGATGAGATTCAAAGCAGCAGAGAAATGGATGAGATAACCATCGCCATGACGATAATTGTTTCTAATTATCGTCCACTTCTTCATCCTTTCCTTCCATCTTCCTCTCACTCCACGTTGGCTCGCGTCGCTTAGAGACGAAAAGCACTCTAATGGACAAACTGACTGGAGAGGTTTTCATTTTATTTCCTTTTTTTTTACCGTTTATCTGCGTTGCGCGGATCTGCACCACTCTGGTTGAGTCTCTCACTCTCTGGCTGGTGTAAATCATGCATGCTCGTCTCCCTCACTGGCCTTTTATTTCTAAAACATTACATTTTCTATTCTGACCTCACAGACCAGCTCGAATGGAAACTTTTATCTTTTTGTTTTTTATTGGAAACAGAAAACGATGCCATCGTTAAGGGTCCGACTGGCTGTCGGATTTGAGACCAGTTCGATTTATCACTAGAATCTTTTAATCAACAAACAACAAACACAACTAATTGGGAAATTCCAGATCACAAACACCAGAGAATGAGAGGAGGTTTGGGATTCGTTATAAAAACCAGATGCATGGCAGACTAGAACGACTTTAAGAGTGGTAACGATCTCCTCCGTGAGCCGCCACCTTATCGTGGTGATCCTAGGAGCTACAGTATGCTGTCCAGGGCTTAATGCCCCTGGTAGGGTCACCCAAGGCAAACAGGTCCAGAAAAAAACGCGGCTCACAAACCCGTATGAAGAGATCAAGGTTGGCCAAGTTGCCTTTGCTTGGACGCGGGTCACCGGGGCCCTCTCGTGGAGCCAAGCCGGAGGGTGGGGTACGAGAGTGAGCGCCCGAACGGAGGACATGGGCCACCCTTCCAGTGGGCTCACTACCTGCAGGAGGGGCCAAAGGGGTCGGGTGAAGGAGGAGATGGGTGGCAGCCAATGGCAGGGACCCTGGTGGTCAGACCCTCGGCTAGCTCTAGGGATTTGGAATGTCACTTTTCAGGCGGGGAAGGAGACCGAGCTGGTGTGCGAAATCGAGCGGTTCCGGCTAGATATAGTTGGACTTGCCTCGACGCACAGCTTGGGATCTGGAACCAGGCCTCTTGACAGAGGCTGGACCCTGTTCTGTTCTGGAGTTGCCCCAAGTGAAAGACGCCAAGCGGGAGTGGACATACTTGTTGCCCCCCAGCTTGGCTCCTGTGTGATGGAGTTCTCCCCGGTGGATGGAAAGGGGCGGGTCCTTACTGTCGTTTGTTGCTGTGCTAACCTCCAGTTTATTGAAGAAACTCGGCAAGATGACACCAGAGGACACCTTGGCTGGACGTCAAGGGTACCAGACGAATGTAGCTTGACTGGACGATGAGTAACCAGGGGGTATGAGCTCAGCAGAATGAGGACCAGACATACGAGCATAGCAGGAAGGCAGGGTGCACTAGGAGCTAGGGCAAAGAACCAGTATAGCAGGATGAGGTACCAGGATATGGAGGGAGACCATCACGGCTGCATGGATACAACACTGAGGTGCAGCAGAGGAGTGGATCAAAGGAAGGATGCAGGAAGGAAGTGGGGCACACCAAGGGTTAAACAGTCCAAAGGGAAACAAGGCACACAGGATCGGAACCCACACATCCAGACAGAAACGGACGTTTAACCTTTTGTTCATTATGTATGAATTTTATTACTCACAGATCTCGACAGATCGGAGTTCCAAAAACTAACCCTGATGCTAATTCCAATAGCGACCTGAAGTCTGGTAGGTCGTAGATCTCGATGGTAAGATCTTCTGGAAGGGAGGGGGAGCGTTTTGGGCATGCTCAGAGGTGCAAAGTCACAGATCTTGATGGTTGCAGTTCTCTTCAGGACACCTGGCCGTCTTCCCACCCCCCAATCCAGTAAGGGATAGATGGTTAAGAAGGTGACTGACTGATTGACTGACCGACCGACCGACCTACTGACCGACCGTCCGACCGACCGTCCGTCCGATCGACAGTCCGACTGACTGACCGACCGACCAACCTACTGACCGACCGTCCGACCGACCGTCCGTCCGATCGACCGTCCAACTGACCGACCGACTGACTGACCGACCGTCCGTCCGTCCGTCCGACCGACCATCCAACTGACTGACCGACTGACTGACCGACCGACTGACTGACCGACCGTCCGACCGACCGTCCGTCCGTCCGACTGACCGTCCGACCGACCGACCGTCCAACTGACCGACCGACTGACTGACCGTCCGACCGACCGTCCGACCGACCGTCCGACCGACCGTCCGTCCGATCGACAGTCCGACTGACCGACCGACCGACCAACCTTCTGACCGACCGTCCGACCGTCCGTCCGATCGACAGTCCGACTGACTGACCTACCGACCGTCCGACCAACCGACCGACAGACCGACCGACTGACTGACCGACCGTCCGTCCGTCCGAC
>LR738559.1:22330000-22357500 GCA_902685375.1 Neostethus bicornis | reverse complement strand
AGCCTGCCGGTGACTCCCACAAGAGTCTGAGTCCAGGCAGCCCAAAACATTCCACCGAGCAGGTCGGCCAGCTTGAGAACCGAACTTTCCGACACATCCAGTGTCCATCCAGGCCAGCGGTCGGCAACCTTTGACACCGAAAGAGCCATTTGAACCCGGTTTCCACGGAAAAGAAAACACTGGGAGCCGCACATCTAAAATGAATAAAAAAAAAACTTCTACTACTTTACCGCAGCATGTTTCTTATGAAAACCACGTGCTACAGAGAAAAATACCGTAATTTCACGGCCATTAGGCGCACCGTACGAAAAGGCGCAGCCTCAGTTTTGTGCGCCGTTGCTGTATTTAACACACACATAAGGCGCACCGTACGAAGAGGCGCAGTCTCAGTCACACACCGCCTTACAACAACACACTCGCAAGCATGCAAATGTACGTATTAAAAAATAGTCAAGTGCTTCTCAAATAGTGGGGCGCGTGTGATCCTGTGGAACACGTTTTTCTTTTTTGCCGTACTAGAATAAAGTGTAATTGTACATCCACTACAGTAGTTGTAGTTTATAGTTTAAATAAGAATTATTTTTATTAAATTCAAGTTAATTGATGCACTTTAAATATTTTCTGTTTCACACTAAAAACGATAAAGCTGTTCTTTTTCTTTTTTTTTTTTCTTTAATGTTAAAGGAGGAAACAATGTTATGCAGAAGTGTACTTAGAACCAGGGGTCCCCAAACTTTTCTGCGCCACGGACCGGTTTAGTGTCTGATAATATTTTCACGGACCGGTCTACAGGTGATAAAACCAGCCGGGAAAACGGGCTTTTTAAAATCAATAATAATACATTTAAATCCACGTTGTCATCACGAGAAAATTTATTAGCAGCGTCTTTATAACGTGGAAAAATTCTCTCTGCTAGAACGCACTCTGGTTGCCATGGTAACGGTAAACATACCTTCAAAATAAAATACATCACAAAAACAAAGTGAATAAAAATACTAGTTAGACACCTCACTCTTTAATGTTCTCATGCTTTTCTTTCAGGTCCGCTTCACGGGCACCGCTTTTTCTTTTAGGTCCGCCTTTTCTCACACACAAGGCGCACCGCACGAAAGGGCGCACCGCTCATTTTGAAGAAAATTTTCGAGTTTTAGGTGCGCCTTATGGCCGTGAAATTACGGTACATTGTATTCATTTAATGAACACATTTTGAATTCTTGAAAAATAATAACAATGAATGTCTCTTTCAAATAAATTAAAAAGCTGAATTTAAATTGTCCATGTAGCAAACGAAAGCAGAAAAATGCCATGAGGCGTCATCCTTATATCCATTTATCTAAAATGAAGATAACACTGTATATATTGCTTTTTCTTACCTTTACACTTTGTATAAACAACTATAGTGTGGTTATGTCTTATGAAGTGCTACGGAGAAAATTTAATTTTACCGATGTAATGAACACATTTTGAATTCTTGAAAAAATAATAATGTCTGAATGTCTCTTTCAAATAAATTAAAAAGCTGAATTTAAATTGTGCATGCAGCAAACAAAAGGGAAAAATCCGTGAGCCGTCATCCTTATATCGCCTTGGGCTTTCAAAGTATGCAGTGGAGCATACTTTGTGATATTTCAAGATCACAATAATCTTCAAATTTAGAACTAAAATAATATAAAAAACTAACACAAATAAAACACACTTCAATTAAATACAAAAAAAAAAATTTGGTAATTTATTTTCCCAAGCCAATCAGAGCCGCATTATAAGGATGAAAGAGCCGCATGAGGCTCCGGAGCCGCGGGTTGCCGACCGCTGATCCAGGCCAATCAGCAGAAAGCCGTTGGTCACTAATCCAAACATGCAGATGTCTTCCCCGTCCTCGATGGACGTCACTGACAGACACACGACTTTTCACTGTTTCTAGGGGTTCAATATGTAGCCATGAACATATCATCAAGACACCAAAGCTCCCCTCCATCCGTTCTCCGGATTGAAAAAATGTTATCAATAGCGCTGAAAGCTCGACTGACCAGTTCCATGTTGGTAGATCTTTGAAGAGTGAGGCTGCACACAGAGCGAGACAGCCTCTGACAAAAAAAGACAAAACAATTCTGGGAGAAGACAGAAGAGGAGACACTGAAGAAATGTCCGCTTCCCTCGAGAGCCAGCAGACAAAAAATATTATTATTAATTTTTCCATGTTTTACCAACTTTATTGTGGATTTTTTTTTTTACTTAATTCTGGATTATTTTACTTTTTTCTGGTTCTATCATCCAGCTGTGAGGTACAGATGTTCCACAGGGTCAGGGTTAATCCTAACCCAAAGTCCTGAAATAAAACCAGAAATATCTAAACTTTTATAAAAAAATCCATGTTGCACCAAAATAAGTTTGTTTTTCTCCATTTTGTTTCTAACGTTGTTTTTCTCTTCCGTCATCTTCCGCTCATCTGGGGCCGGGTCGTTGGGGGCAACAGCCTCAAATGGGAGGCCCAGGCTTCTCTCACTCCGGCTGAATCCTCCAGCTCCCCCGGAAGGATCCCAAGTTGTTCCCCACCCAGCTGTCAGACATAGTCTCTCCATCAGGTCCAGGGTCTGCCTCTTGGTCTCCTCCCTTTGGGACGTGCCCGAAACACCTCACCAGCGAGACGCTTTGGGGGCATTGGGAGATTTTTTTTTTTTTTACCAGGAAGGACGTTTTACACGTGTTTTTCTCGTTCTGATCGTGACTCGTCGAAGCATCGTAACAAATGAGAGAAAATAAGAAAATCAGACTGACAAACTTCTAGAAAGAATCAGAATGAAGGTTAGTCAGAGTAAGACAGAGTACATGTGTGTGAATGAGAGGGATCCAAATGGAAAAGTGAGGTTACAGGGAGAAGAGATAAAGAAGGTGGAAGATTTTAAGTATCTAGGATCAACAGTCCAGAGCAATGGAGAGTGTGGAAAAGAGGTGAAGAAGCGTGTGCAGGCAGGCTGGAATGGGTGGAGGATAGTATCAGGTGTGATGTGTGACAGAAGAGTTTCAGATAAAATGAAAGGAAAAGTGTAGAAAACCGTGGTGAGAGCGACCATGCTGATTGGTCTAGAGACAGTGTGGTGAGAGCGGCCATGCTGATTGGTCTAGAGACAGTGTGGTGAGAGCGGCCATGCTGATTGGTCTAGAGACAGTGTGGTGAGAGCGGCCATGCTGATTGGTCTAGAGACAGTGTGGTGAGAGCGGCCATGCTGATTGGTCTAGAGACAGCGTGGTGAGAGCGGCCATGCTGATTGGTCTAGAGACAGCGTGGTGAGAGCGGCCATGCTGATTGGTCTAGAGACAGCGTGGTGAGAGCGGCCATGCTGATTGGTCTAGAGACAGGGCCATGCTGATTGGTCTAGAGACAGTGTGGTGAGAGCGGCCATGCTGATTGGTCTAGAGACAGTGTCACTGAGGAAAAGACAGGAAACAGAGATGTTTGTAGCAGAGATGAAGATGCTGAGGATCTCTCTGGGAGTGACCAGGATGGACAGGATCAGAGGAACAGCACATGTTAGAGGTTTTAAAGTCAGAGAGGTCAGACTGAGATGGTTTGGACATGTGCAGAGGAGAGAGAGAGAGTACATCAGAAGAAGGATGCTGGATTTGGAACCACCAGGAAAGAGGACTAGAGGAAGACCAAAGAGGAGGTTCATGGATACAGTGAAGGAAGACATGAAGATTTTTGGTGTGACTGAAGAGGATGAAGCAGATAGGGTTAGATGGAAGAAACTGACTTGATGTGGCGCCCCCTGAAGGGAAAAGCTGAAAGAATAAGAAGAAGACTGACAAATGGACAGAAAGACATGTTTTTTTTTCTTCTAGTTTGAGTCATTTTATTTTGAAAATCAGCCAATATTAAGTCTTAATTCAAAGTAAACAAACAAACATGACGACTATTCTTTATTATTTAAGCACTAACACTTCCACCCTGCAGAGGAGTGTTTAGAGCAGAGGAAGTCCAGAAGGGCCGGTGGACTCGTGGTCTTCATCAGAATGACGTGACCCTGCGTCTATTTTTGAGGAAAAACTCAGAGAAGTTTTATTGTTCAAAAAGTCCAGCCTGAAGTCTGGATTTAGAGAAATTCTCATAAAAATGTCTGGAATGATTTTTCAGGGAGCAGTTCTGTGTCTCGTGTGGGGAATTCCCACCCACAGACACCTCGAGTCCTGCTTTTATTGGGTCAAACCAACCAGAATGCACCATAAAATATTTAAATAAATTCATAGGAAGGAAAAAAACTCTGTGAGTCTGATTTTACTTCAACGACATCAATATTAAAAAAAACAGAGAAAAAAATGTTTGGAATGCATTTTTTTTTCTTGTAATAAATAAAAACAAATTGGGAGATGTAGTCCTTCCTGTTGGGAGATGTAGTTCCTTCCTGTTGGGAGATGTAGTTCTTCCTGTTGGGAGATGTAGTCCTTCCTGTTGGGAGATGTAGTTCTTCCTGTTGGGAGATGTAGTTCTTCCTGATGGGAGATGTAGTCCTTGAGTTAGGAGATGTAGTTCTTCCTGTTGGGAGATGTAGTTCTTCCTGATGGGAGATGTAGTTCTTCCTGATGGGAGATGTAGTTCTTCCTGATGGGAGATGTAGTTCTTCCTGTTGGGAGATGTAGTTCTTCCTGTTGGGAGATGTAGTTCTTCCTGATGGGAGATGTAGTTCTTCCTGATGGGAGATGTAGTTCTTCCTGTTGGGAGATGTAGTTCTTCCTGATGGGAGATGTAGTTCTTCCTGTTGGGAGATGTAGTTCTTCCTGTTGGGAGATGTAGTTCTTCCTGATGGGAGATGTAGTTCTTCCTGTTGGGAGATGTAGTTCTTCCTGTTGGGAGATGTAGTTCTTCCTGATGGGAGATGTAGTTCTTCCTGTTGGGAGATGTAGTTCTTCCTGTTGGGAGATGTAGTCCTTCCTGCTGGGAGATGTAGTCCTTCCTGTTGGGAGATGTAGTCCTTCCTGTTTGGAGATGTAGTCCTTCCTGCTGGGAGATGTAGTCCTTCCTGTTGGGAGATGTAGTCCTTCCAGTTGGGAGATGTAGTTCTTCCTGTTGGGAGATGTAGTTCTTCCTGTTGGGAGATGTAGTTCTTCCTGATGGGAGATGTAGTTCTTCCTGTTGGGAGATGTAGTTCCTTCCTGTTGGGAGATGTAGTTCTTCCTGTTGGGAGATGTAGTTCTTCCTGTTGGGAGATGTAGTTCTTCCTGATGGGAGATGTAGTTCTTCCTGTTGGGAGATGTAGTTCTTCCTGTTGGGAGATGTAGTTCTTCCTGATGGGAGATGTAGTCCTTCCTGATGGGAGATGTAGTTCTTCCTGTTGGGAGATGTAGTTCTTCCTGTTGGGAGATGTAGTCCTTCCTGTTGGGAGATGTAGTTCTTCCTGATGGGAGATGTAGTCCTTCCTGATGGGAGATGTAGTTCTTCCTGTTGGGAGATGTAGTTCTTCCTGTTGGGAGATGTAGTCCTTCCTGATGGGAGATGTAGTTCTTCCTGTTGGGAGATGTAGTTCTTCCTGTTGGGAGATGTAGTCCTTCCTGTTGGGAGATGTAGTTCTTCCTGTTGGGAGATGTAGTTCTTCCTGTTGGGAGATGTAGTCCTTCCTGTTGGGAGATGTAGTCCTTCCTGATGGGAGATGTAGTTCTTTTTATTCAAATTTTTCTTAAAATTTTGGCTTAATTTGACTTTTTATCTTAGACATATTTCACCATTTTTTATTTCAGACCGTCTCATTCTTTCCTCCCTCTCTTCTCGGACACAGTGTGAGGATCAACCTGATGGAGAGCGTGTGTTTCCCCTTTTAAAGTGATCCTGTAACACGTCTGAATATGTAATGCCCCCCTCCACCCCCACAACCCCCTGCAGCCTGTCTGTGTCTGACACACCGTCTGGAGATTGTGCTGCTGCTCTGCAGCAGTTTGAAGCTAATGTGATCAAACACGCCGCACAGCGACCTGCTCTGCAGCGAGGGAGACGGTGGCATATTTGGTTCTGTCAGGTGTCCCCACGTCTCCATGACAGCCTAGGAGGCTCACACCATGACAATAACACCCCTACCCTCCCTCCACCCCCCTTCCCATCATCCTGCTCAGACACTCCATTAATTACACGTCTTGTTTGATGCAGGATGGCCGCCAGCCCACATTTCTCTCATTCCTGCTTCTGCTGTCACACACAGGTTAATCAGGTTAGTCACAAGTTAATGCAGGTGATTACAGGAACAAGCTGGAGGTGTGCCAACTTCTCCATGGCAACCTGTCGCTAAGACACAATCTGATCACAGCCTCATTCTGAAAACGAGTTTTAGGACTGATTTATCGGCTGATATTTTTACTCACAATCTGTAAAAATGTTGCTTGATTTTCTGTTTAAAAATCCATCCACAAGGAAGTTTACACACTCCTCTTCTACACACACTGTGAGACATCGCTACAGAGTGGAGGAAGAAAGCAGAAACAGACATTTTTCATCCTGTTCGTTGTTCTGTGTGTATTCGGTCAGTGTTTTTCAACCACTGACACGCAGCACACTAGTGTACCGTGAGAGATCATCAGGTGTGCCGTGGGTAATGATCCCATTTCACCTCATAGGTGATCGAGAAGCCCAGGCTTCTCTCACCCGGGCTGCATCCTCCAGCTCACCCAGGAGGATCCTCAGGTGTTCCCTGTCCAGCTGTGAGATATAGTCTCTCCAGCAGGTCCTGGGTCTGCCCCTTGGTCTCCTCCCGGTGGGACGTGGCCGAAACACCTCACCAGCGAGCTGCTCGGGGACATTCTGACCAGATGCCCGGACCACCCCATCTGGCTTCTCTCGACCTGGAGGAGCGGCTCAACACGGAGCTTCTCCCGGGTGGCAGATGCCCTCACCCGATCTCTGAGTGAGATCCCGGCCAACCTGGGGAGGAAGCTCATTTCGGCAAATTGTATCTGCAATCTCATTCTTTCGGTCACCACCCACAGCTGGTTACCACGGTGAGGGTAGGAACATAGATCCTGGTTACCATCGTGAGGGTAGGAACGTAGATCCTGGTTACCATGGTGAAGGTAGGAACGTAGATCCTGGTTACCACGGTGAGGGTAGGAACATAGATCCTGGTTACCATCGTGAGGGTAGGAACGTAGATCCTGGTTACCATGGTGAAGGTAGGAACGTAGATCCTGGTTACCATGGTGAGGGTAGGAACGTAGATCCTGGTTACCATGGTGAGGGTAGGAACGTAGATCCTGGTTACCATTGTGAAGGTAGGAACGTAGATCCTGGTTACCATTGTGAGGGTAGGAACGTAGATCCTGGTTACCATGGTGAGAGTAGGAACGTAGATCCTGGTTACCATGGTGAGGGTAGGAACGTAGATCCTGGTTACCATGGTGAGGGTAGGAACGTAGATCCTGGTTTCCATGGTGAGGGTAGGAACGTAGATCCTGGTTACCATGGTGAGGGTAGGAACATAGACCCTGGTTACCATGGTGAGGGTAGGAACATAGATCCTGGTTACCATGGTGAGGGTAGGAACATAGATGCTGGTTACCATGGTGAGGGTAGGAACATGGATCGTGGTTACCATGGTGAAGGTAACCAGGATTACCACACACATACCCTCAATTGAAATAAGCATTTCAGGAAGACGAAACAAAGGAAAAAAGTGTTAAAAAAAATCAAATATCTTCTAAGTTTTAGAATCACTTTTGTTTTGATTTGTATCTAATTATTTTAACAATGTTATAATTTTATTTTTCACCAGTTTTTTTAGGCCATAATATGAGTGACATCATCACTACTACCTGGTTTTTTTTTTTTTAACAGGAAATCAAACAAACACTTTCTGTTCATTCAGCAAATATAAATTAGGACAGAAGTTTTCTTCCAATCTGTTTTTATAAATAAGAGTAAATAAAATGAGTTTTATTTCCATTACTCTGCGTTTTTTTCTTTATTTGGATAAAGCAGGTTGGGGCAGCGTTCAGCAGCGTTCAGCAGGAAGAGGCTCTTTGTTGTGTTTGTTAGAGGAAGCACGGCCACATGTGGAACATCTAAACCCAGGAGATTAAAAGTCTCATTTTACCTTTAAAAACCTTCATCAGCATCCTGTAAACTTCAGCTGAAACCGCACAAAAAATACCTCTTTAGATTTGACCAGCGTGCATGTTTATTATTTTACACACGTAGGACACAAAGTACGCTGCGTCGCCAAAAATATTCACTCACCTGCTTCGAATCCCTTCTGAGATAAAACATGTAAGAATTCAAGATGGCTTTACTTTAGTTCAGTTGAACTAAGAAGTTCTTCTCCTTCCATCATTTCCCTTCAGGGGGCGCCACAGCAAATCAGTCTCTTCCATCTAACCCTATCTGCTGCATCTTCTTCAGTCACACCAACTATCTTCATGTCTTCCTTCACTGTATCCATGAACCTCCTCTTTGGTCTTCCTCTAGTCCTCTTTCCTGGTGGTTCCAAACCCAGCATCCTTCTTCTGATGTACTCTCTCTCTCTCCTCTGCACATGTCCAAACCATCTCAGTCTGACCTCTCTGACTTTAAAACCTCTAACATGTGCTGTACCTCTGATCCTGTCCATTCTGGTCACTTCCAGAGAGATCCTCAGCATCTTCATTTCTGCTACAAACATCTCTGTTTCCTGTCTTTTCCTCAGTGACACTGTCTCTAGACCAATCAGCATGGCCGCTCTCACCACACTGTCTCTAGACCAATCAGCATGGCCGCTCTCACCACACTGTCTCTAGACCAATCAGCCTAGCCGCTCTCACCACGCTGTCTCTAGACCAATCAGCATGGCCGCTCTCACCACACTGTCTCTAGACCAATCAGCATAGCCGCTCTCACCACACTGTCTCTAGACCAATCAGCATGGCCGCTCTCACCACACTGTCTCTAGACCAATCAGCATAGCCGCTCTCACCACACTGTCTCTAGACCAATCAGCATGGCCGCTCTCACCACACTGTCTCTAGACCAATCAGCATAGCCGCTCTCACCACACTGTCTCTAGACCAATCAGCATGGCCGCTCTCACCACACTGTCTCTAGACCAATCAGCATGGCCGCTCTCACCACACTGTCTCTAGACCAATCAGCATAGCCGCTCTCACCACACTGTCTCTAGACCAATCAGCATGGCCGCTCTCACCACACTGTCTCTAGACCAATCAGCATAGCCGCTCTCACCACACTGTCTCTAGACCAATCAGCATGGCCGCTCCCACCACACTGTCTCTAGACCAATCAGCATAGCCGCTCTCACCACACTGTCTCTAGACCAATCAGCATGGCCGCTCTCACCACACTGTCTCTAGACCAATCAGCATAGCCGCTCTCACCACACTGTCTCTAGACCAATCAGCATAGCCGCTCTCACCACACTGTCTCTAGACCAATCAGCATAGCCGCTCTCACCACGGTTTTCTACACTTTTCCTTTCATTTGATCTGAAACTCTTCTATCACACATCACACCTGATACTTTTCTCCACCTGTTCCAGTCTGCTTTTGTCGAAGTTTTCTGGCCACTGGAGGCTTCCGTTCGGTCGTAACCACCAAGGAACGAGTACGGAAAGCGCAATAAAGACGATAGAAGTACCATGGAAGACCCGAAAAAAAAATATGGAAGAGCCCTGGGAATGTAGTGTGATACGTTGGTCCAGATTACGAGAAACTTTGTATTTTATTTCTCAAAATACTCAACGCTGTTAAACACGTGGAAAAAACAAACATTTCTATAGATTATTGTTGAAAATACAGAAAGAATTTTTATTCCTTTTTTTGTTAAGTTTTTGGTTCAATTTGAAGATTTTTCAAAAAATCTGAATGTCTTTGTTGAAACATAATAATTGTTCAGTTTAAAAAGAAGTTTTTATATTTAAAAACTATTAAAAAAAACGTCATATTGTTCCAGAAAAAGAACGTATCTGTACGAAGGCACCACAAAAATGCAGCTATCTCCCGTCAAGAGGCGTTCGTCCCGAATCATCCTGAAATGTGACCACTCAGAAGCTCTTGGATTGTTTTAAACTTCCCAAATCACTAAGAAAGGGCTGAGAATCATCAATAACGTCCTGCATAAGAACCACGTTTCATCGCAGAGGTAACCGTATTCCCGTACATCCTACGGGAGCCCTACGTGACGGACGGTTAAAGAGACCAATGGAGGTTGTTAGAAGTTCCAAATTTTTATGGCGTAAGCAAAGCGATGATTCAGATCTACATGGCATCCACGTGGCATCTCCTGCTGCTGAAGCTGTTTTTTTTTTTATAACAAACTTTATTGTTAAAAAATAAACACATTTACATTAAAAATTTCACATTGACATCAATCCACTGAAGAAAACATTTACCATTTCACAGTTACATCTCCAGATGTGCTCCCTACTCTATCCTACCCCCCAGGAACAAAGAATTCAAACCAACTTAGACAGTCCCCCTCCACATCCCTGCCACATCCCTCTCCCCTTAGTCCTGTTCACACGTCCCAGGTATGTGTCGCCACATGCAACTCCCTGTAAAAGTCCACCATTGCCGTTACATTCGCTACAGCTGTCCGTGGTGGAACCAGTCTCTTCTTTTGAAAGGCAATGTTCCTTGCCCGCCACAGGGCGTCTCTGACGCAAGTAACCAAAACCCACCAGCACTGGGAGGGTGTCTGGTCGCCAACAGTCCGCCCATATAGCACAAGGCTATAGGTCAATTTGGAACTTTTTTTTTTGCAGCTGCAGCAGTTCGTCTGAAAGCCGCTAGTATCGACCTGCATGGTCTACAGTCAGTTTTGTTTTTGGTGAACGTGTGGAAGAAGTCGGACATCCGGGAACTTTGGTTATGTGACAGCTTATGTGCGTGAGCCTCAAAACAAAGCGTGACCAATCAGTACAGGGGTGTATTCCTGGTGGTAATTCCTCTTCATACTGATACATAACACTAGGTGGTAACACACGGAAGACGCACAATTTACCAGCTGCTTTCTCATGTTTTGAACGGTTTGTTTTACACCAACTGTCATGGCGGGTGTTGTCTATTGGTGGATGTGATGTCAGGCCCCGCCTTCTCAAAACTTGGCATCTCTGCTTTAAAAATAAGACCCAGGATAATCTGTGTTGTTGCTGCAGAAATGGGACGTCTCATTAGTTTCTCTGGCCGACCAAATGATCAAAAAAAGTTACCATCTTGTCATCATTCCACTCTGGAATTCACTGAGCTCCCTATGAAAGCAGTGTGCATGCTGAGAGTCTGCTTTGAAACACCCGTGGAGGTGTTTGGATGTTCTGATTCTGTTTGTTTTATACCAGCTCTGGTTCACTGGGGATTTCTAGTGTATCTAAATTCAGTGTGCAGAGACTTCCTGACTTTCTCTGCAGGTGCTGCGAAGCATCAAACCCCATCCTGACACAGAGGAAGTCAAAGATAAGAAGATGTTTCCTCTGCTTCATCCGAGAATCTTTATTCCCCACGCTGAGGCACAAAAAAAAAAAAAATCAGAACCATGTCAAATCTTTTCCTCTGACAGGTTTGTAAACACATCAGCTGTGAGTTTGGAGGTGTTTCAGAGCCTTCTCCCCGTTCCCCTCTCACACAAACACACACACACTGCTGGAGGGTCCTATCACGAACAACGGCAACACACACTCATCCATAAAGACCTCGTAAACCTGAGTAGTAACATTCTGCTCTTTGGATCTTTGGAATAATTGTGATGATGAACTTAAATTGTGTTTAAATCTTTTATGTTTAAAAAAGAAATTTAAGTTATTAATACTTAAAAAATATGCAAGTCTTGATGGTTAAATTCAAGCTTCTATAAAAAGTAAACAATTATGATGTGTTATGATTATGTTATGTGTTACGAATATGTGTTATGATTATGTTATATGTTATGATGTATTATGATATTATTATGTTATGTGTTATAACAATTATGATGACTTAGTATTTACTTATGTCTTTTTGCTTTTATGATGACATAAAAAAAAAAAAAAAAAAAAGGGTCGGCGTAATAAGCGTTTACTTCAGCCGTTACCTTTTCGGTCCTTTGCTAAAATATAATTATTTTTCTTTCTTTCATTAATGTGAAATTACACTGTGACCGAAATAAATAAATAAATTAAAAAAAAAAAAAAAAAAACCCTCACCATGGTAACCAGGATCTACATTCCTACCCTCACCATGGTAACCAGGATCTACGTTCCTACCATCACCATAGTAACCAGGATCTACGTTCCTACCCTCACCATGGTAACCAGGATCTACGTTCCTACATTCACCATGGTAACCAGGATCTACGTTCCTACCCTCACCATGGTAACCAGGATCTATGTTCCTACCCTCACCATGGTAACCAGGATCTACGTTCCTACCCTCACCATGGTAACCAGGATCTACGTTCCTACCCTCACCATGGTAACCAGGATCTACGTTCCTACCCTCACCATGGTAACCAGGATCTACGTTCCTACATTCACCATGGTAACCAGGATCTACGTTCCTACCCTCACCATGGTAACCAGGATCTATGTTCCTACCCTCACCATGGTAACCAGGATCTACGTTCCTACCCTCACCATGGTAACCAGGATCTACGTTCCTACCCTCACAATGGTAACCAGGATCTACGTTCCTACCATCACCATGGTAACCAGGATCTACGTTCCTACCCTCACCATGGTAACCAGGATCTATGTTCCTACCCTCACCATGGTAACCAGGATCTACGTTCCTACCCTCACCATGGTAACCAGGATCTACGTTCCTACCCTCACCATGGTAACCAGGATCTACGTTCCTACCATCACCATGGTAACCAGGATCTACGTTCCTACATTCACCATGGTAACCAGGATCTATGTTCCTACCCTCACCATGGTAACCAGGATCTACGTTCCTACCCTCACCGTGGTAACCAGGATCTACGTTCCTACCATCACCATGGTAACCAGGATCTACGTTCCTACCATCACCATGGTAACCAGGATATACGTTCCTACCCTCACCATGGTATCCAGGATCTATGTTCCTACATTCACCATGGTAACCAGGATCTACGTTCGTACTGTCACCATGGTAACCAGGATCTATGTTCCTACCCTCACCATGGTAACCAGGATCTACGTTCCTACCCTCACCATGGTAACCATGATCTACGTTCCTACCCTCACCATGGTAACCAGGATCTACGTTCCTACCCTCACCATGGTAACCAGGATCTACGTTCCTACCATCACCATGGTAACCAGGATATACGTTCCTACCCTCACCATGGTATCCAGGATCTATGTTCCTACATTCACCATGGTAACCAGGATCTACGTTCGTACTGTCACCATGGTAACCAGGATCTATGTTCCTACCCTCACCATGGTAACCAGGATCTACGTTCCTACCCTCACCATGGTAACCATGATCTACGTTCCTACCCTCACCATGGTCACCAGGATCTACGTTCCTACCCTCACCATGGTAACCATGATCTACGTTCCTACCCTCACCATGGTCACCAGGATCTACGTTCCTACCCTCACCATGGTAACCAGCTGTGGGTGGTGACTGAAAGAATGAGATTGCGCATAGAAGCGGCAGAATGAGCTTCCTCCAGAGGGCGGCTGGGCTCTCACTCAGAGATCGGGTGCGGAGCTCTGCCTTCTGGGAGGAGCTCGGTGTCGAGCCGCTCCTCCTCCAGGTTGAGAGAAGCCAGATGGAGTGGTTCGGGGATCTGGTCAGGATGCCTCCCAATTGCCTCGCTGGTGAGGCATTTTGGGCACGTCCCACCGGGAGGAGACCAAGAGGCAGACCGTGGACCTGCTGGAGAGACTATGTCTCACAGCTGGACAGGGAACACCTCAGTGTTTATTCATGAATTAAATTATTAACATCATTTAAACACAAATGTTGGTAAAATATATACTTTTTTATTTTTATTCTTACAAAGAAATATTATGAACGTTCATATTTAATCCTCTAAAACATCTGCTGCATCTGAACGTGTGTAAAATTATTCCTCTCATTTACATACAACAAAATACTTGATTTACATGTTGGTTTTTTTCACTTTTATTCACACAGATCTGCTTCTTCAAAACATAAAAAAAAAATCTTTCCCAGACTCGGCTGAATAAAACTCAGCCATAAGTGAAGCAGAGATTTTAAAAAACCTCCAAAAATACTCCTGTGTTCTCCATGAGAGCAGATTTGGGGCTCAGCAGCGCTCCCAGAAATTCAAGCAAATGAAGATGTACTTTAAATATTTTCACTGAGAGGAAAGAAAACTGCAGTCTTCATCATTTTTTTTTTTTAACTCACTCTATTCATCCCTCATCGGGGAAATTTATGTGCTGCTCCTACACCGCAGCAGGCTGCCACGACGGCGCCAATGGTGGGAGAAATGGGGGGTTAGGTGTCTTCATCAAGGACCCTAGACGTGCACTCAGTGGATTGCAAACCCGCAAACGTCCGGTTGACTTCTGGTCCGCTCTAACCACTGAGCCACCGTCCCTCCCCCCATTTAATAGGAGAGTAAAATAATTCAGAAAAACTCTGTTTCATCTAAAAAACAGTTTGAATTATAAATTAAATTTTAATTATTAATGTCTGGGATCCATTTTTTTTTTTTTTTGGGACAGAAAGAGGCACGGAAGTGAAAAAAAAAATCAAAGTGTGATTTGTGTGAAAAAGCTGGGGTACATTCAGTCAGGGCTCTGCGTTCATACACATCATGTCCACCACGCTGAGCATGCATAGCATAGTGGAGCACACCGTGTGCCCAAATAACCACACATCTTCTCCCTCTTGCATATAAAAAATTCAAGTAGAAAGAACCAGAGGCAATGCAGGAAAAGCAGAACGGAGAGGAAGCTAACACTAACCCACAGGTTGGACTCTTTTTTTTGGCAACAGGTAGAGTTTAAAATGTGCAGAGATGAAATGTGAGGATGAATAAGGGAGAAAGTAAAGAGGCCGTGCGGGATGAGACAGAAATCCAGCCTGAGACGAGTCAGACGTTCCTCTTTGGAAAAGCTTATGAGCCAGATGAAAACAGCTGCTGGCTGTTGGGATGCTGCTAGGAGCAGGAGGGAACATGGTGGACTGGAGCGTTCTATTCGTCCTCCGGTTCATACGGCGGTCCGTCGTTAAACACAGCATTATTTAATGAACCGAGTATTTCTTAAAGTCTGAAACTGCTCATAGTTACTCAATACTAACTATGGGTGAACTTATCGGTTGTTATGTCTTTCTTCCATTGATTTTAAAAGATTGACAGTCGTTTGAATTCTGCTGTAAAATAAACGATCCGTTCATACGAGTCGTCAGAATGACACAACTCGTGGATTCGAGTGAGGATGAAACTCTCACTCAGAGATCGGGTGAGGAGCTCTGAGATCCGGGAGGAGATCGGTATCGAGCCGCTCCTCATCCAGATTGAGAGAAGCCACGTGGAGAGGTTCGGGATTCTGGTCAGGATGCCTTCCAAGCGCCTCGGTGGTGAGGTGTTTCGGGCACGTTCCAACGGGAGGAGACCAAGAGGTAGACCTCGGACCTGCTGGAGAGACTATGTCTCACAGCTGGACAGGGAACGACTCAGGATCCTTCCAGGTGAGCTGGAGGATCCAGCCGGGGTGAGAGAATCCTCAGCTTCCTGTCTGAGGCTGTTGCCCTCCGCGACCTGGTCCTGGATAAGCGGAAGACGATGGACCGTAAAAGATCATTTATTGATCTGATGGCGAAATTCTTTACTGCGTTTTGAACAACACAGCTGGGAGCCATGACTGTGCCAGTAGTGGGTGTAACAGGGTCAGGTTGGTCTTCTCTGAGGATTTCTAACAGTTACTTTTTGAGAAAAGAAGAGGTCGTTTGTAAGAGGGACGCTACAGCATGAGTTCAGGGTGGGAATCAAACCGGGGTCTCTGATTACAAAACTCCACGGTTAAAAAACATGGGGAGGCATGTCTCTTCTTGAACTGTGAGGAGCTGGTTCTATTCCCACTGGGCCCATGCCTGTGTTCCTTGAAAAGACACCTCACCCCGTACTTGCTCACACTATTGGCGCCGTCACGGCTGCCTGCTGTGGCAGAACAACATTGGCGACTTGACCTGAAGCAGGTTCATAGAAACGAATGGTTGCTGATTGAAAATTTCAAACAAAAAAATATAAAATAGTTACTTAAACAAACTGTGGATCAAAGCGAGGGCCCACCGTATCTAACGCTCCTCACACAGGAGTCAAAGTGCGGTCCGTGAGAGCCGGTGTCCTGAGGGTTTTCCGTCTGTTCTTACATCTTACACACCTGATCCAGGGAGTGAGTCATTGTGCCAAATTTGATTGGTTGTTGATTTCACTTCCTCTGCATTGAATCAGGAACACAGGGAAAACCTTCCGGACACCGGCCCCCGAGGACCAGACTTTGACACCCCTGCTTAGTAGTTTCTATCCGATTCATTCATGATGTATTTTTTCAAACGGACGGTTTCCATCGGGTAGAAAGCGGTTCGGATCCAGCCGCTCTGATGTAAGTTAATCTTTAAGGCAGTAATCCGGGGACGCCCAACCGGTCGACTGGTCCCGAGTCGACCGCGAGACGTGTTGGAAAAATATATATATATTTATTTTAATGACAGAAAGTCGGGCAGGATCAGGATGACTGGTGGAGAAGATCCTTATACAATTCTAAATCATTTATTTTCAAACAATCCCAATTTGATGCCTGGAATTCACCCCAAATCTCTACTCAGCTGCAGATCTAAAGGCTTTTAAAAGAGTGGACGCATACTTCATCAAAAGACGTCGCGGTACTGGTAGATCTCAAGAGGTTTCCTAGTTTAAAAGTAGATCTTGGGACAAAAAAGGTTGGGCACCCCTGGTGTAACCTGTTCAGCAGATCTCACATGAAGACCCGCCCACTCCTGGACCCCCAAATACTCATAAACACCTGAGCCCGTTACTCAGTGTGAAAATCGACATGGTTCCTTCACCACAAAGTTAACGGCTGAGGGACTCAGCCTCTGATGGATGGAACACACATTAGAGGAGGCGGTATGGCAGCCAGGGATGGACGGTTGGTGCAAATGGGGGTTTGAGTGGGGGTGGCGGTACGCTTCAAGCATGAGTGACACAATGAGTGTCAGTTAGTCTTATTGATCCAGCAGCTACAGAGAGGGACAGAGAGGGACAGAGAGGGACAGAGAGGAACAGAGAGGGACAGAGAGGGACAGAGAGGGACAGAGAGGGACGGAGAGGGACAGAGAGGAACAGAGAGGAACAGAGAGGGACGGAGAGGGACGGAGAGGGACAGAGAGGAACAGAGAGGAACAGAGAGGGACGGAGAGGGACAGAGAGGGACAGAGAGGAACGGAGAGGGACGGAGAGGGACAGAGAGGAACAGAGAGGGACGGAGAGGGACAGAGAGGGACGGAGAGGGACAGAGAGGAACAGAGAGGGACAGAGAGGGACAGAGAGGAACAGAGAGGGACAGAGAGGAACAGAGAGGGACGGAGAGGGACAGGGAGGGACAGACGTGGACGGGTGAAAACGGGACCAGAAATGGATGAAAAAGATGGAGGTAAAGTTATGCAGATAGAAGGCGGGGCTTTGAAGCCAGTTTGGAAGATCTTTTAGGGATAAGCGCCATCTTTTCTGCTTCCTCATTGGTTGGCATCATGGGTTAAATTCCCACAGAGTTTGCTGTTCTTTAACAGCGGGCATCGTGGGGTTTTTTTGTATCTACTATTTTTTGAAGTACTTTTATTGGTTCAGAATATTTACCATAAAAACTCCCGCCCTTCTCTCGTTCCCTGCGTAGCTCCGCCCACTGACACTCCCTGCTTACGTAACAATGTGGGCGTGGCTGAGAAAATTGAATACAAGTTTTAAATGAAACAGAAAACTACTTTTAGGAATGTTTTGATATTAGAAAAACGTCCAAAAAATAACAGAGAAAAAAATATCTAATTTGCATAACCCCGCCCCTTTATTTATTTATTAACCAATCAGTGAATCCGATTTAAATGAAAGATCTTCCAAACCAGCTTCAACATCTGACTGAGTTACCACGACGACCGGGATGAGGAATGTTAAAGCAACATGTGGGCAGATGTTCTGTACAAACACGGTTAGGCAGCTTAGTGAATTAATTGCTTCAAAATAAAAATAAATTATTATAAAATAGATTTCTGTACATTTACATATTTAAAGAGCAGTTTCTGCCTTTGATTTAAAAAAAAACAACTAAGTGAAAAAAAAAAAACGTCCATGTCAATCCCAACCAAAGTTATGTCCAGTCATCTGATAGAACTTCATGTTGAAGGGTCTGTAGAAGTCCCGTAGTCTCTGCACCACCTCGGGGTGGATGTTGGGGTGGGTTCTCCCTTTGGTTTTACCCAGGCAGTGCGGCTTGCTGCTGCCCTCTGCTTTCTTCAGGCACGGGAACCCCTTGGTCTGGTTAAAGTAAAAGTGTTTGTCTGTGATGATCCTCTTCAGACCTAAGAAGTCCTGCACGCGGCCCAGCTCTCCGGCCGGGTCGCTGATCAGACGCTCGCCGCTGACGAACAGGATCTGCTCCATGGGGAAGTACTGCAGCCAGTTGTCCAGGTGCTTGGCGTAGATGCCGATCTGGATGGCGCTCCACGAGGTGTCGATCAGACCCGTAGTCCTGTTTTTAAAAGTCAGACTCTCAAAGGAAGGGATGTCCGGCTTCTTGGACAGAGTCTGTGTGTAGTCTGAGATGGCCCTGGTGACCGGGTCCCTCACCACCACAATCAGCTTGGTGTCCCTGGACATGGCTGAGATCCTTGCTGGAGCCTCTCTGGTTACAAAGTAACTGGGGGTCTTCTCCATGGTGATCTGGCCCTCCAGGGTCTTCGGCATCAGCTCCCTGAGGAAGTAAAAGAAAAGAAGAAGGTTAGGAGGAGGATGAAGCGGGGAAGGTCTCACATAATGACATTAAGTTGATTGAGTGGACTCTGTTTCCGGATCAATGTCTCCCTGAGTCTGTTTGGTCTCATTACGGAGCCTGAAAAGCGATTAGCGCAGGCGGGGCTCCATCGGTAACAAGCTCAGTTAGATACGGGATATCTCGCTCCCGACAGGAAGAAGGAAGCACAGACCCAGAGGTCCTCATGGAGCTTATTTAATTCTATCCTTTCTCACCTTCACTTGTTCCCTGGAATCCTCCAGTAAGTAACTACGAAGTTTGATTCAATGACGCCTCGTTTTAAAGAACGTTTGAACCAAAACCAAGTCAGAGGAAGACTGATACGTAAACTAAGCGGTCTATCTAGGCGAGGGAGGCCGTAGACTTAAACTCTGAGTAAAGTTAGAAGCTGCCAAACGGTGAGACATGGGTAAAAGAGGAGACTAGTGGACAGAATCTGTAGTGAATTGAGGACAGTGAAATGAAGCATTTGAAGCAATGATGAAACACATAAATCCCTGTCAGAGTAGGACCGTACATAAGAAAAGATATTTAATTAAGACACATTGTTAATGATTAATCACCATGTTTCCACTCATTTTTGAACCATTCGTGTCATGGACCCACTGCCACGTAATATTTCATACCCTAAGAATTCTGATCCTAATCATCATGCAAATGGACTTTAAATGTCATCAAAATCATTGCTTTGGTTTTTCTGGATTGTTTTGAATCTCAGGGTTTCAGAACTCATCAAATCAATTTTTTTAAGAACCAATTTGAGCACGATTAAAGTAAAAACTTCTGAATGCTGAATGTTTTTCTACTGGACCGAACAGATCAATACTTCCATCAATCTGGGAAAAAATAAAGATCTCTGCTGATGGAAAAAAGGAAATATGTGGATGAAAACAAACTCTTTTTCACAGATTTAGAGCTCACACTGCGCCGTCCAGATACAGACATGATGAGGAAGGATTCTACAGCTGCTAGAAGGACATTACAAAGCAGCAAACAGAAAGTGAGGAGGATCCTCCAGAGAAACAGAAAACATCTGGACGGTCATTTTGGAACTCAATGTGAAGACAGTTATGAATCAAAATAATACATGAAAATTTCAGGCTGGGATTTACTCAGCGTCCGACATGGATTCCTGTTTCGCAGCGACCGTCTTTTTGTCACGACTCGAAGGTGAAAATATTTTTTTATTTCACCGACAGATCAGTGTGTGTCAATCGAAGCCTTTCCATGATGACCGCCTCCCAGTCGTCTGTCTTTCTGTCTCTAGGACTCCACAATGAAACATCGCCATTCTTCACAATGTGGCCATACCAGCCTGTCAAAGCCCGATCCCATCAGACCTCAGAAGCTAAGCCGGCTGGGTCTGGGCTGCACTTGGATGGGAGACCACTGGAACTCCAGGTACCACGGTGGGACGGCTGTTGAGATTAAATTGCTGTTGTGTCCCTGGGTAAGACACTTCACCCACGTTGCCTAGTCTGAATGGTGTGTGTGATTGGTTGGTGATGGTTAGAAGGGCTGATGGCTTCTGTCAGTTTGCCCCCGGGCAGCTGTGGGTACAACAGTAGCTTACCATCACCTGGTATGGAGGGAATGAATGATGCATATGTGAAGCATCTTTGAGAGTCCTGAAAAGCGCCGTATAAGTACAAACACAGTCAGTCAGTCACCTTTTTATCCGTCCATCCACATACAACCACACACACACTCATTCCTAGGGGCAATTTGGCACTGGCCAATCAACTTAGCATGCATGTCTTTAGAGGGTGGGACGAAACCGGAGTAGCCAGAGGAAACCCACGGATACATGGGAAGAACATGCAAACTCTACACAGAAAGGACATTGTTCCAAACCTCCTCCACACCCGGGACTCGAACCCATGACCTAATTGCTGTGAGGCTATAGGAATACAATGCATTATTATTATGAGTAATGACAGGCGACACCGGCTCATTTAAATACTTATGCATATGCATCACATCATTTACATAATCCATTTATGGAGTTTTAGAGGCGTGGCCTGGGCGGCATGGAGATCAAGTTGTCTTCAATAAAGCTTCTAAATTTAATGTAAACAAAGTGCAAAACTGAGCAAAAACTTCATTTGTTAAAATCTGATTGTATTTATTTTAAATCAGACTCAGTAAAAAGTCTCTCTTTCCTCTCGTTCTGCTGACTCAAGCGTTTCCAGACGAAAAGCATCCCGACTGAAAGATGAAGCGACCTGTAACAGACCGAACCTGCTCCGGTCTTCAGGCTGTCTCTGCACCGCGTGCAGAGGAGGACATTCAATCGAGCGGCATCTGAGAGCAAAGGTTTTGGATGAAAAGCGAATGCCCTCTAATCTCTCCTTATCGGGTTTCAGGCGATGGTGGAGGAGATAAGAACAGTTTGAGAAGCAGATCAACTTTCCCTTTCTGGCCCGACCAGGCCGGGCCTCAGCAGATGGAAGAGGGTTCTGCTGCAGGGACGTTGTTTTAATCTGTCCGTGCACCCTAAACCCAGACAGTGGAGACATCTAACCCTCCTGTCTGCCTAGCACAATGTCAGCGTAATGTGAGAGAAGAGCAGATATCCTCAGAAGAGTTCTCAGCAAAACACAGTGCACGTTTCAGAGCACGAGTTCCCATCAAAAAAAATTAGGACATAAAAACGCCGCATGATGCAACATATTCATCCAGGAAGAGGAAACGAGCTAATCGGAGGCTCGGATCAAAGCGAACACACAAACAGATAAGATTTCTGTTTCACCCTGAAGCCGCCTTTTGTTGCCTCGGCCTGAACACTGATACCCCTTTGTGTTGACAAGCCGGTAGCAGCAGATCCCATTCAACGTGTAGTGTAATCCTTACAATGTGCAAGCCAAGCCGCGCTAACGCTGCTCCACGTAGCTCCAACTGCTCCGAGCATTAAGAAAAGCTGGAATCTGGTTCATGTTCATTTAACTTATACTTAATTCATGGAACGTTTTCACTCTGAGGATGCACGTTACAGGGAAACGCCCAGGTGGAAGCTACGGGCTCACACCATACACCTACGTTCCTACCCTCACCATGGTAACCAGGATCTACGTTCCTACCCTCACCATGGTAACCAGGATCTACATTCCTACCCTCACCATGGTAACCAAGATCTATGTTCCTACCCTCCCCATGGTAACCAGGATATACATTCCTACCCTCACCATGGTAACCAGGATCTACGTTCCTACCCTCACCATGGTAACCAGGATCTACGTTCCTACCCTCCCCATGGTAACCAGGATCTACATTCCTACCCTCACCATGGTAACCAGGATCTACGTTCCTACCCTCCCCATGGAAACCAGGATCTACGTTCCTATGCTCACCTAGCTGGTGACCGAAAGAATGAGATTTCAGATACAAGTGGCCGAAATGAGCTTCCTCTGCAGGGTGGCAAGGCTTTCACTCAGAGATTGGGTGAGGAGCTCCGCCATCCGGGAGGAGCTCGGTGTCGAGCCGCTCCTCCTCCAGGTCAAGAGGAGACAGATGGCGTGGTTCGGGCATCTGGTCAGGATGCCCCCAAGTGCCTCGCTGTTGAGGTGTTTCGGGCACGTCCCACCGGGAGGAGACCCAGAGGCAGACCCCGGACTTGCTGGAGAGACTATGTCTCACAGCTGGCCGGGGAACACCTCAGGATTCTGCCAGGTGAGCTGGAGGATGCAGTTGGGGTGAGAGAAGCCTGGGTTTACCGTCTGAGGCTGTTGCCCTCGAGACCCAGACCCGTAGAAGAGGAAGACAAATGAACAGAAAAAGAACCCGTCGAGAACCATGAAACACAAGAGCAGAAAAATGCAAACTTCCCACCAAGACACCCGTGTTAATCTGAGAATCAAACCAGCAACCTCTCTGCTAACTGGGAAGGCGGTGGATCAGTGGTTGAAGCGTTCGCCCGCGGGCCGGAAGTTGGCCAGAGGTTTACAAGTTCACATCCTGCTGAGTTCACGTCTGGTGTCCTTGAAGAGGACACCTGGCCCCCCGTTTATCCCACTATTGACGCCATGGTGGGTGGCAGCCTGCTGCGGTGTAGTGCAGCAGAGAAATGTCCAGGTGGGCGATGAATAAAGTATACTGAAATAAAAATAAACACCATCCGGAGCAGAATAACGCCCTCTTTTCTAGACGTGTTTGGACCTGAAGCCGCCAGCGATCTAATTATGATCACCGACTAAATCCAAACTAATTAACTTCCTCAAAAACAAACAACGAGGAGTAAATTTAACTGTTTGTTCAGCTTCTTAAACGTTTTCCAGAAGAATCAACCAAACACGCTCAAGCTGACGACTCGTCGTTCTATCGGGGTACAATGGCGACCGTGCTTTTAAGCTTTTTGTCCTTCCTTGTGCCAACATATAAAAAGAGTCCGGGCCGAACAGAAGAGGCAAACGGCTCCCTCCTAATCCCATTTCAGCATGACAATACGACCCGGAGATCGGAGGAGGCCCGGGTTACAATGTGCATGGTGATAGATTATGCTGATCCGAGCTCAGGGACCCCTTTTTAAACATCTAAAGTTGGGGGTTGCAGAGGCATAAAACACGGGGCCGGTCTGACTGGCAGGGTGAAACAAAACTCTGAGGAAACTCCTAAAAAAAAGCGCCAACTCTACAAGAAAAGCACACCCCTAATAAAAAAACTCCTCCTCTGACTGTGCCCACTCGCTTTCCCGGTAAAGGGGGTTCGAGTGGGACGAGTAGCTCTTGGAGAAACAATGCCCATTATGTTCCTTTTTGATTTATGAGGTTCTTCTTTTAAAGATTTCGTCAACAAACAGGCAATTCTGTGACACAAGCTCCTCTTTTTTCCTGCTTTCCTTTCAAAGTGAGCCATTGTGCCTGAGTGGAGGGGTGAGCGGGCCAGTGGTCAGGGCAGAGGGGCGTGGATGGGGGCAGGGTATGGAGAGCTGAATAGGAGCAAGGTGAAGGAGGAGGGGGATGAGTGGAGCACTTCTCTGAACCAGGAGAGAAGTGTCCTTAGAGAGCTGAGCGTGTGTCAGGATGGCACTCCAAACTGGAGATAGAAGATAGAATTTTAAGAGGTAGAAACCGTGAAGGTGTGCCTTCGTAGCTCCGGGCACTGCCCGTATTTGGCTTTGGTACAGGTTATTTTTTTCATTTCATCTTCTGAAGCACTTTCCCTGACGGGATCGCGTTGGGAGCCGGAGACTATTCCGACTGATCCAAGGCGAGAGGCAGAGTACACCCAGCCACCAGCCAGCCACCAGCCAGCCAGCCAGCCAGCCATCAGCCAGCCATCAGCCAGCCATCAGCCAGCCACCACCCAACCACCAGCCAGCCAGCCAGCCACCAGCCAGCCAGCCAGCCAGCCATCAGCCAGCCACCTTCTTATCCGTCTATCCCTATCGGGGTGCCGGGGTGTGCCAGACCCAATCCTGGCTGATCCAAGGCGAGAGGAAGAGTACACCCAGCCACCAGCCAGCCACCAGCCAGCCAGCCACCAGCCAGCCACCAGCCAGCCACCAGCCAGCCACCAGCCAGCCACCTTCTTATCCGTCTACCCCTTGCGGGGTTGCGGGCGGTGCAGGAGAGAGGCATGGTACACTCCGAACAGGTTGCCAGTCTATCGTGGGCCCACACACACACACACACTGGGACAGCCTGAGGCAGCCTGAGACAGTCTGAGGCAGCCTGAGACAGTCTGAGACAGCCCGAGACAGCCTCAGACAGCCTCAGACAGTCTGAGACAGTCTGAGACAGTCTGAGACAGTCTGAGACAGCCTGAGACAGCCTGAGACAGCCCGAGACAGCCTCAGACAGCCTCAGACAGTCTGAGACAGTCTGAGACAGCCCGAGACAGCCTCAGACAGCCTCAGACAGTCTGAGACAGTCTGAGACAGTCTGAGACAGTCTGAGACAGCCCGAGACAGCCTCAGACAGCCTCAGACAGCCTCAGACAGCCCGAGACAGCCTCAGACAGCCTGAGACAGCCCGAGACAGCCTCAGACAGCCTGAGACAGCCTGAGACAGCCTGAGACAGCCCGAGACAGCCTCAGACAGCCTGAGACAGCCCGAGACAGCCTCAGACAGTCTGAGACAGCCTGAGACAGCCTGAGACAGCCCGAGACAGCCTCAGACAGCCTGAGACAGCCCGAGACAGCCTCAGACAGCCTGAGACAGCCTGAGACAGCCTGAGACAGCCCGAGACAGCCTCAGACAGCCTGAGACAGCCCGAGACAGCCTCAGACAGTCTGGGACAGTCTGGGACAGCCTGAGACAGCCTCAGACAGCCTGAGACAGCCCGAGACAGCCTCAGACAGCCTGAGACAGCCCGAGACAGCCTGAGACAGCCTCAGACAGCCTGAGACAGCCCGAGACAGCCTGAGACAGCCTGAGACAGCCCGAGACAGCCTGAGACAGCCTGAGACAGCCTGAGACAGCCCGAGACAGCCTCAGACAGCCTGAGACAGCCCGAGACAGCCTCAGACAGTCTGGGACAGTCTGGGACAGCCTGAGACAGCCTGAGACAGCCCGAGACAGCCTGAGACAGCCTCAGACAGCCTGAGACAGCCCGAGACAGCCTGAGACAGCCTGAGACAGCCTGAGACAGCCCGAGACAGCCTCAGACAGCCTCAGACAGCCTGAGACAGCCTCAGACAGCCTGAGACAGCCCGAGACAGCCTCAGACAGCCTGAGACAGGATGACCCCACGGAGGCAGGAAGCGGGCTTATTTCTGTCTGAAGCCCCCCTTCTTTTGATTTAATGATAACCTTCTGCCCCCAAAATGCAAAATTTCACACAAAAAAAACCCTCTTTAGAGCTTCATTCGTTATTTTTTCATCAGATACCAAACCGTGTAGTCCTTCATTCATCCAGGAGTGATCCATAGTAGAAAAAGTTTCAAAAAAGTCTTCTGGACAGTTTAGTTCTTGATCGAGACGTTTCGACTTCCATCCGGAAATCATTTTCAATCTGAATGAAACTTTACCAACACAGAAGAGAAGCCTCAAGTGGTCCACAGTCTGCTGTACATCTGCATCTTAAATCCACCAAACACACTTTTGAGGACAGTGAGGTGAAGATTCTAAGTAGAGAGAAAGGATGATTTGAAAGAGGGGTGAAGGAAGCCATCTTTGTGATGAAAGAAAATCCCTCACTGAATCGGAGTGGAGGCCTTAGATACATTCTGCCCGGGATTTACAGCAGCCTTTTGAAGCCATGGACTTAAGATGACACCTCGTGACCCAGTTTCACGCCTCTCGTTAGCAGGAATTTCTATTCACTAGGCTTTTAGCATTTTTATAATAGGTTCGTTTACTGGTCTGTGGCTACAATAGGAGCCATTCACGGCCATCATAGGTAACACAGGCTCATTGGTCGAGCCCTTCATAGGTAACACAGTCTCATTGGTCGAGTCCTTCATAGGTAACACAGTCTCATTGGTCGAGCCCATCATAGGTAACACAGGCTCATTGGTCGAGCCCTTCTTACTATTTTTTTACCTTTTACTCATGTTAGTATAAATAGATCCAGGTTTCAGTCCATTTCATTCAGATTGAAAATGATTTCCGGATGGAAGTCGAAACGTCTCGTTCAAGAATTAAACTGAAGACTTTTTTGAAACTTTTTCTTCTATCAGATACAAAAGCTTTTTTATTTCTCACATGTCTCGATGTGAGAATTTGAATCTCAAATCAGGGTTTGAGGATTTGAATACAAACAAACCCAGAGACGTTCCGTGTTCAGCCGAAGTGGGCGTGTGGGGTGTGACGGGTTCTTCCACCCAACCTGTGGAAACAAACTGCTTCATTCAGGCTGAAGAATTCAGTCTATTTGGTGAAATTCTTCCATTTTTTTGGGACACACTGATCTACACGGTCCTCTCGACCTCTGACGATCGAGGCCTGAGGTCTGATGGCGGAGTGACACTCGACGAGCGAACACGAGAGGGAGGAAATTAGACGAGAAGCTCTGAAAAGCTCCGTTTCTTCTAACAAGAGCCTCTTAAAGCAGCTCTTATCCTCCACAGATGAGCCGCTCGTTTTCAGACGACACAAAGCAGCAGCTTAACTCTGATTGGACGATAAGCATCTGGAGGACCACTCCTTCATTTCAAAGTTAAACCTGCTGAATTCGATCTTTTCAGAAGAGTTCGGACACGACGTGAAAACCAAATGCAGATTTGATGCATAGACACGGTTTCACGGGCGGGTTCGGCAGACAAAGAAAAGAATGATGGATGGCACACACGCATGAATTCATGAAGGAGCTGCAGCGAGATAAAAAATGTGCTCATTATCCACACGCAGATTTATGAACCCTCTCCACACACACACACACACACACACACACACACACATGCTTTACGGTCACTATAAGGGAGGCAGGCGTGCTTTCCTCTATTGACACACTAAATATTTTCAGAAAGCGTTTAAGCTCATACGGAAGCCTGACATTTTGAAATATGGGGGTATGGCTATGGCTCCTCCCGAGAAATGTGGGACCCTCAGAGCGCCCTGGCATCTTATTCCCAGGCTGCAAAGAACCAGATCTGCCCCTTAAAGTTGAGACCGTGTGTGTGTGTGTGTGTGT
>LR738559.1:22255000-22317500 GCA_902685375.1 Neostethus bicornis | reverse complement strand
TGAGCCCAAACGAATAAACGGTTTAGAAAATAAAATAAAATCAGTTTAAACTTTTATTCTGAAATAAAATTTAAGCTGAAATAGTTTCTGTAATTTAAAGACCCTTTCTGTCCCTCAGTCCCCCTCAGTCCGTCCGTCCGTCCCCCTATCCGTCTGTCCGTCCGTCTGTCTCCCTATCCGTCTGTCTCCCTATCCGTCTGTCCCTCCGTCCGTTTATCCCTCTGGGTCCCTGGCCTGACAGATCCACATGGTCTCACTCTGACTCCAGGCTGCTCGGTCCGTCCTGTGACCCCTCACTCTGACTCCAGGGTCCGTTCTGTGACCCCTCATTCCCTAGGTCAGATCTGCCCGTCCCGAGGTGGACCCCCTCTTTCATGTTGGTTTAAATTGAACGGATGATTTTTAAGGGTGTTTTTTTTTTCCTCGTGAAGGAGGATCTAAACCTCATCATGAAACGAACAAAAAAAAACATTTTAAACTGTTTTAATTTGAAATTCCATCTTTTTTTTTTTTTTTTAATTAATTTACGGTCAGATTTTAAAGTTTTATTATTTTTTTGTGAATATTTTCAATCATAAAGTCATTTTTCAGATTATTTTTAATACTTTTTGACACATTTTTCTTGTTAATTTAATACAATTTGGTTCATTTTTGGTTTTTTTATAATAAATTTATTTTTACAGTTTCTTTCAGACAAAAAATAAGAGTTTATTTTAATTATTAATGAATTAAAAATCGTAAAAAATAATTAAAATTATGAGTTTTTTTTAATAAAATCAAGTTTTTTTTTGCTCTGAAAAAAAAAAGAAAAATTTTAAACCGCTTTTATTTCTTATAATTAGCGCCGCGCATGCGCAGTGAGTCCCTCCTCACGCAGACAGGTGAACCAGTCCTTACCTGTACCAGTCCAGTCCGTTCCCATAGTTCCGATCAAAGAAGTGGGGTTCAGCCCCCACAGCTCTAATGTCAGGGTGCACCCGCAGGAACTCCAGCAGAGCGCGCGTCCCCCCTTTCTTCACCCCGATGATGATGGCCTGGGGGAGCTTCTTACTCCCCGATCCGTTAGAGAAGCTAGACATGGGGCTGGGATCCGGAGCCCAGTCCTGATCCTGCTCCTCCTGCTGCGCCGCATCCCAGGGCTGCGTGGCCAGTAACCTGGACACCAGGTGGGTCCCCTGAACCCGCCTGCCCTCCGCCTGCAGGGTGGAGGCTGTGGAGCAGAACCCCGCGCAGGCGTACAGGGTGTAGAACCAGAGGAAGACCATGATGCAGAGCAGGAGCAGTTTTTTCTTCAGGGGTCCCGATCGACTAGTTTCCATCAGGCGCGTGCGCGCGGCGCATGCTGCAGCACACGCACGCGCCTCCACATGCTCCCCCAAAATCAGGAAAAAGATTAGAAATGAGTGTGAGCATCGAGAGGAGGTGGAGCGGCTCCAGGTCCAGGTGATGCTCTCTAGGTCCAGTGGGCGGGGCTCCAGGTCCAGGACGCGCTCCCTCCGCAGCGCGCAGCTCTGATCCAGCTGCGACTTACACGAGCTTTATACATCTGGATGGACCAATCAGAGAGCAGGGAGGGGCTTAGGATTCAACACACACACACACATACACACACACAGAATTAGAAACATCAGAAATCTAACAGACAGAAAATAAATTGTTCACTCTGCAACAGTGTGTGTGTGTGTGTGTGTGTGTGTGTGTGCGCGCGTGTCAATGTGCGCGTGCGCAAGTGTGCGTGTTTTCATTTCTTTAATATTTTTTCTGATTCTATTTTTCAGAGAGTTTTCCATGTTTTTTTTTTTAATAGTTTAAAAAACCGATTTATTTTGAAAAATAAACTTCAGAATAAAACTTAAAAAAAAAAGTCAGAAAATCTTTTAAAATCTAAAAAAAAAAAAAAGACTTTAAAAAACTTTGGAAATTTTGATAAATTTTTTGCTAAATTTACTAAAAAAAAATGTAACAATAAAAATATAAAAAAAAAATATATTTTATGATAAAATTAAAAGTTTTTATGTTTCAATTAAAAAAGTGAATTAAAACTACAGAAAAAATAAAACTTAAACCTACTCATCTATAGACGATCATCATCTATGGACCATCTATAGATGAACTGATAGATGTTTTTAGAACTAAAACAACAAAACGGACCAAATTTATTTTGAGAACCTGATAATTTGTTGATTTTTTGAGTCACTTGTTTTTTTTAACATATTTATCTAAATTATTTAAAACTTTTCAATCAGTTTTTTTTTTATATTTCTTTTATAAAACTGAATAAAAAAAACAACATAATATAAAAAAAAATTCTGGAGCTGCTTTAAAAAAAAATAAAAGAAGAAGAAAAAGGATCCGCCATCAAAGCAGAGCGGCGTGCGCGTGCGTGGGTCTGGAAAGAACAAGTTTTATGATCAGGTTTCTAAAGCGCGTGCGTGAAACATCACAGCGCACGAACTGGAACTATTACAAACTGAAAAATAAAGGGTTTTTTTCTGAATGAAAACGCTTATTTTTCTAATTTGAAAAACAAACAAACTACGTTTACATTTATGTGAACGGACGGTTCGGGACCAAATGGGACCGAAGTCCTTTACCATTTAAACATATTAAAATGGCCGCCTTTAAAACAGTTCACACAGAGATGCCAAGTTTTTGGCTTCACAAAGAAGCAGATTTTAAGGCGTGGCCAAAAGGAGGAGGGGCTATGACACAACAATGCGTCACATCCGCCATTGGACAACACCCGCCATGACAGTTGGTGTAAAACAAACCGTTCAAAACATGAGAAAGCAGCTGGTAAATTGTGCGTCTTCCGTGTGTTACCACCTAGTGTTGTGTATCAGTATGAAGAGGAATTACCACCAGGAATACACCCCTGTACTGATTGGTCACGCTTTGTTTTGAGGCTCACACACATAAGCTGTGACAGGACCAAAGTTCTCGGATGTCCGACTTCTTCCATACGTTCACCAAAAACAATACTGGCATTAGACCATGCAGCAGCAGGAGATGCCATGTGCTTATTCTCATTACACCTCATCATGTTCATGGAATGCACTAGAGTGTTCAACATGCAGGAGTTTTATTAGCCTTGGTGGGTGAGCGGGAGATAGGTCCTAATTGCGGGTGACTCCTGCCCAATGTGGGATACTTGGCATGTCTGTACACATTGTGAGACTCAGCCCACCGGTTTTTCCTCCTTCCCGTTCCGCAGCTCACTCGTTGCCCAAGCGGGAATCGTGATGGACACCCCTTGTCTCTCTTCAAGGGGCACCGTCCCTCGCCGCACGCTGGCGACCAATCAGCATGGCCGCTCTCACCACACTGTCTCTAGACCAATCAGCATGGCCGCTCTCACCACACTGTCTCTAGACCAATCAGCATGGCCGCTCTCACCACATTGTCTCTAGACCAATCAGCATGGCCGCTCTCACCACACTGTCTCTAGACCAATCAGCATGGCCGCTCTCACCACACTGTCTCTAGACCAATCAGCATGGCCGCTCTCACCACATTGTCTCTAGACCAATCAGCATGGCCGCTCTCACCACACTGTCTTTAGACCAATCAGCATGGCCGCTCTCACCACATTGTCTCTAGACCAATCAGCATGGCCGCTCTCACCACACTGTCTCTAGACCAATCAGCATGGCCGCTCTCACCACACTGTCTCTAGACCAATCAGCATGGCCGCTCTCACCACACTGTCTCTAGACCAATCAGCATGGCCGCTCTCACCACACTGTCTCTAGACCAGTCAGCATGGCCGCTCTCACCCCACTGTCTCTAGACCAATCAGCATGGCCGCTCTCAGCCTGCTGATGTCGCCTTAAACGCTTTTGCTACTTCTATACATGATGTATATTTGAATAACGCCCGCCCAGAGGCTGGTAGGACACATCCTGTAGGCAGACCGAGCAGCTGTTAGCTCTACCAAGAGGAGGATTTTCAAAGAGGAAACATTCCAGATCATTCCGGCCGTGTGTTTCAGTGTCAGCTCACAGCTAACTAAATCTGATGTAATGCAAGTTGTGGACGTTCCTTCGCCTGAGTTTCTGTCGTGATCCCCTTGCCTGCCACCAGGGGGAAGCCTGGACCTTCATCATCACCCTGATTAGGAACACCTGAGATTGATTTCTGATGCCACACACCTGTGAAACCTGCTGAATATTTAGGGGCAATCACCCGGGACTTCCTTCCCAGCCAGATCTCTGAACTTATGTTCAGGCATATCATTTGAACTTTTGGATCCTGAGACCATCCTGTGTGCCATCCCTTACAGACTGACCTGACTTCTGTAAATAAATCCTGTGAACCTTGGCCACCTGGAGGTGGTCGTTCAGGGAGAGGTACTGTCGTGAACCCCTCGCCTGCCGCCAGAGGGAGTTAACCCGAAGTTCATGTGTAAGAGTCTTTGGAGAAGACACCTAACGCTCCGTTTCTCCCACCATTGGCGTCGTCGTGGCAGCCTGCTGTGGTGTGATGCAGCGCACAAATTTCCCCAGTGAGGCATGACCATCACCATAACCAGAGGGAAGTGGAGACACAGGTCGAGACATCATGGAGAAATAATTGGGATCAGATCTGCTGATTTAGGGCAGAGGACCAGTGAGAAATAGTCTCTCCCGCAGGTTGGGGGTATGCCTCTAGGTCACTTCGCCATCTGGCTTCTCTCGACCTGGAGGAGGAACAGCTCTACTGGAATCTCCTTACCACGATGAGGGTAGGAACGTAGATCATGGTTACCATGGTGAGGGTAGGAACGTAGATCCTGGTTACCACGATGAGGGTAGGAACGTAGATCCTGGTTACCATGGTGAGGGTAGGAACGTAGATCATGGTTACCATGGTGAGTGGAGGAACGTAGATCCTGGTTACCATGGTGAGGGTAGGAACGTAGATCCTGGTTACCATGGTGAGGGTAGGAACGTAGATCCTGGTTACCATGGTGAGGGTAGGAACGTAGATCCTGGTTACCATGGTGAGGGTAGGAACGTAGATCCTGGTTACCATGGTGAGAATGAAAACATTTAAACTTCAAATACATAAAAAATTGTGAAAAAAGACAGAAAAGCTTTTGTTTTTTTAAAATTTATTTGCATTAAAACTGTTTTATAGAAACATCTGTAACCTTCACCCCCCCGTGCCTTCTGCCTCGCGCCCCCCCTCCTGCCCACCACCCCTCCCGTTCCTTTAACATCTGGATTCAAACAGACACAGAGCTTCCATATCACGTTTTTTATTGGTCAGACTTTGAAATGTGAGTAAAACATCCTCCTATTGGCTCCATGGAGACAAACAGCAAGGCCTCTTGTGTGTGTGTGTGTGTGTGGGCAGGGGGCATGGCAGCGGGTGGGGTTCTGTACATTGGGGCGTGTGGCCCATCGGCGGGCAGTAAAAGTTACTGTTCATAAGAGGCAATAAATACGCACTATATACAGACGATTCTAATCTGATTGGAGCAGAGAGTCTCTCATGATCATGTGGGGGCGTTGACCTCCTCTTGCCCCGCCCGGGGCTTCTTACAGGTGAGTGCGAGCAGCAGCAGCATGGGGAGGTGCCACAAGCTGCAGAAGAACAGTTTGCGGGCGTTGTTGCGGTTACCGTGCCGGTAGAAACGCGCGGCCAGGTAGCTGATGTAGAGGTTGATCGGTAGCGAGATGATGGGGAACGTCCAGGTGGTCAGGTCGAGGGCGGGGCCTAAGCCGGACAGAGCGATCAGTGCCAGGCTGTGACGCAGCGCCACCCGCTGGCACATGGCGGGGTGGGTGACGGACATCATGCGGTAGCTGCCCCGCGAGTAGTCCTCCCTCAAGTTCCAGCTCAGAGCGTTGAAATGTGGGAACTGCCAGCTGTAGAGGAAGGCTCCCAAAAGCAGGGCACCTGTTACCATGGATACAAAAGCAAAGAACCTGTTACCATGGCTTTTGACACCTTAAAAACATTTTTACTCAGTACCAGCTATGTTTAAATGATTAGTTTTTCAGGCCAAACTTAAACAGTTACGTTTTCCTGTCTTGAGGGCGGCGCCCAAATAGAAACCCTGAACCAAAATGGCCGACTTTTTGTTTGTTTTAGAACTTTTCTTTAAGATTTGACTCAATGTGTTCATTGGCAAACTCGTTCAGTACCAGCTGTATATGAACTGAATTGGTTTTCATCGACCAATCACGAAGGTCAAAAATGACTGTAACAGTAAAGTGGTTCTAATGAAACCGCCCACAGTTATTCAGTACTGACTTAATGTAATGTGGATGTTTGGGTGCGTGTAGGGCGTGTACCTGGTTCCAGACACCCGGTGGCAGCCGTCCATCCCATCACCGGCGGGATGGCACCCACCACCGCCCCCACCCAGGTGTTAACGATGCTCAGCCTCTTCAGCGGCGTGTAGCAGCAGGTGTAAAGCAGGATGTTCAGGAACCCCAGGAAGCCAGTCAGGGGGTTCACCGCCAGGGTGAGGAGCGTCACTCCGGGTACACCACACGCTATGGCGAATGAGACGGCGTGGAGCGGGCTGGGGAGACAGAAGAGGGCATGTGTTACCGTAAAGGGGTCATCGTTGATCTGAGAACGAACACGCAGACTGATTTAAGAAGAGAAATTTCAGAAAATCCACGATCACATTAAAACATGAAACATCGCCACCTGCGAGTTAGGGACAGGGTCGAGCCCAAGTGGGAGGAGTTTCAGTATCTCCGGGGAAGGATAGAGCGGGAGATCGACAGACATGTCGGTGCAGTGTCTGCAATAACTAGGACGCTGCATTGTGAAGAATATTGTTTGTTTTTAAGGCATTTTGTCAGTTTTTGAGAAGATTTTAGGCGGAAAATTACAGTAAACTATTCTGTCTGTCTTACTATGATAACCAATGTGGATGGTGAGAGTAGGATTGTAGATCCTGGTTACCATGGTGAGAGTAGGATTGTAGATCCTGGTTACCATGGTGAGAGTAGGATTGTAGATCCTGGTTACCATGGTGAGAGTAGGATTGTAGATCCTGGTTACCATGGTGAGAGTAGGATTGTAGATCCTGGTTACCACGGTGAGGGTAGGATTGTAGATCCTGGTTACCACGGTGAGAGTAGGATTGTAGATCCTGGTTACCATGGTGAGAGTAGGATTGTAGATCCTAGTTACCATGGTGAGAGTAGGATTGTAGATCCTGGTTACCATGGTGAGAGTAGGATTGTAGATCCTGGTTACCATGGTGAGGGTAGGATCGTAGATCCTGGTTACCACGGTGAGGGTAGGAACGTAGATCCTGGTTACCACGGTGAGGGTAGGATCGTAGATCCTGGTTACCACGGTGAGGGTAGGAGCGTAGATCCTGGTTACCACGGTGAGGGTAGGAGCGTAGATCCTGGTTACCATGGTGAGGGTAGGAACGTAGATCCTGGTTACCATGGTGAGTGTAGGAACGTAGATCATGGTTACCATGGTGAGGGTAGGAACGTAGATCCTAGTTACCATGGTGAGGGTAGGAACGTAGATCTGGTTACCATGGTGAGGGTAGAAACGTAGATCCTGGTTACCATGGTGAGGGTAGGAACGTAGATCCTGGTTACCATGGTGAGGGTAGGAGCGTAGATCCTGGTTACCATGGTGAGTGTAGGAACATAGATCATGGTTACCATGGTGAGGGTAGGAACGTAGATCCTAGTTACCATGGTGAGGGTAGGAACGTAGATCTGGTTACCATGGTGAGGGTAGAAACGTAGATCCTGGTTACCATGGTGAGGGTAGGAACGTAGATCCTGGTTACCATGGTGAGGGTAGGAACGTAGATCCTGGTTACCACGGTGAGGGTAGGAACGTAGATCCTGGTTACCATGGTAGGAACGTAGACCCTGGTTACCATGATGAGGGGAGGAACGTAGATCCTGGTTACCATGGTGAGGGTAGGAACGTAGATCTGGTTACCATGGTGAGGGTAGAAACGTAGATCCTGGTTACCATGGTGAGGGTAGGAACGTAGATCTGGTTACCATGGTGAGGGCAGAAACGTAGATCCTGGTTACCATGGTGAGGGTAGGAACGTATATCCTGGTTACCATGGTGAGGGTAAGAACGTAGATCCTGGTTACCATGGTGAGGGTAGGAACGTAGATCCTGGTTACCATGGTAGGAACGTAGACCCTGGTTACCATGATGAGGGGAGGAACGTAGATCCTGGTTACCACGGTGAGGGTAGGAACGTAGATCCTGGTTACCATGGTGAGGGTAGGAACGTATATCCTGGTTACCATGGTGAGGGTAAGAACGTAGATCCTGGTTACCATGATGAGGGGAGGAACGTAGATCCTGGTTACCACGGTGAGGGTAGGAACGTAGATCTGGTTACCATGGTGAGGGTAGAAACGTAGATCCTGGTTACCATGGTGAGGGTAGGAACGTAGATCTGGTTACCATGGTGAGGGTAGAAACGTAGATCCTGGTTACCATGGTGAGGGTAGGAACGTAGATCTGGTTACCATGGTGAGGGCAGAAACGTAGATCCTGGTTACCATGGTGAGGGTAGGAACGTATATCCTGGTTACCATGGTGAGGGTAAGAACGTAGATCCTGGTTACCATGGTGAGGGTAGGAACGTAGATCCTGGTTACCATGGTGAGGGTAGGATCGTAGATCCTGGTTACCATGGTGAGGGTAGGAACGTAGATCCTGGTTACCATGGTGAGGGTAGGAACATAGATCCTGGTTACCATGGTGAGGATAGGAACGTAGATCCTGGTTACCATGGTGAGGGTAGGAATGTAGATCCTGGTTACCATGGTGAGGGTAGGAATGTAGATCCTGGTTACCATGGTGAGGGTAGGAACGTAGATCTTGGTCACTAATTCCTTACAAATCCAACATGACGCCGTACATAGTGATTGTGTAGGTTTTGTTTGAACCGTTCCATCTAAAGTGAATGAACACAGACCGGGTCCTTCTGCTCCGAACGGGAGCTTCGGGGTTAAATTCATCTGATTAGTTCGTCAGGATGAAAATGGAGCCCACGTGCACACCGAAGATCAAAACCAAGTGTAGTGAAACCACAATGAAGACTTCCTGCTCCTCTAACTGGAAGCAGTGATGCCAGGTCTACTTCACAGTCACCACCAACTGCAAATTAAAGAGTGAGCAGATTAAAATCTGGACGTAGCGGGGTGTGGTGGACGTGTATTAATGGGATTAGTGGAGTTATGTCTGCTTCATGTGGGCAGAGTGGGGGCCGCGCCGCTGCAGAACATTCAGGTGGGTGGTTTGATATTAGGTTTTAATCTTTTAATTTATGAACCCAGTAGTAATAATCAGGACGTGGCATCAACGACCCGTCGTGGTGAAAAAAGAGCTGAGCCGAAAAGGAAAGCTCTGGATTTACAAGTCAATCTACGTTCCTACCCTCACCATGGTAACCAGGATCCATATTCCTACCCTCACCATGGTAACCAGGATCTACGTTCCTACCCTCACCATGGTAACCAGAATCTACGTTCCTACCCTCACCTTGGTAACCAGGATCTACGTTCCTACCCTCACCGTGGTAACCAGGATCTACATTCCTACCCTCACCGTGGTAACCAGGATCTACGTTCCTACCCTCACCGTGGTAACCAGGATCTACGTTCCTACCCTCACCATGGTAACCAGGATCTACGTTCCTACCCTCACCATGGTAACCAGGATCTACGTTCCTACCCTCACCATGGTAACCAGGATCTACGTTCCTACCCTCACCATGGTAACCAGGATCTACGTTCCTACCCTCAGCATGGTAACCAGGATCTACGTTCCTACCCTCACCATGGTAACCAGGATCTACGTTCCTACCCTCAGCATGGTAACCAGGATGTACGTTCTTTATAAGAATGAGATCACGGATACAAACAGTTGAAATGGGCGTCCCCCGCAGGGTGGCCGGGCTCTCACTCAGAGATTGGGTGAGGAGCTCTGCCATCCTAGGAGAAGCTCGGTGTTGAGCCGCTCCTCCTCCAGGTCGAGAGGAGCCAGAGCCTCGTGGGCGAGGTATTTCAGGCATTTCCCACCAGGAGGAGACCAAGGGGCAGACCCCGGACCTGCTGGAGAGACTATGTCTCACAGCTGGACAGGGAACACCTCAGAAGCCTGGGTTTCCCGTCCGTCTGCGACCGGATGTCACGTCAAAGTCTGTTACTTGGCATTGCAGCGTTTTTACCACTGATAATTTGGCGACGCCTCCTGATAACGGTGGCCATAATCAACCCATGTTTTTTTTTCTGAGCTCTATTCATCCCTCATGTGTAAATTACTTTGCTGCGTTTACACCGCAGCAAGCAGCCATGACGGCACCAACGTTGGGAGCAAACGGTGGGTCAGGCGTCTGCACCAGGGACAAATAGACATGGACCCAGTGGGAACTGAACCGACTTCTCCTAGGATGGACATTATACCACTGAGCCAAAAATCAGGAGAGAGCACGACCGCAGTCCCCCATTATGAGGTCCAGATTCCCACATTTGGGGAATTTTTGAGGGTTCACCAGAGCCTGGGCGCGATGGCTGAGCCTCACCCTGGGTGAACCACCTTCTTGATCATGGCAACCCCCTGCCAGGTAGGTACATATTGATCCATGCGCGGAAAATACGGTCGATACCGGACAAAAAAAAAAAAAACGACATGGTGATTTAACAAAATAAAAGTTACCTGATCTGCCCTCTGACGAGCGGGCGGTTCTTTGTCCGATTCATGTTGGAGTCAAAGGGCACCTCGAAGTACTGCAGAGAGACGACATGAAGCGGGTCAGAGACGACACAGTGGTAAATAAATACACCAGGAGTGTGTGCATCAATGCCAGGTTGATCCTGCATGGAGGGGGTGACGGGTACGGAGGGGGTACTCCTGTTTTATGATCTGCTCCGGAGCTGTACGCTTCAAAGTGCTCCCATGAGACTGGCAATGTGTGACTAAAACGCAAACATATGGGGTGCTTAAACACAGGAACTGGCTAATCTGTGTGTGTGTGTGTGTGTGAGCGAGCCTCCAGCTAATGAAGAAAACAGATAAACCCTTACAGTGAGAACCCACGATGCCACTTGTTTGATTTATGCTTCGTCTAATGAACAGATAATCCACTTTGGTTCTCTAGATTACCCACTTTACCCACCGCGCTGGCACAAACACCCGTCATGAAATCAAAATCATATGAAAAAATAAAGCTTTGACATAAATTAAAAGGATTAATTATCGAACGTCTGAAACACAAAAAAATTATGAGATCGACAACGTGAACTAATTAGATGATGAAGATAGAAAATCAGGCCGTTTTTTTAAAGGAAACAAACTCATTGTTCTTTATTTATGGTTCAGGACGGCGGTGGTGCTGCCATGATGGTGCCCCGTCACGTTTGGTACCTCATCTGGTTCCTGCTGCACCCTGCTGTCCAGCTATGCCTTCATCTCTGGTCCTGCATCGTCCAATCAGGCTCCTGCCCATGGTAGGAGCTCCATGGTGCTGAGCTCCTACCTCTGGTTCCTCATCCTGCTGAGCTCCTACCTCTGGTTCCTCATGCTGCTGAGCTCCTACCTCTGGTTCCCCATCTGGCTGAGCTCCTACCTCTGGTTCCTCATCCTGCTGAGCTCCTACCTCTGGTTCCTCATCCTGCTGAGCTCCTACCTCTGGTCTCTCATCCTGCTGAGCTCCTACCTCTGGTCACTCATCCTGCTGAGCTCCTACCTCTGGTCACTCATCCTGCTGAGCTCCTACCTCTGGTCTCTCATCCTGCTGAGCTCCTACCTCTGGTTCCTCATCCTGCTGAGCTCCTACCTCTGGTTCCTCCTCCTGCTGAGCTCCTACCTCTGGTTCCTCCTCCTGCTGAGCTCCTACCTCCTGGTCTCTCCTCCTGCTGAGCTCCTTCCTCTGGTTCCTCATCCTGCTGAGCTCCTACCTCTGGTTCCTCATCCTGCTGAGCTCCTACCTCTGGTTCCTCATCCTGCTGAGCTCCTACCTCTGGTCACTCATCCTGCTGAGCTCCTACCTCTGGTCTCTCATCCTGCTGAGCTCCTACCTCTGGTCACTCATCCTGCTGAGCTCCTACCTCTGGTCACTCATCCTGCTGAGCTCCTACCTCTGGTCTCTCATCCTGCTGAGCTCCTACCTCTGGTTCCTCATCCTGCTGAGCTCCTTCCTCTGGTCTCTCATCCTGCTGAGCTCCTACCTCTGGTTCCTCATCCTGCTGAGCTCCTACCTCTGGTTCCTCCTCCTGCTGAGCTCCTACCTCTGGTTCCTCCTCCTGCTGAGCTCCTACCTCCTGGTCTCTCCTCCTGCTGAGCTCCTTCCTCTGGTTCCTCCTCCTGCTGAGCTCCTACCTCTGGTCCCTTCATCCGGCTGAGCTCCTACCTCTGGTTCCTCATCCTGCTGAGCTCCTACCTCTGGTTCCTCATCCTGCTGAGCTCCTACCTCTGGTTCCTCATGCTGCTGAGCTCCTACCTCTGGTTCCCCATCTGGCTGAGCTCCTACCTCTGGTTCCTCATCCTGCTGAGCTCCTACCTCTGGTTCCTCATCCTGCTGAGCTCCTACCTCTGGTCTCTCATCCTGCTGAGCTCCTACCTCTGGTTCCTCATCCGGCTGAGCTCCTACCTCTGGTTCCTCCTCCTGCTGAGCTCCTACCTCTGGTCTCTCATCCTGCTGAGCTCCTACCTCTGGTTCCTCATCCGGCTGAGCTCCTACCTCTGGTTCCTCCTCCTCCTGAGCTCCTACCTCTGGTCTCTCATCCTGCTGAGCTCCTACCTCTGGTTTCTCCTCCTGCTGAGCTCCTACCTCTGGTTCCTCCTCCTGCTGAGCTCCTACCTCTGGTTCCTCATCGTCCAATCAGGCTCCTACCTCTGGTTCCTCATCCTGCTGAGCTCCTACCTCTGGTTCCTCATCCGGCTGAGCTCCTACCTCTGGTTCCTCATCCTGTTGAGCTCCTACCTCTGGTTCCTCATCCGGCTGAGCTCCTACCTCTGGTTCCCCATCTGGCTGAGCTCCTACCTCTGGTTCCTCCTCCTGCTGAGCTCCTACCTCTGGTTCCTCCTCCTCCTGAGCTCCTACCTCTGGTTCCTCATCCTGCTGAGCTCCTACCTCTGGTTCCTCATCCTGCTGAGCTCCTACCTCTGGTTCCTCATCCTGCTGAGCTCCTACCTCTGGTTCCTCATCCGGCTGAGCTCCTACCTCTGGTTCCTCCTCCTGCTGAGCTCCTACCTCTGGTTCCTCCTCCTGCTGAGCTCCTACCTCTGGTTCCTCATCGTCCAATCAGGCTCCTACCTCTGGTTCCTCATCCTGCTGAGCTCCTACCTCTGGTCTCTCATCCTGCTGAGCTCCTACCTCTGGTTCCTCATCCTGCTGAGCTCCTACCTCTGGTTCCTCATCCTGCTGAGCTCCTACCTCTGGTTCCTCATCCGGCTGAGCTCCTACCTCTGGTTCCTCATCTTGCTGAGCTCCTACCTCTGGTACCTCCTCCTGCTGAGCTCCTACCTCTGGTCTCTCATCCTGCTGAGCTCCTACCTCTGGTTCCTCCTCCTGCTGAGCTCCTACCTCTGGTTCCTCATCCTGCTGAGCTCCTACCTCTGGTTCCTCATCCGGCTGAGCTCCTACCTCTGGTTCCTCATCTTGCTGAGCTCCTACCTCTGGTACCTCCTCCTGCTGAGCTCCTACCTCTGGTCTCTCATCCTGCTGAGCTCCTACCTCTGGTTCCTCCTCCTGCTGAGCTCCTACCACTGGTTCCTCATCCGGCTGAGCTCCTACCTCTGGTTCCTCCTCCTCCTGAGCTCCTACCTCTGGTCTCTCATCCTGCTGAGCTCCTACCTCTGGTTCCTCCTCCTGCTGAGCTCCTACCTCTGGTTCCTCCTCCTGCTGAGCTCCTACCTCTGGTTCCTCATCGTCCAATCAGGCTCCTACCTCTGGTTCCTCATCCTGCTGAGCTCCTACCTCTGGTTCCTCATCCTGCTGAGCTCCTACCTCTGGTTCCTCATCCTGCTGAGCTCCTACCTCTGGTTCCTCATCGTGCTGAGCTCCTACCTCTGGTTCCTCATCCTGCTGAGCGCCTACCTCTGGTTCCTCCTCCTCCTGAGCTCCTACCTCTGGTTCCTCATCCTGCTGAGCTCCTACCTCTGGTTCCTCCTCCTCCTGAGCTCCTACCTCTGGTCCCCCATCCTCCTGGCTCTACGTCTGGTCGTGCAGTCCTGCTTCCTTCAATAAACTAGTTCAAACTGAAAATGAACCAAAAGGACCCGAAAACAATCTAAAATTAACAAAACAAATAAAAACAGCTGAAAAAAGCAGTAAAACTTTGTAAAAACTCTTTTCTTTTTTCACTGGTTTGGCCTCAGAGGGCGGGGCTCACACACAGCTGTGCACGCTGCGTTCAGAAACCGAGGCGTTAATTCTATTCCCCGGGTCAGGAAACGCGTCGACGGGTGAGAGGTCGCATGAGAGGGAGAGAGAGGGAGGTGGGCGAGCTAAAGAAGCACATAAAACAGGTCCACCTGTAACCCCACATTCACACATCAGGACGTCACACTGGGAGAGTGTATGTAGGTGTGTGCTTGGATGTGTGTGTGTATTTATGACTGTCTCTGTAAGACTGTGTCCATCTGTTTGTGTGTGTGACTCTTTGGGTCATGCTTCTCTAAGTGTGTCTCGGTATGCTTGAGCATGTACGTGCGCATCTATGTGCATGTGTGTACCGTAATTTCAAGACTATAAGGTGCATATAAACGTCTTAGATTTTCTTCAAAATGAGCGGTGCGCCTTGTGTGTGAGAAAAGGCGGACCTGAAAGAAAAGGCATGAGAACGTTAAAGAGTGAAGTGTGGGCGTGGATTGTGTATAAAAAAGGTATGTGCTGTATGAACAACATTGCTGTTTTAACCCTGAAAATGGCAAAGAGACACGCTTATGACGCTCAGTTTAAGATGAAGGCAATCAGCTACGCGGAGGAACATGGGAATCGAGCCGTGGAAGGGTGGAAGGCAGCGCCGGGCGAGTTACGCTACAGTTTGCCAATGGATTGTAGATGCTTGGACTAACGTGTCTGCTGGTACTGTTATTCGAGCTTTCTCAAAAGCTGGTATCCTTTCTGAGGAGCCGCACAGTACAGACAGTGACTTTGACAGCGAGGAGTGAAGTGGACCTGCTCTGAAACAGAGGATGAGGACTTTGATGGATTTGAATAAAGACTATTACCGGTAATGTGTTTGTTTAGTATCGTTACTACTTAAATTAAACACAACCAAACTCAGTTTTGCTCCCGATCTATTTTTTAATACACACATTTGCATGCTTGCGTGTGTTGTTGTTGTAAGGCGGTGTGTGAGTGAGACTGCGCCTTTTCGTACGGTGCGCCTAATGGTCGTGAAATTACGGTACATTACAGGTGTGTTTCATGTGTGAAGATAGTTGGTGTGACCGAAGAGGATCCAGGAGATAGGGTTAGATGGAAGAAACTGACTTGCTGTAGCGACCCCTGGAGGGAAATGATGGGAAATGATGGAAGAAGATTTTTGAGTTGAAAACGTTATTACTTTTGACTCCTCTACACGTCGTCTTCCAGGGTACCTCTCGTCTCAAACCTCTGATTAACAATGATAAACTGGTTACAACTGGTTTTGCATGTGTGTCGTACACATCTACTATCACCACTTCATGACGCTGGCTACATGTGTAAAGACGTTTATCGGTCACAGATTAGAGCTGAGACGAGGTATGTCGTTTAAAATGGTACCACACACACAACAGGGAGCCCTCCTGTTGAACTATGGCTGAGTGGCACGGTGGTGTGTCGGCGAGGGACGGTGCCCCTTGAAAAGAGACACCGGGAGTACATCATGGACCCCGTTGGGACGAGTGAGCTGCAGACCGGGGATGAGGAGATGCCGTTGGCTGAACCTCGACACCAGAACTGACATGCAAAGTCTCCCACATCAGGCGAGAGACACCCGCAATTAGGACGTATCTCACTCTCTCCTGTTGCTGCATGGTCTATTGCCAGTATTGTTTTTGGTGAACATATGGAAGAAGTCGGATATCCGGGAACTTTGGTTATGCGACAGCTTATGTGCGTGAGCCTCAAAACAAAGCATGACCAATCAGTACAGGGGTGTATTCCTGGTGGTAATTCCTCTTCATACTGATACATAACACTAGGTGGTAACACACGGAAGACGCACAATTTACCAGCAGCTTTCTCATGTTTTAAACGGTTTGTTTTACACCAACTGTTACAGTACAGCTTCAAATATATTTTATTTATGTTGGATTAAAGTTCAAATATAGTAAAAACATTAAAGGGCCCATCTCATGCAAAAGTGACTTTCCAGAGTTTTCTAGCTTGTAAGAGTGATGTCCGGGCCTTGTATGTGTGTGAGTGTGTGTGTGTGTGTGTGATGTCCGGGCTTTGTATATGTGTGTGTGTGTGTGTGTGTGTGTGTGTGTGTGTGTGTGTGTGTGTGTGTGTGTGTGTGTGTCTTTCTAGATTGATTTAGCCCGTTTTTCTGTGGATTTCTGGAACGCTCAGACAAAACAACCAATGTGCAGATGTCTAAAGTATGACGCATTTGACGTAGCCAGGACGGACTTCACACACGCCCCCCTCCCTCCTCACCACCCACTCGCCCTCCTCACCTGCCTCCACTCCGGCCTTACGCCCTCACAAACTGGCTTTCAACGTCCGAAATACAGGCTGGTTCGCTGCTCTGCGTCTTTTTTGTTTTCTGTTTTGATGAATCGACATGATAAAATCTTATTTCAGACGCTACCAAACCGCTACGCACAAGTTTACGCCTGCCTTCCCCCTCCCGCTCAGAGATGGACGGAGGAATAGCGGCTCAGTGAGAGCAGAGGGCGGAGCTTGTACTTTCTCAGGGCGGGCGGGGGGATGAGTGATACCCGGCCTTTCATAGTTCCGGGTCTGTGACTGCGCTCCACCAAATCAATATATTTTCATAACTATGATGTAATGCATGATGTAAACGTGTGTATGTGCAGAGGATACAATGTGGAAAGAGTTATTTTGCATGAGATGGGCCCTTTAAAAAAATGGACCATCAAAACATCCAAAACACATTCTTATTAAAAACTATCTGTCTGTAAAGATTCGGAGGTCTCACATGCAGACTGTGGATTTCCCGTTTCAGCACAAAAAAAGAGAAAGAGTCACGAAGAGACGACTGCTGCTTTCAATTATGAACACACACATAAAACCCATAATTGTTGGGCCAATTATCTGCCAGATGATGGGATGGAAGGCAGACGAGACTCTGCTGAGGGGGTGTTTGGTTTTTAGACGCTCCGTGCCATCAAAGACAGACCCTTCGCCAACCACCAGGTCCGCGTTGATAACCGGCTCCGAGGCGTCTTCACCTCGTCTCATGTTTTGTTGTGGCCAATCAGACCGTCAGAGAGGATCCATGTGACTGTGGTTTAAGTTACTGAAGAGATTTAAATAAATCTGTTTAAGGTTACTCAGTACCAACTATTGATGAACCGATTTGAGTTTTCATAGTCAGGTGAGCCGGAGAATTTGATTGTTTTCATCTCGTTAATACGTAGAGCTCAGTCCGCAGCAGGGTGGCGCCGTCGTTACCACGGTGACTTCACAGCCAGAAATATCCTTGTTTATCTGTTTGAAAAAGAAAGTCTACGTCTCTTAAAAAAAAGCCAAATCAGGATGTCGTTCCTGTGACGGCTCCACTAAACGTCTTCACATGTTGTCCATACCAGCCTGTTAATGCCTGATCCTGTCAGACCTCAGAAGCTAAGCATGCTGGACCTGGGCTGTACTTGGATGGGAGACCGCTGGAACCCCAGGTGCCACGGTGGGACTGGCTTTGAGATTAAACTGCCGTTGTGTCCATGGACAAGACGCTTCAGCCATGTTGCCTAGTCTCAATGTGTGTGTGATTGGTTGGTGATGGTCAGAGGGGCTGATGGCTTCTGTCAGTCTGCTCCAGGACAGCTGTGGGTACAACAGTAGCTTACCAGTACCTGGTGTGGAGGGAATGAATGATGCATATGTGAAGCGTCTCCGAGTGTCATGATCAGACCGTCATCCAACCTGTTCTACTTGCTGTGGTGCATTGGTGGGACACAACCAAGAAAAACATCATCAAGAGTTCCAGCTCTGTAGTGGGACTGAAGCTGGTCTCAGAGAAAGAGGTGGCCAAAGAACGAAGACTCTCCATGAACAATGTTTCACACCAGCTGCTTTTCTCCCAATGCTGCACGACAGACGGGCTTCGAACCATCAGACTGAAGATTTCACGCTCTTCTTTGGACATTCAAGAAACTTTAGGTAGTTGTTCTTATTGTTCCGTCGTCTTCCGCTTATCTGGGTTGGGTTACGGAGGGAACAACCTCAGACACCCAGGCTTCTCTCACCCCGGCTGCATCCTCCAGCTCACCCTGAGGGATCCTGAGGTGTTCTCTGTCCAGGTGTGAAACATAGTCTCTCCAGCAGGTCCGGGGTCTGCCTGTAGGTCTCCTCCCGAAAGGACATGCCCGAAAAACCTCATCAGCGGTAGGGAACCATCCTCTCGACCTGTTCTATCAGTGTTTTTTTTACTTATTTAGTTTGATCTGTTTTTCTATCAACAGTTTGTTTTGATTTAACATTAAAAAAAAGCTAAAATAAGTCATTTAATTTGATTAAATAAAGTTTTTTTTTCTTGTATTTTTTGAGGAAGAATTAATCTGATATTTTTTTTTAAATTTCAACACGTATTTTTCTTTATTTGAAACGAATAAAAAATGAAGATGATTTAATCTTTAACTGCAGTCGTCGGAACATTCTGTCCGTCCGTGTCGGTGGAAAATCCTTCAACAGGGTTTCCATCAAATTCCTGCTTCTTCTTCATCCAACTGGGTTTAAGTCTTTCCTCCACAGGTTTTAATCACTGGGATCTCCTGATCCGACTGGTCGAGTCTTTCTGTCTGATTAACTGTGTGTGAAGCTCTTTGAAACGATACTTGGAGGGAGAACTAAAACAGAACTGAATGGAAGCGTCCTGTGTTTACCAAAGAGGCTGGAGTGTGTACACACACACACACACACACACACACACACACACACACACACGGGAAGAGTCAAGCAGCTGCACGGCTTCCACTAACAGGAACATCAGCTGCTCTGACCGTGGTCTCCTCTGAGGGAAACCCAGGTGCAACAAGCTAAAACCAACAATCACAAGTCGGCGCATGTCACCTGTTAGCACGCAAACATCCGCCGTGGCGGGTTGAGCTGCTCTGCTTCGGAGGGAAAAATAAAGACCCTGAAAGCACAAAGCGTTCCTCCACACCAACTCTGAACTGTCTCTAATCAAACCCTTGACAAACAAGCAGCCGCAGATTAACGCAGATTACGCCGTCCTCAGAAGTCACGAACGCTTTGAAGCTGAATTAAAGGTCCCCTATTATGCCTTTTTTCCCTTATTTTATCCTGTGCTATGTATCTGATATGCATAATTTTACATTCCGCCACAATCTTGGAGGAGACGGTGGCCGCGTGGTTAGCGCGTTCGCCCGCGGACCGGAAGGTCACGGGTTCGCGTCCCATGGTGAGCACGTCTAGGGTCCTTGGAGAAGACACCTAGCCCCCACTTCTCCCACCATTGGCGCCGTTGAAGGGCAGCCTGCTGCGGTGTAAGGAGTGCAGCAAACAAATTTCCCCGGTGAGGGATGAATAGAGTAATTCAAAATACAAAAAAAAAAAAAATCTCAACACAAAAGGTTATAAATACTAGCCTGTTTTGGAGCGCAGTTTCAGACCCGGAACTCAAAACAGCTTGTTTCAGTCTTTTTTTCTTTTTTTTTTCCCGGGACCCGCCCCGTTGGTTGCGATTGGTTGTCATTCATTGTGATTTCCCCACCCACCCAGCACAGCGTGGAGCGGGAGGGGCGAGGTGTGCTTCACAGTAGAGTGAAGCACGGAAATGGGTGGATATCAGGGTGGAGAGCAGGTAGAAGTGGGGGAGGGTGTTTGAGCTGCAGGGGGCTGAACAAAAAACAGATGTACGTCACTATGTTACACCAGTCGTTAGAGGTTTGGAGAACACGCCCCTTACTTTGAATTTAAATATCTCAAAATAGCATGAATCACAATAAAACACACTTTGGGGGATTGTTTGGGGTAGTACTAAGTAAAATAAAAGGTTAAAACCTCATAAAAGTCAGTTTTGCATAATAGGGGACCTTTAAATGACAAGACAGAAGACAAAACAAAACATGCACGAACGGGAGGAAGACAGGGGTTATTTGAGGTCGTCGTGTGACCTGTTCCAGAAATGTAAGTCATGCTTCTGATGAATAATCTCACAGGTACGTGATTAATGTGAGCCCTCAAACACCGCCCAGAAAAACCGGTTTCACACGCTTATTAATCTGTTAACGAGCTGTTTTTAGACGTATTGGAATAGTGAGGAATAAGTAGGTGGAGCTACATCACAGACAGAACAGATTAATAATCCCTGCAGTAAGTCTGTAATTAGAGTTAGACACAGTATGAACTGGCACCGATGCCACGTCGTCAAACTCTACCTGGGGAATAAGTTTCACCCCTAACGGTATTCTTTATGGTTCTGTGTTGTGACGTGAGAACGGCTCACGCATGGCATGCACTACTTTGTTTCTATCTCCCTTTAAAAGACGTCCATCTTTCCTTCTTTGCTTCCCTGCTGCAGTACGAAAGGGCAGGGCTGCTCACACTCTCTCACTGGATGGCAGAGAAACTGTGAGCGAAAACCTACAGAGTGTGTCTGAATGTTTTGGGGTGTAAATGTAAACACAAAAAAATGACTGTTTGGTACATTTTTTAGTTCCGTATCTGAATAAAAAGCAAAAAAAAAAAAAAGACCTGTTCTGTGTTTATTATACCATCTGTTTTTACGTGACCGGCCATGCTGATTGGTCTAGAGCCATGTTGGTTTGTTGTTAATAGTAATGGGGAGTTTAGAGTGGAGAGCTCGTACGTGATTGGTGCACGGCGTCACATGTATGTTTTAAGTGTCGTCCACTCATCGTTTTACTTACACGTGGAAATAACCTGCAATCACGCATAAAACAGAATAACGGTTGCGTGGACTCGTCTCGCGCGCAGTGATAGGTTATAATTAAAGGATAAAAGATTACTTTACTCATCCCTCACCAGGTAAATTTGTGTGCTGCACTCCTTACACCGCAGCAGGCTGCCCACGACGGCGCCAATGGTGGGAGAACCAGGGGTTAGGTGTCTTCTCCAAGGACCCTAGACGTGCCCTAGACGCAAACCCGCGAACTTCGGTCCATGCGCGAACGCTCTATTCGCTGAGCTGCCATCTCCCCCAAATGATTAATTATTATAATTACCATAATTTCACGACCATTAGGCGCACCGTACGTAAAGGCGCAGTCTCAGTCACACACCGCCTTACAACAACACACACGCAAGCATGCAAATGTGTGTCTTAAAAAATAGATCGGGAGTAAAACTGAGTTTGGTTGTGTTTTATTTAAGTAGTAACGATACTAAACAAACACATTACCGGTAATAGTCTTTATTCAAATCCATCAAAGTCCTCATCCTCTGTTTCAGAGCAGGTCCACTTCGCTCCTCGCTGTCTGTACTGTGCGGCTCCTCAGAAAGGATACCAGCTTTTGAGAAAGCTCGGATAACAGTACCAGCAGACACGTTAGTCCAAGCATCTACAATCCATTGGCAAACTGTAGTGTAACTCGCCCGGCGCTGCCTTCCACCCTTCGGTCATCCATCGCTCCCACGCCGCTCACACTTCACTCTTTAACGTTCTCATGCCTTTTCTTTCAGGTCCGCCTCGCGGGCACCGCATTTTCTTTTAGGTCCGCTTTACATGTTTTCTACCGACGCTCATTAGTGTTTTTTTTTTTTTTTTTTTCTTTCAAGCTGAACATGCAAATGAGGGCAGTGAGACACAAGGTGCACCGCACGAAAAGGCGCGCCGCTCATTTTGAAGAAAATTTGAGACTTTTAGGTGCACCTTATGGCCGTGAAATTACAGTATTCATGCACCGAACATTTCGTATCAAAACGTTCTGGTAGAAACACATCGACCGTTAAACTCCTCCATATTCTGTGAGTGGGGGTTTACCGTATTTAAAGGCACAGTCCCAGTTTCGTGTACTCTGTATTTAACACACACATAAGGCGCATCTGATGAAAGGGCGCGAGTTTTATATCCATATCCTTTACTACGTACGTCCGCCTTACAACAACACACACACACACACACACACACACACACACACAAGCAGACAAGTGTGTGTATTTAAAAATAGATCAGGAGTAAAACTTCTTCACCTGTCGCAGCTCGTTTTCCAGCTTCCTCCACTTACGAACCATCGACTTGATGATTTTAATTTTTCTTACGGCGGCTCGATTCCTGATTTCCTAATACGTCCGCTTAACATCACACATAGGGCGAAGAAAATCTAAGATATTTATATGCGCCTTATGAAAATACAGTAAAAATAGGACGAAATTTTATGTTTGGAACAATTTGAGATGTAAAAACAAAGTTTTCAGATTTCTAACATCGTCCAGAATCCCAGTGACTCTGAAATAAAAGATAAACTGGTTTTTAAAAGACTGCCTTTAAGATTCTGTAAAACCAGCTCGTTAAATGAGACTGTTTTCCTTCCTCCGGCTCCTTCCAGGCACTCTGCAGTACACCGTCTGGCCAAAGCGTGGATCACGTCTTTCATTCAGCTGTTTGTGGAGCCCACAGCGCTCCTCGCCTTCTTTATGTGCAGCGTTGTTGGCAGCCGCTCAGCTGGCACCGCCTCACGTGTGATTAATGGCCCGAGTGTGGGACAGTGAAGTGCTAAACTGTCCTCATGTTAATCAGCCAATTAATGCTGAGCAGAGCCGCATTACCTCTGGCCTGACTATAATCTCTCCCTTTGGTTGAGAAGACGTGCTGCTCGTGGGGAATCGGACTGCAGGCGATGAGCATGCTGGATGCGGGATAGAACGAAACAAGCAATCCATGGAACAACTCGTCTGAGCAAGAAATGAACTTCTATAAATAACAAGAGGAACATGTTGAAGAGGGTTACCCCGAGGGGTCCTGAATGATGCAGCAGTTCTTTTTAAACGATCAGTTTTTAATGAAGGTGGAACTGAACCAAAAAAGGACCAGTTCGATTCATTTTTGGAACAAAATGCAAAATTAAATGCCTGTAATTTTGGTTTAATTTAAATTTTCTACCATATTGTGACGTGTAAATTTGTGGGTCTGTGATTGGTCGGTTTTATGGTCAACAAATCAATTCAAACTGAATCTCTTTGACCTTTCTTGTTTCATTTTCTGAATGGCTCATCTGGGGTCGAGGGCGGTACCAGAGCCTAAACCGGCTGATTTCAAGAGAGAGGCAGGATACGCCCTGAACAGGTAACCAGTCTGTTGCAGGGCCACACACACTCATTCCTAGCGTTCAATCAGTCTAACATGTATGTTTTTGGAGGAAACCAGAGAAAACCCACATATATACAGGGAGAACATGCAAACTACACACAGAAAGAACAGTGTTCCAAGCCTCACCCCCCACTCTGGGACTCCCCGACCGTCTTGCTGTAAAGTCCCTGTGATAACCACTGCGCCACCGCCCCAGAGATTCCAGATTGATGTATTGATCATGGTACCGTATTAAAATGCTTCTTTCTCTCAGAGAGAACAGTCTGACCTCGCAGCATTGGCGCTTCTTCGATCCACGATTCTTTAGGTTTGGACTGAAAAATTTGTGCCTTAAAGTTGAATAAATACACCATGCAAACTTTTAGAACCAGGGTGTCACCGGCCTTCCTGGAGGATTGGTATCCTGAAGGTTTTCTATCTGTTCTTGCATCTACACACCTGATCCAGGTTAACGAGTCATTGTGCCAAATTTGATTGGCTGTTGATCTAACTTTAACTAACCAGGAACATATGGAAAACCTCCAGGACACCGGCCCTAGAGGACCGGAGTTCGACACCCTTGTTTTAGAATATTAATCTAATTATTTTTAACACTAATGAGTAGCCTGTTCTATCAGACTGTTTCTTTATCTCCACGGGAACAGTCTGACCTCGTAGATTTCAAGGTTCATTCTCTCCAAGGTGGGCGGGTACTTTTGTATTAACCAATCATTCCTTTCCGGTGGGGACTGGACGTGACGTATGAAACACACCCAAACGGAAAAACAGAGCTTAAAAACAAACCTTTTCTGAATAAACTTTCTAAAAACTTTCTTTAAATTCTCAATCTGGGGAATCGTTACCAACACGTTCCGTAGCACATGGTGGATCTATAGAACTACAAACATGGAGGACGGACCGTAGAGCATGGTGGATCTACAGAACTACAAACATGGAGGACGGACCATATAGCGTGGTTGATCTACAGAACTACAAACATGGAGGACGGACCGTAGAGCATGGTGGATCTACAGAACTACAAACATGGAGGACGGACCGTATAGCATGGTGGATCTACAGAACTACAAACATGGAGGACGGACCGTATAACATGGTGGATCTACAGAACTACAAACATGGAGGACGGACCGTACAGCATGGTGGATCTACAGAACTAGAAACATGGAGGACGGACCGTATAGCATGGTGGATCTACAGAACTACAAACATGGAGGACGGACCGTATAACATGGTGGATCTACAGAACTACAAACATGGAGGACGGACCGTACAGCATGGTGGATCTACAGAACTACAAACATGGAGGACGGACGTCGTCATCTCTGTTCTCTGATTGGATAAGAGGTTTTCCCATTGATGCAATTGTAAGATAATCCCTACAATCCCTGACCTAGTCACTTGGAGCCAGAAACTAATGATTGTTAAAATTACTGAGGTTTGTTGAAGAAAAAAAAGCCAAAAAAGGAAAAGCCTGAGATTTTATTTACATTCTGAGTTCACTTGAAGTTTCTGAAAAGCCACCTGGTCTCGATGATGAATAAGTGTCCAGGTCAATGTTAACGTCACGCCCCCCTCTCCCAAAAAAAACACTTCAAACCTGGAGTGACTTCAGGTTTTAAATGTTTGTGGAGCTAAGTTTGGTCTAATTTCCAAAAGGCTCGGCGTCCGAGACGTTCATTGTAAACATATTCACTATGCAAACAAAAGAAAAACCCGGCTGGTCGGCCGTATCTGCAGACCGCTCACACTAATGAGGCCATTTTCTACCAGTTTGTGATTAACTGGCTTTTTTCAGCTGCGCAAACTGTGGGAAAAGATCAGTGAAAGCCTGAAACGATGCTGTGTGTACGTAAGCGTGCGCGCAGCGGTCGTTTGTTTAAACAGTTATAAACAACCTTTTCCGCCGTGAGAGGGCATTTGCTGATTTCTGCGAGGGTGCGAGTGACGTGACGTGAAGTTTGAAAGCCTCTCAACAGTTTGAAGGGGAGTTTAAAAGCAGGCATGTGGAGGACCGCGTGCACCACGCCGGTGTTTAGAGAATCTAACCACAGCTGCGTCTGATCGCCGTCAGGCTGGAAAAAAGTTTCAATGGATTCCCAAGATGGCGAGCGCAGGGAAGACGTGCTGGAAATTAAACATGATAAGAAATGGCTGCGTACGCGGCCCGACCCCCCGTTCTTCTAGACATGACAGCAGCTGTCAGCACCTCGCCCAGATTTGTATTTGTAGCAGTGACCCGTCACAAAATCCCCCCCTTTTATCTAGACAAGCTCCTTCAACGAGCCGACGAAAATGAAGAGAAGTTCAGACGAAGAAAACAACACTTAACGCAGTCTGGCTCTCTGCGTGCCGCCTGTATGTCATCCTCCATCACCCAGAACACTACACTCACCTCAGAAACGGCTAAGGCGCTGCCCTGGGCGGCTGCCTGCTGCAGTGCTCCCTGTTCCTTAAAGTGCCCATCTCATGCAAAATAACTCTTCACATTGTATCCTCTGCACATACACACGCAAAATGTGGGGTTTGCAACATGCATTACACCATAGTTATGAAAATATATTGATTTGGTGGAGCGCAGTCACAGACCCGGAACTATGAAAGGCCGGGTATCGCTCATCTCCCCCGCCCGTCCTGAAAAAGTACAAGCTCCGCCCTCTGCTCTCACTGAGCCGCTATTCCTCCGCCCATCTCTGAGCGGGAGGGGGAAGGCAGGCGTAAACCCGTGCGTAGCGGTTCGGTAGCGTCTGAAATAAGATTTTATCATGTCGATTCATCAAAAAAATGTGTTTCAAACAAGAAAATAAAAAGACGCAGAGCAGCGAACCAGCCTGTATATCGGACGTTGAAAGCGAGTTTGTGAGGGCGTAAGGCCGGAGTGGAGGCGGGTGAGGAGGGCGTGTGTGAAGTCTGTCCTGGCTACGTCAAATGCGTCATACTTTAGACATCTGCTCATTGGTTGTTTTGTCTGAGCGTTCCAGAAATCCACAGAAATACGGGCTAAATCAATCTAGAAAGACACACACACACACACACACACACACGCACACGGCCCGGACATCACTCTTATAAGGTAAAAAACTCTGGAAAGTCCATTTTGCATGAGTCAGGCCCTTTAAGCGTTTAATCTAACTTTCTCTGAGTTTCTGTTCCTTCTTCTTCTACTGTGTTTTGTCTCATTCTGGACGTTTCATTTTGAGCGCACTTTGGACGTCATTTTGAACTTTGTTGTTTTGTGTCGGACAGCTGATTTTTAAGAAAATGTCCGGCTAGCTCCTAACGGCTAGCTGGTTATAGAGTCATTCTGCTGTTGACATGCGCGACCAGCTGCTGGCTCTTCGGAGCCAAATCTGTCGTGTCTGGAGGAGTTGGTTCAGTCCTGAGGGAGCTGAGGAGAAGGAGACGGTCTAGAGGAGGTGCTTCCTGTGTTTTTGCGGTTTCCATGGAAACGTCCGGTTGCTCGCTTGAGGAACTGGAGGCGCTCACTCGGACCCAGTGAAATACAGAGAGACCAGTTTGGTGTTCTTCACCGCGGCCTGGCTTTGTGACCCATTCCGGACTCCAGCTTTTGGGGTGCCAGGTTGGAGAGAGTGCGACCGGATAGGGTGGGTAGGGGCGAGGGAGCATCTCAGTCTGGCCTCTCTGACTTTAAAACCTCTAACATGTGCTGTTCCTCTGATCCTGTCCATCCTGGTCACTCCCAGAGAGATCCTCAGCATCTTCATCTCTGCTACAAACAACTCTGTTTCCTGTCTTTTCCTCAGTGCCACTGTCTCTAGACCAATCAGCATGGCCGCTCTCACCAAGCTGTCTCTAGACCAATCAGCATGGCCGCTCTCACCACACTGTCTCTAAACCAATCAGCATGGCCGCTCTCACCACACTGTCTCTAGACCAATCAGCATGGCCGCTCTCACCACGCTGTCTCTAGACCAATCAGCATGGCCGCTCTCACCACGCTGTCTCTAGACCAATCAGCATGGCCGCTCTCACCACGCTGTCTCTAGACCAATCAGCATGGCCGCTCTCACCACACTGTCTCTAGACCAATCAGCATGGCCGCTCTCACCACACTGACTCTAGACCAATCAGCATGGCCGCTCTCACCACACTGTCTCTAGACCAATCAGCATGGCCGCTCTCACCACACTGACTCTAGACCAATCAGCATGGCCGCTCTCACCACACTGTCTCTAGACCAATCAGCATGGCCGGTCTCACCACGGTTTTGTACACTTTCCCTTTCATTCTAGCTGAAACTCTTCTGTCACACATCAAACCTGATACCTTCCTCCACCCGTTCCAGCCTGCCTGCACATGCTTCTTCACCTCTTTTCCACACTCTCCATTGCTCTGGACTGTTGTAGATACTTAAAATCTTCCACCTTCTTTATCTCTTCTCCCTGTAACCTCACTTTTTATTTGAGTCCCTCTCATTCACACACATGTACTGATCATTATTCTATCAAATCAGGCTGTAAAACACGACCAGAGTAAACAACATACAGCCAATCGGACGACAACACGTTCGTCAGTGTGTCTGTGAGACCATTTTTTTCAGTTTGTAGATTTTTCCACCATCTGGTGTAAACTTTTCTTTCCCAACTTTTTTTATTGCCTCATGTAAAACCCCGATTTTACTCTGCGGCGTTCTAACAACCTCTGCAGTTCTGTCATGAGATTCCGACGATCGTTGCAGAACAAGTCTTTGTTAAATGCAATTTAATCTGCGCCAACATCACCATAAGAACTTTAATGGAAGCGTCATGTTGTGCCACGACACACAAACACGGCACGGGTTTGTTTGTAAGATGATAAAAAATAAAGAGTAAACACTCATTAAGAGGCTCAGCATTAGGAAAAAGATAACACACTCCAGACAAAAACATCTGTAATTTAACAAATCCTTTGTCATCATCTGGAGGTGCTGGCTACAAAGCAATAGCACGTCTTCATAGAGCGCGCCCCGTAAATACGTACGTTCACACCCAGAAACACACACTTTGAACTGCCTAAGGAATAGTAATCAGTCTGTCTCCCGTGTCATCATGTGGCTGGAGATCCTTTTAACTAGCAGCAGTGTCAACAGCAAACATAGGACCAAGGGTCAGACGGGAGGACACACCCAGCATGAGGGTGAATCAGTCTAAAGGTAGGCAAGGTGATACTCAAACGGAGGAAGAAGGACAGACTTCCTGAGCGTTTTAGCAGGTGTAGTATGACTCTGGAAACGAGCCAAAATCTTTACTTCCATTCACAAAAAACACATTACCTTTAATAAACAGGGAGGAAACACTTTAAAATGTTTTATAGAAAAAAAACTGATACGTTCTCTCAATTTACTATAATCTACGTTTCTACCCTCACCATGGTAACCAGGATCTACGTTCCTATCCTCACCATGGTAACCAGGATCTACGTTCCTACCCTCACCATGGTAACCAGGATTTACGTTCCTACCCTCACCATGGTAACCAAGATCTATGTTCCTACCCTCACCATGGTAACCAGGATCTACGGTCCTACCCTCACCATGGTAACCAGGATCTACGTTCCTACCCTCACCATGGTAACCAGGATCTACGTTCCTACCCTCACCATGGTAACCAGGATCTACGTTCCTACCCTCACCATGGTAACCAGGATCTATGTTCCCACCCTCACCATGGTAACCAAGATGTACGTTCCTACCCTCACCATGGTAACCAGGATCTACATTCCTACCCTCACCATGGTAACCAGGATCTACATTGCTACCCTCACCATGGTAACCAGGATCTACATTCCTACCCTCACCATGGTAACCAGGATCTATTTTCCTACCTTCACCATGGTAACCAGTATCTACGTTTCTACCTTCAGTGTGTAACCAGTGTGGGTGGTGACCGAAAGAATGAAATTGTGGATACAAGCATCTGAAATGAGCTTCCTCTGAAGGGTGGCTGGGTTCTCACTCAGAGATAGATGAAGGAGGTTGGACATCCGTAAGGAGCCGTTGCTCTTTCAGATTGAGAGAAGCCAGATAGGGATGTTCAGGGATCTAAGTAAAGTGAACGAGTGTCTTGTAAGAGAAACTTTGGGAACATTGAATTGGCGTCATCCTGGTTTTTTTGGTATCGATTCGTATCAATGCATCAATATTTTTGACTAACTTTTCCAGAGCGGTTATGATCTTCTAAACACACGATGGTGTGTTTAGAGCTGCCACAGATAGTCTGGATGACTACACAGACACAGTGACGTCATACATACGTTTCTGTGAGGACAGCATCATTCCATCAAAAACCAGGGTAAGATTTAACAACGACAAACCCTGGTTCACACCCAGACTAAGACAGATCAGGAGGGAAAAGGAAGCAGCTCACAGAGCCAATGACAGAGAGAGCTACAAAGGCGCTAAGTACCGGTTCTCGAGAGAGGTACAGCAGGCGAGATCCAGGTACAATAAACGTCTGAAGGAGCAATTCTCTGTCAATGACACCGCCTCTGTCTGGAGATCACTTCGGCAAATTACAAACTATAAGCCGAAAGCCCCACATGCTGCTGATGACTTACAACTGGCAGAGAAACTCAACACCTTCTATGCCAGGTTTGATGTCTCACTCTCCTCCCCCCTCACTGATCAACAACCTTCAGACACTTTGAAGCCACTCCCATCCCCCACCCTATTAACAACAGAGGTCACTCCAGCTGACCAGCCCTCCCCCTCCACTGCTTTCTTGGTGACAAAACAGGATGTGCTCAAGCTCTTCCACAAGCAAAACCCTCGGAAAGCTTCGGGCCCAGATGGTGTCTCCCCGGCCACCCTGAAACACTGTGCTGAGGAACTGTCTCCAGTTTTCACAGACATTTTCAACACCTCGCTGAAGACATGCCACGTTCCAGCTTGCTTCAAGCTGTCCACCATCGTTCCTGTCCCCAAGAAGCCCCGTATCACTGGACTTAATGACTACAGGCCTGTGGCGCTTACGTCTGTAGTCATGAAGTCATTCGAACGCCTGGTCCTCCCTCATCTCAAGCACTTCACCTCTCCCTCTCTGGACCCTCTGCAGTTTGCCTACAGAGCCAACAGGTCTGTAGACGACGCTATCAACCTGGCCCTCCACTTCACCCTGCAGCACCTGGACTCCCCGGGAACCTATGCCAGGATCCTGTTTGTGGACTTCAGCTCTGCATTCAACACCATCCTCCCTACCCTGCTTCAGGACAAGCTCTCCCAGCTCAACGTGCCTGACTCCACTTGCAGGTGGATTACTGACTTCCTAACAGACCGGAGGCAGCGCGTGCGGCTGGGGAAGAATGTCTCCACCTCTCGGACTATCAACACAGGATCTCCACAGGGCTGTGTCCTCTCTCCCCTGCTCTTCTCCCTGTACACCAACTGCTGCACCTCCAGCCATGACTCTGTCAAACTGATCAAGTTTGCAGATGACACCACACTCATTGGGCTCATCTCTGATGGCGATGAGTCGGCCTACAGGATGGAGGTAGACCGGCTGGTGTCCTGGTGCAGCAACAACAGCCTGGAGCTCAACGCTCAGAAGACAGTGGAGATGATCGTGGACTTTAGGAAAGTCACAGCTCCCATTACCCCCCTTGCACTGACAGACTTCTCCATCACCACTGTAGACTCTTTCCACTTCCTCGGCACTACCATCACACAGGACCTAAAGTGGGAGCCATCCATCAGCTCCCTGATCAAAAAGGCCCAGCAGAGGATGTACTTTCTGCGGCAGTTGAAGAAAGCCAAGCTGCCCGCCCAGATGTTGGTGCAGTTTTACAGAGCCATCATCGAGTCTGTCCTCACCTCCTCCATCACCGTGTGGTACGCTGGAGCCACAGTCAGGAACAAACACAGACTGCAGCGCATTGTGCGCTCCGCAGAGAAGGTGATCGGCTGCAGCCTTCCATCTCTCGAAGACCTGTACGTCTCCAGGACTCGGGGGCGTGCAGGTCGGATAGCAGCTGACCCTTCCCACCCTGGACATGGACTTTTTGAGCGACTCCCCTCGGGCAGGAGGCTCCGGTCCATTCGGACCAGAACGTCCCGCCACAAAAACAGCTTCTTCCCTTCTGCCGTTGGACTTATGAACTCTTTATAACCTGAACCCCACATCTCTTAGTCACCTCCCTCTTGTCACTTCACTATCTTTATTATTTTCTATTATTTTCTATGACATTGCACTACTTTTCTTTTTCTTCTGAGCACTCTTAGTTTTGTAAAAATTATTATTATTTTTATTTATTTTATTTTTATTATTTTTATTTTATATGTTTGCACACCAGTACCAGAACAAGTTCCTAGTCTCTGATGTTTTTCACTGACATGGCAATAAAAGCATTCTGATTCTGATTCTGATCAAAGATAGAAATCTTCTGCCTGGTAACATCTCTGCTTTTAAATTTGGACCTTAATGAAAACAACTAAAAGACCATTCACGGTCACACAAAACCTAACCTTTCTAATATGCTAAATATCAGCGCTGGCATTTTTCAGCGATTCGGGACAGGCTTTGTCATTACATAATGAAGGATGAGGCTTCGGGTGTCAGCTGAGAATCACAAACGTACAGCCTGAATAATAGCCTTTAGAGAGCAGACCTTTTAAATTTCAAATCGGCACCAAAGCTGAACGCTCTGATACAATGACTCAAACCACAGAGTAGAGAGAAGTGACAGCTAGTCTAAATATGATGTGGCTGCTAATAATGTGATGTTTTCACAATCCTCCCAGTGGTGATCTCTGAGGACGAGTATGCATCCCAACAAAAACAGCCTCCTAACATAAAACCTGGAGGAACTGCTTTTAAACTCTACTAAGTGTTTTTTCTAAAGTAAAATTCTGATTGGTCACAAAATGTTTATTCAACAGTCACTTAAATTCTAAATACAAGCTCTGAAAAGCACATTTAAAGAGGGACGGGTTTGTCTGGTATTCTTTTCTTTTTATTAGTAGATTTTGATAAACACGATGGCTTTTCTTTGATCACAAATGTCATATTTATTAATAAATAAAAGACCTTTTAGAACCATTTTTTTCTGTTTTTGTCACTAAATTTTTTCCTGCACTCATTCCTGGATTAGCCACGCCCCCTGTACGCATCCACAACGTTGTAAAACTCATCAATGACAGCAAAAAATTAACGCATATTCTTCCGTTCGATTGTCTTCTGCTTATCTGGATTGCAGAGGCAACAGCCTCAGATGGGAAAGACGGGCTTCTCTCACTCAGGCTGCATCCTACAGCTCACACAGGAGAACGTAGATCCTGGTTACCATGGTGAGGGTAGGAACGTTGATCCTGGTTACCATGGTGAGGGTAGGAACGTTGATCCTGGTTACCATGGTGAGGGTAGGAACGTTGATCCTGGTTACCACGGTGAGGGTAGGAACGTAGATCCTGGTTACCATGGTGAGGGTAGGAACGTCGATCCTGGTTACCACGGTGAGAGTAGGAACCTAGATCCTGGTTACCATGGTGAGGGTAGGAGCGTAGATCCTGGTTACCATGGTGAGGGCAGGAACGTAGATCCTGGTTACCATGATGAGGGTAGGAACGTAGATCCTGGTTACCATGGTGAGGGTAGGAACGTAGATCCTGGTTACCATGGTGAGGGTAGGAACGTAGATCCTGGTTACCATGGTGAGGGTAGGAATGTAGATCCTGGTTACCATGATGAAGGTAGGAACGTAGATCGACTTGTAAATCGAAAGCTTTGCTTTTTGGCTCAGCTTTTTCTTCACCACGACAGATCAATGAAGCGTCCTAATTACTGCAGACGCTGCTCCGATCCGTCTGTCGATCTCTCGCTCCATCCTGATCCCACTGTGAACAAGACCCCATGATACTAAAATTCCTCCACTTGGAGCAAGACTGTGTCCCTGACCTGCAGGAGACAATCCAGGGGGCGAGGACCATGGTTTCGGATTCGGAGGCGTCGATTCCCATCTCGGCCGCTTCCTACTCAAGAATGAGAACTCGAGAACATCCTGCCAGCGAATGGTATCCAAATATTAAACATGAGACCTCGCAAATAATTTGGATTCAGAAAAAGAAACTTTAAACTTGCTCCTTTTTGTTAAACTCTTTTTTACCAGCTTTAAACATAATTAAAAATTCACAATGTGTTGAAATACTTTTATATTTTTATTTGCTTTTAATTGTTTTCTGATTCAAAAAGCCATAAAATAATAAAAACAGGTTAAAACCCCAAAAGCAACATAAGCACCATGTAAACCATACTTAGAAAAAGCTTAGAAAAAAACCTAACGATGCTAACCGCGTTGTTTTCCTGCAACGATGCCCGCGCCCTGAAAGCTCCTGGGGTTGAATAAAATTAGTATGCAGTGTTGGCTCGCGGGCACACCATAAACAGGGCGGCTTTTGTTGATTATCCATGCATCTCAACTTCACAAAGAGTGTTCCTGGCTGCCGTACCTTTAAATAAAGTGTCCAAACTCGAGTTTTATCAGGATGAAAAAACAAAAAGCTACAAGAAAACTAAAGGACAATTGTTTAAAATTTAGTCGCTTTAAGTACTTATTCCTTTTTATGCAAACAAAGGCTTTTATTCTGAAGGAGTTTATTTTATTTAAAGAGTTTTATTGTCTTTTTAAAAGCAGCGTCTCATCGTTTAGATTCAGAATTTGTTGTTTCTTTTTGTGTAAAATCAGAGGAAACTAATTTAAGACAGCAGGTTCTTCTACGTTTTACTGCTCCATCTTGAACCCAAACATCTCCACAGAGTGTAGCCCTCAAACATTACCATGAGAAAAGATCTTCATCATCACAGCAGAACCAGTTCTTTCTCTGACGGGAGGGTTTAACCCTCTTCATGCCATAAAGGACCATTTAACAAAACCATTTGGAAGAGAGGCTTTTTTTAAAGACACTGGATGACGTTACAGCGAGTAGACAAGCATGGAAACCTCTGGCTCTCCTCTGTAACTCAGCCTAAAGAAGACCACCATCACATCAAGGACGTTTCAACGTTCCTAATCTGGTTGGATGAAGGGAGACGTTCTTCTCCTGGACTTAGAGGTGAAGAACTCGTAGTGTGTGTTGCGTGCCACAGAGAGGGGCAACAGGACCTGGACTTATAAAGAAACCTAAATGGGAACGTTCGATAGCACAGCTGCTCGAGTCTTACCGTAATTTCACGGCCATAAAGCGCATATAAAAGTCTTAGATTTTCTTCAAAATGAGCGGTGCGCCTTTTTGTGCGGTGCGCCTTGCGTGTGAGAAAAGGCGGACCTAAAAGAAACGCGGTGCCCGCAAGGCAGACCTGAAAGAAAAGGCATGAGAACGTTAAAGAGTGAAGTGTGAGCGGCGTGGGAGCGATGGATGACCGAAGGAGACCACAGTTTCATGAAGGGTGGAAGGCAGCGCCGGGCGAGTTACGCTATAGTTTGCCAATGGATTGTAGATGCTTGGACTAACGTGTCTGCTGGTACTGTTATCCGAGCTTTCTCAAAAGCTGGTATCCTTTCTGAGGAGCCGCACAGTACAGACAGTGACTTTGACAGCGAGGAGCGAAGTGGACCTGCTCTGAAACAGAGGATGAGGACTTTGATGGATTTGAATAAAGACTATTACCGGTAATGTGTTTGTTTAGTATCGTTACTACTTAAATAAAGTACAACCAAACTTTTAATACGCACATTTGCATGCTTGGGTGTGTGTTGTTGTAAGGCGGTGTGTGACTGAGACTGCGCCTTTTCGTACGGTGCGCCTTATGGTCGTGAAATTACGGTAACTCAGCATCAGTTCATTAATATTAAGTAGTGATGAAAAGAGGTTTAGTTTTGGTCTGATCTGCTGAAAGGGAAGAGATGGATGGAGAGATAGAGAGATGGACGACGATCTAGAGGAGGTGCTTTGTGTTTTTACGGTTTCCATGGAAACGTCCGGTTGCTCGCTTGAGGAACTGGAGGCGCTCACTCGGATCCAGTGAAATACAGAGAGACCAGTTTGGTGTTCTTCACTGCGACCTGGCTTTATGGATCCATTCCAGACTCAAGCTTTTGGGTTTCCAGGTTGGACACAGTGCGACCGGACTGGGACGCCGATGGATGGGGTGAGCGGGCATCGAGGTGTTTACACTGCAGCACTTAAATTTACCTTCAGGATCAATAAAGTAGATTCAATTTACAATGTATTTGAGGCAAAAACAGGATTTACGCTGTGTTGTGCACGCGTCCAATGGGCAGGAACCCCTGCTCCGTTCAGACCCAGCTCAGCTGGACAAGAAATTTTCAGTTTCAAAATAAAAGTAAAATTTAAAAAATGTATTTATGAGCTTTTTTCCGGCAAACATTGCGTTTCTGAGCTGAAAAAAGTACCATGTTTAAATGTTTGTGCTTTAAAACAAGAATTATTACCCCGAAAAAACTCAATCACTGCCCTTTAAATTAGTAACACCAATAAAAAACCCCACACAATCCTGGAGGGACTGAAAAATGGGCAACGTTTTTAGAGGTGCCCGCGTCCCAGATCTGCTCTTTTAAATGAGCTCAGCTTTTGAAACAGTGTGAGCGGTGTGTGTTTCTGACGCCAGAGTATGTTAAGATGGGTGGTTTCCTTCCATGACTCAAAGCCTAAGTAGCGTCTGGGGTTTTTTGGTCATTCTAGTCCATAATCAGTGTGTTTTGCAGGTTCCACCTGCCCGTCAGTCAGCGCGGCGTCATGACTCTTAGATGATGTCAGCTCTCTAGCGGAGAGGGAGGTGTGTGTGTTTGTGTCAACAAGCAGCACAGAAAACTCAAAGGGATGCTTTGCTTTGGAGTTTAAGTGGCACACTTCAGTGTGATCCTCATGGAAGATGACAACATGATGACAAGAGCAAGAAGAATTCCTGGATGCTAACACACACCCCTCCCTGTGATACCCCCGCTTTAAACATGAAGGATCATAAGTACAGACGGAACGATGGGGAGAAACGTCTTACATAATGAATAAAAGACTGGTTTATGTAACCAGTCGGAGCCACCAGGCCTCCATATGTGTGTGTGTTTAACCACCAACCCTCTAAGACTCGGTCTCTCCGTCTAATGTTACGATTAAAACACTCCTTTTTGGAACAGGTTTGATAGAAACGGAGTTATGGAAGTTTAAAATGAGGCGCCAGAGACTTGGGGAAGTACGGTGTGTTCGTAAGAACCAAGCTTTGCAAGCCGCTTCCGGATGCGTACCAAATAGAGGAACTTCTTTCTCCAAAAAGTCTCAGAAACTACGAACTATTACGAAACTTGGTTTTGTCTTCTGAACTGGTGATCCCTAACGTGTTTACGGCGGTAGTTAGCGGGATTACAGGTGAAAGGCAGGGTACACCCTGAACAGGTAACCAGTCAACCATCCACTCACACACACATTCCTAGGGGCGGTCATGTAGTGACCAATCAACCTAACGTATGTTTTTTGGGGGGTGAGAGGAAACCAGAGAAAACCCACACTTACACGGGGAGAACATACAAACTCCACACAGAGAAAGGCCAGTGTTTTAAGCTTTGTCCCACTGGGGACTCGAACCCTGACCTTCTTGCTGTGATGCCACTGTGCAGCCCTTTGCAAAATTAACAATAATTCATTTTGTTGTCTCAATGACCAATGCGGTGTCTGGTGCAACCTAGAGCCTCTGCTCAATTCCTGCTTGCTTTTCATTCAGCAACTAGGTCAGGAATTGCAGGCATTAGCTTATAACTCGATGACTCTGTGTGATCGAAAACGTCCTACCCAATCAGAAAACAGAGACGTGACAGGACGACTTACCACGTCCTCCATGTTTGTAGTTTTGTAGATCGACCATGCTATACGGTCCGTCCTCCATGTTTGTAGTTCTGTAGATCCACCATGCTATACGGTCCGTCCTCCATGTTTGTAGTTCTGTAGATCCACCATGCTATACGGTCCGTCCTCCATGTTTGTAGTTCTGTAGATCCACCATGCTATACGGTCCGTCCTCCATGTTTGTAGTTCTGTAGATCCACCATGCTATACGGTCCGTCCTCCATGTTTGTAGTTCTGTAGATCCACCATGCTATACGGTCCGTCCTCCATGTTTGTAGTTTTGTAGATCCACCATGTTATACGGTCCGTCCTCCATGTTTGTAGTTTTGTAGATCCACCATGTTATACGGTCCGTCCTCCATGTTTGTAGTTCTGTAGATCCACCATGTTGTACGGTCCATGTTGGTAGCGATTCCCCAGATTGAGAATTTAAAGACAGAGTTTAAAGAAGTCTATTTTTTATGAGAAACGATACTCAAGCAATCCGTGACATAATCGTGGGCGACCTCCAACAACCCGAAGTCACCGTCGAGAAAGCAGAACAGCTGGCCCGAGATCACCAGCACTAGAAAAACTTGGTTCATCTGATCGTCTCAACGCATGAAACGGGACACCGCTCCTTTCGGTGGAGCCCCTAACCTAATCCCAGGGTCCTGCTTTCAGTAGTCCTCCAATTAGAAGACATTGTATCTACTTCCACAGGTAGAACTACCGATCCAAGATGGCAGCCGCAGCAGCCAATGAGGGGTCTACTCTTTATGCCCATGTGTGCCACACCCAAGTCAGCCATTGTTTCTCCTTATATGGTGATTTAATCTGAAAACATTAGTGAAAAAAATGTATGAGTTGAACCTGAACCGAAACGAGGCGTCTGGGAAAAAACAAAAAATGAACAAAGATTAAATAAAAATATCTTTGATGTTGTTTTTATGGATTAAATTCAGATTTTCTGAGTAACTACAGACCTCATGGACTCAGATTAAAAGCAGGGTTAAACAGGACACGTCCACTTTAACATAGCTTGTGATACGCGGTGGGTGGGAGGATATTCACGTGTCTATTCTGACCCGTAATTCTAAATGTTTTATGTCTATGAAAACGACAAGAACCTGTTCTGATAATGAAATATAATAAAATGACCATCTTTTTTTCAGATTTCTCTTTGTTCTCAATCAGACTCGAAACTCATTTCGCTGGATTCATTAAAATTTATGCGTCACTGTGACTTTAAGAGGATATTTTACAGATTAAATTAGTGAGAAAACTGTTCTGTTAAAAATTTAACAGATAAAAGTAACACGTGGATGTAACAGAAGGATGTTCCCTTTTAAGGATCCATAGAAACAAGTTTTACTTTTTATTTTAAAGGAAAAACAACCCCTTAAAGGTGGAGACTTTTGGATCTACAGCTAGCTTCAGTTGACCTGGCGACTGTGGTTCCTCTCAGGCGTTACCTCGGGGGTTGATTCCCATTTTAATCACCTTATCAAAGAAAAGCATCTGTCTCCATCTGAGGCAACAAGAAATCCATTTGTACCATTCCAAATGGGCCGGCACCCCACCGCCGACTTGAGAGAAATTAACTATTTAAGAGAGTAAAATATTCATTTTAATCCAGCTCAGAGTAAGACAGGCCTTTCTGTGTCATCCTTCTAAAGTAATTAAAAGGGAATATCTATCTCTCCTCCCAGGCTGAATTCACAGCTTGGTGGAGGACAAAAAGCCTTCATGTCAAAGATCAAGCGGCTCTTTTGTTTTAACTAAGCCGGTGGAAAACAGGATTTAAAACCAGCTTATACATTAAAGATAAGGTTACCTCCGTGTTAAAATCAGCCATATGTGTCTGACCGGATACTTGATTATTCACAACAAAGTGGGTCCAGAAATGATCCTGAATATAGCAGTAAGAAAGAATTATTTTAGATTTATTTTGAGGTGGTTTTCTATTTCATTTGTTCACGTTTGAGTCATTTACAAGCTTCCAAGTCCAATATATGAACAGAGGATGAGCAGAGAGCCTTGGCGCCCCTGGTACTCCATCCAGGCCCGGACAGAGAACCAGCCAGCAGAGAGCCCGGGCGCCCCCGGTTGCTCATACCCTGCCCGGACACAGGACCTGGCAGAGGCACCCTGGTGCTCCGGACCCAGCCTGAACAGAGGAGGAGCAGAGAGCCTTGGCGCCCCTGGTACTCCATCCAGGCCCGGACAGAGAACCAGCCAGCAGAGAGCCCGGGCGCCCCGGTTGCTCATACACAGCCCGGACACAGGACCCGGCAGAGGCACCCTAGTGCTCTGGACCCAGCCTGAACAGAGGAGGAGCAGAGAGCCTTGGCGCCCCTGGTACTCCATCCGGGCCCGGACACAGAACCAGCAGAAGAATACTATTCAAATGCAGGAGATTTTTGGCCACAAACATCTTTAGGAATGGATTTTGTTCTCCGCCCTCGGTCTAAGACACAAGTGGGCAAACTTTTTGATCCACATTGAGTTGTAACATTTGGGTCACAAAGGGTCCGGAACAGGAGCAGATGGATGGCATGCTTTGGTAACCTCACCTCATTGGATAAAAATCTTGGGATTTGAAGAAAACGTGTTTTAATTTCTGATGAAAATGAAGAAAAGACTTAAAACAAAATTTCTTACTTTGAAATGAGTTTTTAAACACTGAAAATCAAATGAATAAGTATTTTATTTTGAAGGTCTCTGATCCTTCATTAAGTCAGCATCACTCTCCTCGTGACTTTTTTTTAAAAACATCAAGCTCATCAACATCAACGGTCTTCAGCTGTGGGTGGTCACCAAAAGAACGAGAACACAGATACAAGCGGCCAAAATGAGCTTCTTCTGCAGGGTAGCTGGGCTCTCGCGCAAAGATAGGGTGAGAAGCTCTGCCATCCAGGAGGAGCTCGGACAAGAGTCGTTGCTCATCCAGGTCTAAAGAAGCAAGATGTTAAGATGCCTCCCGAGCCAATCGCTGGTGAGATGTTTCGATCACGTCCCACAGGAAGGAGACTACGTCTTACAGCTGGACAGGGAACACCTCAGGATCCTTCCGGGTGAGCTGGAGGATGCAGCCGGGGTGAGAGACACCTGTACACCCCGTCTGAGGCTGTTGCCCTGTGACCCAGCCCCAGATCAGCAGCAGACGACGTAACAGAACAGTGCACGTGTTCTGCTTACACTTGGTCTCTACTCTCAAGTTCTGCTTTCTCCTCTTTACTCTTCAAAGTAAGAGCATAGAAAGATATGTGTGAGCTTTGCTGATGAAAACAGAGGAGATTCTTCCAGACTGAGCAGGCCTCTGTGTTTGTATCCAAATGGGTGTCGGTTGACTCCTTAAAAACCTCCAACTGGCTCGTTTCAACAAAACCAGTGGAAAAAAATCATCTTAAACCAGGTCAAGCATCCTGTAAAAATCAGTGTAACGCAGAAGGTTTAATGTTTCTGTTCATTTTAATTAAAATACTTTATCATTTACAACAGAGTCCATGGAAATACGAGCCTAGGTTAGGCTGACATCGGTCTGCTTAAACACAGCTGTGAAAAGAGGATTCTTTTACAGTCATTCTTTTCTCTAAATGTTTTTCTATTTTATTCACACATATTTCAGTCATTTTTTATGCTCTACCGTCCAGTATTTGAATGGTATTTATTATAAAAAAAAACAGCTAAGGTGCTGCCCTGTACGGCTGCCTGCTGCAGTGCTCCCTGTTACCGTGATTTCACGACCATTAGGCACACCGTACGAAAAGGCGCAGTCTCAGTCACACACCGCCTTACAACAACACACACACAAGCATGTAAATGTGTGTATTAAAAAATAGATCGGGAGCAAAACTGAGTTTGGTTGTGTTTTATTTAAGTAGTAACGATACTAAACAAACACATTACCGGTAATAGTCTTTATTCAAATCCATCAAAGTCCTCATCCTCTGTTTCAGAGCAGGTCCACTTCGCTCCTCGCTGTCAAAGTCACTGTCTGTACCGTGCGGCTCCTCAGAAAGGATACCAGCTTTTGAGAAAGCTCGGATAACAGTACCAGCAGACACGTTAGTCCAAGCATCTACAATCCATTGGCAAACTGTAGCGTAACTCGCCCGGCGCTGCCTTCCACCCTTCGTGAAACTGTGGTCTCCTTCGGTCATCCATCGCTCCCACGTCGCTCACACTTCACTCTTTAACGTTCTCATGCCTTTTCTTTCAGGTCCGCCTCGCGGGCACCGTGTTTTCTTTTAGGTCCGCCTTTTCTCACACACAAGGCGCACCGCTCATTTTGAAGAAAATCTAAGACTTTCATATGCGCCTTATAGCCGTGAAATTACGGTACTTTTACGTTTAATGGTCTACTTTCTCTGAGTTTCTGTTCCTTCTTCTGATATGTTTTGTCTCCGTTCCGTTCCGTCATCTTCAGCTTGTTCTGGGGTCGGGTCGCGGGGGCAACAGCCTCAAACGGGCAGCCCAGGCCTCTCTCTCCCCGGCTGCATCCTCTAGGTCACCTGAAGGATCCCGAGTCGTTCCCCGGCCAGATGTGAGACATAGTCTCTCCAGCGGGTCCGGGGTCTGCCCCTTTGTCTCCTCCCGGTGGGACGTGGCCGAAACACCCCACCCGTGTCTCTTTCTTAAGATTTCATTTTGAGCACACTTTGGACGTCATTTTGGACTTTGTGTCGGACAGCTGATATTTCAGAAATCGTCCGGCTAGCTCCCAATGGCTAGCTGGTTCAGGAGTCATTCTGTTGTTGACATGCATGATGACGTGCGTGACCGGCTGCTGGCTCTCGGAGCCACATCCGTCGTGGCTGAAGGTGTTGGTTCAGTCCTGAGGGAGCTGAGGAGAAGGAGATGATCTAGAGGAAGTGCTTCCTGTGTTTTTTTGGTTTCCATGGAAACGTCCGGTTACTCTCTACAAGATCGAGGAACTGGAGGCGCTCACTCGTACCCAGTGAAATACAGACCCCGGATTGTTTCTTTCAAAATGGGAAGATCAGAAAAAATTGAAGCAAAAGTTTTCATTCGATGGAACAAATACAAAAGTTTTTTCTAAAGATTGTTCGTTTGACTGTTTCTCATGCTGAGCTTTGGTTCTTTCGGAGTTCCCTTCGGTGTTCCCTTCGGTGTTCCCTTCGGTGTTACCTTCGGTGTTACCTTCGGTGTTCCCTTCGGTGTTACCTTCGGTGTTCCCTTCGGTGTTCCCTTCGGTGTTACCTTCGGTGTTACCTTCGGTGTTACCTTCGGTGTTACCTTCGGTGTTCCCTTCGGTGTTACCTTCGGTGTTCCCTTCGGTGTCTGCTGACTTGGTTTTGACTTCTGCTCACCGGTGGAAAACTGACCTCTTTGGAGATTCTGAAGCAACTTTGACCTGAGCTGACTCACTCAGACCTAGTGAAATACAGACGCCGGACCTGCTGGAGAGACTATGTCTCATAGCTGGACAGGGAACGCGTTGGGATCCTCCCAGGTGGCCTGTGATGTGATTTACGCTGTGTCATGCACACATCACAGTGGCGGATTAAACAGGTAGCAGGAATTCAAACGAACAACCCAGAAATAAAATCTAATAAAAATCTTTAGGAGCTTTTTCAGTAAACATTCCCACATTTCTGAGCAAAGAAAACATACCGTGTTCATCCATACCTGCTACGAGGTAAGATTTATTTTCCTAAACATGCACAACACGCCCGATCTCACCGACATCAAGCCAAAGAGGATGAAATAAATGACTAAAATCTGCTTCAGCTTTACAGCCTAAACTCCACCAACCATTATAAAGAAGTTTTGTTACAGCTAATGACCCTCTTAAAAAGCTCCAATCTTCTAAAAGTTATACCAGACCATAAAAAAATAAAGAAAGAAGGAAAGAGGAACCCTATACTGTGAAATTGCTGCGCTAACCTTGACGCTGAGGCCCTGCAGCTTTGGCTCACTTAGTTTCAGACCACATAATGTGCAGTGCAGCCTGTTATTGCCCCAGTGTGATGAAAGGGGGTAAATGTTGACTTCACACATGGATAACATTGTCATTATTAGAGGTCATTTTCCTGATTTACTCTCAGAAATATTAGAATGCCAGCAAATCTCTTAGCGATGCTCGCTTTAAGTCGAATGGGTGGATTTAGAAAAGCTGTGTAAGAGATTCCCCTTTCAGCTCCGCACCACAAACGGTTATTACCGGAACGACCAGTTAACGTTACTTACTTGTTTTCCACGGTTTTGTTTCAAACATGGCCGTAAAAAACACCAGCCAGCAGAAAAGAAGCTAACCAAGATGGTGCCACCTAGTGTCTCTGCTCAGTTTCATTCCCCTCCAGCAACTAGGTCAGGTCCCATCAGAATTACAGGGAATGCGGCGTAACCAATCAGAGAACAGAGATGATGGCGTGTCATGAACACAAGCGTCCATCCGCCATTTTGTAGTTCTGTAAGTCCACCATGTGCGTTCAATACGAAACATTACACTGCCTCGCTGGTGAGGTGTTTTGGGTGCGTCCCACCGGGAGGAGACCCACAGGCAGACCCCTGACAGCTGGACAGGGAACACCCCAGGATGCTCATAGGTGAGCTGGAGGATGCAGCTGGGGTGAGAGAAGCCTGGGTTTCCATTTGAAGCTGTTGCCTCCGTGACCTGGCCCAGGATAAGTGGAAGACGACGGACCAGAACACAGCCTTGCCCGTCCATATCTCTCTGTCTTTACCCATGTTGCCTCACCTGTTGGCTCTCTCCGCTCTTCCTCCTCCATCCAGTTTTCTGTCACTATGTGGAGCATAGTATGTGGTGATCCATACATCTATGATCAAAATTTGTTTGTAAAACTAGGAGTTTGGTTGGGTTTAGAGGTGTGGTTAAGTTCAGGGTGAGGCTAGAGGGGTTATGGTATAAATAAGGGTAGTGGTTAAGGTCAGAGTAATCACAGTTAGGTGTAAATATATAAATATGTGTCAGTGAAAAAGAGAAGATCACATACAACAAGGGAGTACAGCAGAATGGGGTGGAGATTGATTGCATCATAGGAGTTTGGTTGCATCATGGGCATGTACAGAAGCCCCAAGCCTCTCATCTTGACGAGGCCTCTCATTTTGACAGAACACCAGTCCCCAGTAGAAAGGAACGTGGAGCGTTTGAAACCCAATGCTGCGAGGTCAGACTGTTACCACAGAATAAAAGAAACAGTCTGATTCATCAGGCTTTCCATTAGCCTCTGATCAGTTCTGTTCCGTCGTCTTTCGTTTATCCGGGGGCGGGTCGCAGGGGTAACAGCCTCAGACGGGAAGCCCAGGCTTCTCTCACCCCGGCTGCATCTCCAGCTCACCTGGAAGGATGCCGAGGTGTGGGACAAAGTCTCTCCAGCGGGTCGAGTGTCTGCCTCTTGGTCTCCTCTCGGTGGGACGTGCCCGAAACACCTCCCAAGCGAGTCGCTCGGGGGCATCCTACCAAATGCCTGAATCAGCCCATCTGGCTCCTTTCGACCTGGAGGAGGAGCGACTGGACAATGAGCTCCTCCCGGATGGCAGAACTCCTCACCCGATCCATGAGTGAGATCCCAGCCACCCTGCAAAGGAAGCTCATTTCAGCCGATTGTATCCGCGGTTTCATTCTTTCGGTCACCACCCACAGCTGGTGACCATAGGTGACCATTTTTTTTTTCAAGTTTAACGTGCAAATCTTCATCCTGGGTTTGGAACCACCAGGAAAGAGGACTAGAGGAAGACCAAAGAGGAGGTTCATGGATACAGTGAAGGAAGACATGAAGATAGTTGGTGTGACTGAAGAGGATGCAGGAGATAGGGTTAGATGGAAGAAACTGACTTGATGTGGCGCCCCCTGAAGGGAAATGATGGAAGAAGAAGATTCAAATTTTCTACTTAATAACTCATTTGAGTTTTGCCTGTTTGCTCAAAGCTGAGAAAAAGTAAGAAAACAAAGAGATACAGATGTTTATTTGGACATTAAAGCTGCTTAATATCCTCAAAAAAATAGAATACAGTAAATGATTTACAACAGTCTGTTTTGATCAGTATGAGCCAAAAAAAACCAGCCTTGTTTAACCACAAAGCTGTTAAACTGCTTTTAATTCAACACGATCAGTAAACAGAGAAAACAGATCAGGTTACACGGCGATGAGTAATACTAATTTACATAAAATCAAAGGCTTACATATTTTCATATGATTTAAAAACAAACCCCATTGGCTATTTTTCCTGGTGAATAACTTAAAGTTGGGTATCTAGTCGTTTACCCCAAGGAGCTGACCAAGATTTGCCGACAAGTCAGCACGCAGGCGGGTAAATAATGCATGTCTTAACAGGAGAGGGCATAAAGGCGTAGATCAGAGTAGTGAGGGGCGGATAGGCCGGGCGGGGTGAGGCGTTCGCGTGCCAACCTCAGACCACAAAAGAGACAGACAAAAGGAGATGCACCTCCGTCATCACAAGAGCACGTATGACACCAGTCCACCGCAGAGGGAAGAGGTCTGAGTTTCATTAAACACGCTCAGGAGTACACGCTGCAGGCCAGACCCGTTTAGACCTCCCTCAGGTCTTCCAGGCTCCAGCTTCACTTCTTATCCCAGTTAATTATCCAATCAGCTGGTCCGACTGGAAAGTGATGACGGCTGGAACACCTGCAAAGGCTTTGCTGGTCTGGGGTCCCGGTCGCCCCCGGGCAGGACAGACCTCCATATCAGCTCTCCTCTGTTAAGCCAGGCATTCACTGTGTGATTACAGATGGAGACTCCATCCACATCGTGCCGCTAAATCTCCTACGATATGAGCCTCACAGTGCACACGCTAATAGTCTGCTGCGAGTGAACCACTCACATTGTACCAACAAATTAAACAGAGCTTCTTCTACAGGTTTTGCCTCCATGTTCGTGTTGCTATGACAACCAGTTTGATCTGCAGACGGTCTGAAAATGAAATTTTAATGTCTCTTATGAGAGACAAGGGTGAGTCCAGACTCAGTCATAGAGACTCAAGACTCAAACTTCCAAGACTCAGAGCTGCGAGCTTTCAGTCCACCTTGTGGAAACATCGGTTTAACCGTTTTTTTGTACGTACATTCTGATTTGATCTCTCTGCTGTTTTCTGTCGTCTTTCAGATGGACTACAAGGCTGAGACAACATTGATTTGATTGGTTGCAGTTACTTTTTGGAGTTTACGTACAATGGAATGATGTCAGAACCATCCAATCAGGAGAAAGGATTTATGGTACTGCTTCTACACGGCCATGTTTCCACGAGCAACATATTTTTAGATATGACAGGAAGTCATTCGACCGTCCGATTGCACCAAGATGCACCACCAGTGTAAAATTCTTCAATTTTAAAATTGTTGTACGACCTGAAATCTGTCTGAATTCAGGTGAAAATCCAGCCCGACTTCAGACGTATACACGTCCTATTAGTATTAATAATAATGTACACTTTATTGAGCCCATGTTAGAGATTTTGGAGATAAAGTCAGAGAGGTCAGACTGAGATGGTTTGGACATGTGCAGAGGAGAGAGAGAGAGTACATCAGAAGAAGGATGCTGGGTTTGGAACCACCAGGAAAGAGGACTAGAGGAAGACCAAAGAGGAGGTTCATGGATACAATGAAGGAAGACATGAAGATAGTTGGTGTGACCGAAGAAGATGCAGCAGATAAGGTTAGATGGAAGAGACTGACTTGATGTGGAGACCCCTGAAGGGGAATGCTGAAAGAAGAAGAAGATTGATCTCTCAACGGGAAAATTTGTGTGCTTCATTACACCGCAGCAGGCTGCCACAACGGCACCAATGGTGGGAGAAACGGGGCGTTAGGTGTCTTCTCCAAGAACACCTAGACGTGAACTCAGAGGGAATCCAACCCATGAACTTCCGGTTAACTTCCGAGGGCGAACGCTCTATCACTGAGCCACCGCCTCAAGTGTCCAACCTTAAGTTACTGCTTTGGAATGAAACTCCTTTTCCTCCCTGTTTTTCCCTCAAGGGGGCGTTACTACACGACAGGTTCCTCCATCTAAAACCATCCACCTTCATGTCCGTTTCCTTAAACCTCTTCTATCACACATGTTGCTCATGGTAGAGCGTTCGCACTCAAACTGGAAGTTAAACGGAAGTTCGCGGGTTCGATTCCCACTGAGCTCATGTCTAGGAGTCCTTGGAATGACACCTTAACCCCCGTTTCTCCCACCATTGGTGCTGTCGTGGCAGCCTGCTACGGTGTAAAGCAGCCCACAAATTTTCCTGTTGAGGGATCAATAAAGTGTACATTATTATTATCACACCTGAAACTTTTCTTCACTCGTTCCAGCGTGCCTGCCTCTTCCTCTTCACTTCTTTTCCACACTCTCCATTTACACAATGTACTTAAACTCCTCCAACTGTTTTATCTGGTCGTCTGTGACCTCACTGTTCCATTTTTTTTTTTATTGACCCACACATACTCCATCTCACTGCAGCTAACCGTCGTTCCTTTCTTCACTTCTTCTGCTTCTTAAATCGTCTCTTCTTTCACTACGTTTCACAATAACATTAATAAGCAATAAAAACTCATTTTAATGGAATAAAAAGCCACTGAGAAGCAAGAGAAAGGGAACAAAGCTGAGATAATTAGTCTGCTTTTCTAAGCAGAGCGGAGCTCTACTGGGTGGTACGCCACCATTATGTGATCCTTTTTCCTCCTGTCAGTTTGCTAAATAGAGAAGCATTTTAAAAAGAAAACATTCATGGCTTCCCATGAAGAGCAGCCTTGGCACTGACAGCTCAGCTGAGGGTCTAATAGCCTTCCCAAGAACTCGAGCATTTTTCTCTCCCTGAAGGCGTCGGCCTTCTCTTCAGGAGCTACACTGACATATGTTTGGCCACGTCCCGATACCGTCTATTTAGATACCAAACATTAGCAGATTAGGGTAGAAAGCTGGAATCCACAGAAGATTTCCACGAGTGTCTTGACTTCTCAGGCTTTTGTTTGATCCTTTCACATAACAGGGACCTTTAGCTTTGATCACACCTAAGCGTACCTCCATAGAAGCACCGCTAATTTACAGATGAAAAAAAAAAAGCCCTGGCATCTGATCACAGGTAAGGAGGATTTTTTTCTCTCTTGATCCCATGTTTTCTTTTAAGGATTAGGGTGAATAAAAAGATGTACAATGTGAGCCTAAATCAGTCAAACAAAGAGCTCAACGTTTCTCACGTGATGCTCTTTGAGATCACTACCATGTAGAAAACACACACTCGGGACAAAAGATGGTGAATAGACTTCAGGTATTCAGCACTTGTTACCTGTAACGGCACTAAAAGCGCTTTACAATGTACGTCATACAAAGATCACACCTCACGGTGTGAGTCATGGAACGCGCTCAACCAGAACTCATCAGGAGCCGTTAATGGTTTTGGTCATATCTTGACACGAAGGGATCAAACTTGCAACCCACTGTTTACAAGATGGCCTATTTACGAGCTGAGCCATGCTAGGGTGGCAACCTAAGGATACCATACAGCACAAGAGTAAACCATCTGGTTCTGGAGGGCCGATGTCCTGAAAGGCTTCCAGGTGTTCTTGAATCTACACACGTGAACCAGGAAAACAATAAAAACCATAAGGACACCGGCCCCAGAGGCTGAGACCCCATTGTACGATCATCCTTGCCTTACGCACGTTGCTTATGTCATGCAAATTAAAGATTTATTATATTTACAACCAATCTTGGCATTCCATCTTAACCACGCCTCCTGGACTCTTCAAAATGATCATCCGAGTTGCCTGATGAATATGCATGACGCTGCATGCTGCTACTCAATACACAATGGTACCATCCTCCAAGCTTCTCCTGGAGAGAAGAGCTCTCTATTTTATCTCTGATGAGGAGCCCAGCCACCTTCCAGAGGAAGCTCATTTTGGCCGCTTGCATCCAGGATCTTTTTCTTTTGGTCACTAACCTCAATTTGTTTCCATGGTGAGGGTAGGAACGTAGATCCTGGTTACCATGGTGAGGGTAGGAACGTAGATCCTGGTTACCATGGTGAGGGTAGGAACGTAGATCCTGGTTACCATGGTGAGGGTAGGAACGTAGATCCTGGTTACCATGGTGAGGGTAGGAACGTAGATCCTGGTTACCATGATGAGGGTAGGAACATAGATCCTGGTTACTATGGTGAGGGTAGCGACGTAGATCCTGGTTACCATGGTGAGAGTAGGAACGTATATCCTGGTTACCATGGTGAGGGTAGGAACGTAGATCCTGGTTACCATGGTGAGGGTAGGAACATAGATCCTGGTTACCATGGTGAAGGTAGGAACATAGATCCTGGTTACCATGGTGAGGGTAGCGACGTAGATCCTGGTTACCATGGTGAGAGTAGGAACGTAGATCCTGGTTACCATGGTGAGGGTAGGAACGTAGATCCTGGTTACCATGGTGAAGATAGGAACGTAGAATCTGGTTACCACGGTGAGGGTAGGAACGTAGATCCTGGTTACCACGGTGAGGGTAGGAACATAGATCCTGGTTACCATGGTGAGGGTAGCGACGTAGATCCTGGTTACCATGGTGAGAGTAGGAACGTAGATCCTGGTTACCATGGTGAGGGTAGGAACGTAGATCCTGGTTACCATGGTGAAGATAGGAACGTAGAATCTGGTTACCACGGTGAGGGTAGGAACGTAGATCCTGGTTACCACGGTGAGGGTAGGAACGTAGATCCTGGTTACCACGGTGAGGGTAGGAACGTAGATCCTGGTAACCATGGTGAGGGTAGGAACATAGATCTTGGTTACCATGGTGAGGGTAGGAACGTAGATCCTGGTTACCATGGTGAGGGTAGGAACATAGATCCTGGTTACCATGGTGAGGGTAGGAACGTAGATTTTCAGCTCAGCTCTTTCTTCACCTTGACAGACCGATGTCCTAATTTTTGCAGACTCTGCACCTATTTGTCTAACCTACATCACTAGATGATTAAAAAGGAGCAAAAGCTCTAAGATAATAATATAGAGATATAAAAAGAAATCAGTCCTATTTATGACTGTCTGGTCTTCACATCAGGAGCTGGTTGATGTAGAACAGGAAATAGGAGCTGAATGAATCCTGACTGGTTGAAGGCTCGTGTAGCAGCGGCTCGCCACATTAAAGGATCTCTCACCATCAAACACAATAAGAACTGAGGACTTTCAAGCTACGCTACAAAGGCCGTTTCCGACAACACAAAGACATTTTGAAACAATATTCTAGCGGGATCGTTTTCACTGGACTGTAGATTCATCCAGAAAATCAATACAAGCTTTTCCACTCAGTTAGCCCTGGGAAAACTGTGGTGTAAAAGCGACCAGCGATCCTAAAACAGGATGGTCTGGATGATCCGCTTACACAAACATGTCATTATGCATTTACACGAAATTATTTTAAACGGTCTGCTCAGGTTAAAACATGAGAAATACATCATCTGCTCCGCCGTGCTGGAAATATTACACCTCAGCACGGCCGAGTCTGAAGATATGGGACAAAATGAAGAGTGACACGGTTGATGTGAGGGTGGGCCGGTGATAATGAGACACCCCCGCTCAGAACAGGACTCTGCTGTCTCCTGGGTCACTCAACACTCGCTGTCTTACCGCTGCAGTCCGGGCTCAGCTATTCGCCGGGGAAAGGGAGGGACATTTTTCAAATACCAGAGGGATATTTACACACCTGCTCAGTGTGAGGTGGAGGTGAACAGAGGTTCTGTTTCTGCCCACTGCAGGGGCATTCCCCCGACACGCAGACAAAACAAGCAGCTCATGCTTCCCTCTATCTGACCCACCATGGTTTTTATTAAGCACTCCGGCTGTCCGTGCATCCACAACAGAAGGCCCACAGTTACTCAGAACCAGCTACTGATAAACTGATTAGGCTTTAATATTTTTTTTTAACCGCAGCAGGCTGCCAGGACGGCACCAATGGTGTGAGAAACAGGGGTTTGGGTGTCTTCTCTAAGGACCCTAAACATGGACTCGGTGGGATGCGAACCCGCAAACTTCCAGTTAACTTCCGGTAGCGGGAGAACACTCTAACCACTGAGCCACTGTCTCTCAAGGGTCATGCGTTTAAAGGGAGAGGTGATGAAAAATGGAGTTTCCCAACTTATAGGGTGCGTTGAACCGTATCGTTCTATTTATTCTTGTTTGAGAATAAACATATCAGTTCATCCCTTCAGCCCACAGGAATCGTAATCAAACAGATGTTCCTGAAAGGAACTGAGTCCTAATGAATGAAATCTTATTACTAATGATTGTACCTTCGTTTATTGTACTGTTGTTTTTTTATTTGTATGTACGGCCTGTCTGATTGGTTGCTGCTGGACACCAGAACTTCCCTGATTATTATTATTATTATTATTATTATTATTATTATTATTATTATTATTTGGGGTGGAGACGGTGGCCGCGTGGTTAGCGCGTTCGCCCGCGGACCGGAAGGTCGCGGGTTCGCGTCCCATGGAGAGCACGTCTAGGGTCCTTGGAGAAGACACCTAGCCCCCACTTCTCCCACCATTGGCGCCGTTGAAGGGCAGCCTGCTGCGGTGTAAGGAGTGCAGCAAACAAATTTCCCCGGTGAGGGATGAATAGAGTAATTCAAAATACAAAAATTCAAAAAAAAAAATTATTAAAGTTTGTATCTAAATCCTGCAGCTGGTGAAACAAAACTTAAATTTGTTCATAAAGCTCAAGCATATTAATGAAAGGAAATGAAAATAAAAGGTCTGTTTCTGCTTTCTTCCTCCATGTCAAAGAAGAGTCATCACGTAGTCTGCACTGTGTCACATCATGGTGGTGTGTTTAAGGAAATTAAGTAAATATGAACGTTTACTTAATGATGGCTCAGTGGTAGAGCGTTCGAAATTAACCGGAAGTTCGAGGGTTCGATTCCTCCTGAGTTCATGTCTAGGTTCCTTGGAGAAGACACCTAACCCCCCGTTTTAAGACGTCAAAAGGCGCTGTCCTGGGCGGCTCCCTGCCTCCCCGGGCGGCTCCCTGCCTCCCCGGGCGGCCGCCTGCCTCCCCGGGCGGCTCCCTGCCTCCCCGGGCGGCCGCCTGCCTCCCCGGGCGGCTCCCTGCCTCCCCGGGCGGCTGCCTTACTGCAGTGTCTTCCTGTCTTTTTGGCGTCTGGTCGTCTATTTTTATATTTTTTTCCACTCGGTTTCTGTCCCTTCTTGTCCTGTGTTCGGTCCCGGTCTGGAGATGTGGCTTTGTGTGCTCTTTGGACGTCGTTTTGGACCGCACTGTTTTACTTCAGACGGCTGTTTTTTGGTTTCAACGTCTAGCTCTCCATTTTGCTGGTCATGGAGTCGTCTCGCTTTGTTAACGTGGACTCAACCAGCAGCTAGCTCTCGGAACCAGATCCAGCGTGGCTGGAGGAGTCCATGCAATCCCAACAGAACTGAGAAAGAGACGATCAGAAAGGAGGCGCTTTGAGCCCAGTGACCCTACGGTCGTCATGGGTAACATCCGGACGCTCGCTGGCAAGATGGAGGAACTGCTGACGCTCGTTCTGACCCAGCAGGAATGTGGACGGACCACTTTGTGTGGAAGGTCAGAGGGAGCTGCACTGTGTCTTTGTAGATCTTGAGAAAGCGTATGACAGGGTACCTAGAGAAGAACTATGGTATTGTATGAGGAAGTCTGGTGTGACAGAGAAGTATGTTAGAGCGGTTCAGGACATGTATGAGGGCTGTAAGACAGTGGTGAGGTGTGCTGTAGGTGAGACAGAGGAGTTCAGTGTGGGGGTGGGACTGCACCAAGGATCTGCTCTGAGTCCTTTGCTGTTTGCTATGGTGATGGACAGGCTGACAGACGAGGTCAGACAGGAATCTCCATGGACAATGATGTTTGCAGATGACATTGTGTTTTGTAGTGAGAGGAGGGAAGAGGTGGAGGAAAAGCTGGAGAGGTGGAGGTTTGCACTAGAAAGAAGAGGAATGAAGATTAGTCAGAGTAAGACAGAGTACATGTGTGTGAATGAGAGGGATCCAAATGGAAAAGTGAGGTTACAGGGAGAAGAGATAAACAAGGTGGAAGATTTTAAGTACTTGGGATCAACAGTCCAGAGCAACGGAGAGTGTGGAAAAGAGGTGAAGAAGCATGTTCAAGCAGGCTGGAACGGGTGGAGAAAAGTATCAGGTGTGATGTGTGACAGAAGAGTTTCAGCTAAAATGAAAGGAAAAGTGTACAAAACCGTGGTGAGACCCGCCATGCTGTTTGGTCTAGAGACAGTGCCACTGAGGAAAAGACAGGAAGCAGATTCGGAGGTAGCAGAGATGAAGATGCTGAGGATCTCTCTGGGAGTGACCAGGATAGACAGGATCAGAAATGAGTATATCAGAGGAACAGCACATGTTAGAGGTTTTGGAGATAAAGTCCGGGAGGCCAGACTGAGATGGTTTGGACATGTACAGAGGAGAGAGACCGAGTACATCGGCAGAAGGATGCTGGATTTGGAACCACCAGGAAAGAGGGCTAGAGGAAGACCAAAGAGGAGGTTCATGGATACAGTGAAGGAAGACATGAAGATAGTTGGCGTGACCGAAGAGGATGCAGCAGATAGGGTTAGATGGAAGAAACTGACTTGCTGTGGCGACCCCTGAAGGGAAATGCCGAAAGGAGAAGAAGATTGATATCTGACTCCGTGGACTCAGTTTTTTTAACTGTTCAGACACCAGGTTTCAGACCGTGTAAGCAGACCGGAAAGGCATCGAGGTGTTGGCACCGCAGCATCAAATTTACCTTCAGGGGTTAAAAAAGTATTTTCAATTCAATTTTCCCACTGTTGGTGCCGTCGTGGCAGCCTGCTGCGGTGTAATGCAGCTTACAAAGTTCCCAGGTGAGAGATCAATAGAGTATACATTATTATTATTATGATTTTCAAATAGGCCTTCAAACAGAAATCAATTGGCACCAATCTTCAACCTTTTATCTGATAACGAACGTATCATGAAAGTGTAAAAACGGACAATTTTAATCACCCAACCAATAACCAAGCATAGCCCTGATCTGAATTAAAAGATCTAAAGGAGTTTTTCTGTCTCTTTACAAAATAAAACAAAGGTTATCTCAGAAATGAAGGAGGAGGGTGTTCTCCCTCTGGGCCATGAACCTGCGGTGTAATCAAAGGTCTCTAGAAAATTACAGGCTAAAAGCATCTCTAAACACAGTTCAAACCCCGGCTAAGACGTCGGTCACCTATTATACTAATATTCTTAAGAGCAAATTCCAAAGTATAACGTCAACACAAAGAAGGTACCGCTTATTTCTAAGTGCTCCTCTTTGTTTGTGACTCCAAACAAGTTTCAGGAGAGAAATAATGACAGTGTTTGAGTCTACGTGGTGTAGATGTGTATGAAGAGAGGAATGTGGAGGAAAGCTTGAGCTTTTCTTGTTCGTTCGGATGCTTTAAGGCAGAAACGTTTTTCTTTTAGAACACCGAGGACGTGGGAGCATGTCAACGAGCGTGTTCCTGTTTGTGTAACATGTCGACAAAATGTTTTACGACGAGAGTGACCAACAAATAGAAACGCACGTCTGAGTGAGGTCACTCTCTTCCCAGAAGGAAGTTGGTACTTAGAGAAAAATAAACATGTTGAAAACCCTAAACATGTGTTTACCACAGCTGGTCTACAGTCTGTGTCCGCCATGACAACTCAGTACCAGTGCAATGCATCGCTATCAGTCTGTGATCCGTTTGGATCCATGTTTCAGTTCAGGATCTACAGATTGGTTTACAGAGAAGGAAAGGAGTGTGTTTGGTTCACACCGAGCGCGACCGTAACGAGCAGAGAAACAAAGATGTTTGAGTCATTTGAAAAAATGACAAAGAGAACAATGAAAATTCCCCCTGCGGGTCAGGGGCAGGGTCCTGCCCCAAGTGAAGGAGTTTAAGTATCTCGGGGTCTTGTTCAAGAGTGGGGGAAGGATGGAGCGGGAGATCGACAGGCGGATCGGTGCGGCGTCAGCAGTAACTAGGACGCTGCATCGGTCTGTCGTGGTAAAGAGAGAGCTGAGCCGAAAAACAAAGCTCTCGATTTAAAAGTTGATCTACGTTCCTACCCTCACCATGGTAACCAGGATCTACGTTCCTACTCTCACCATGGTAACCAGGATCTACGTTCCTACCCTCACCGTGGTAACCAGGATCTACGTTCCTAACCCTCACCATGGTAACCAGGATCTACGTTCCTACCCTCACCATGGTAACCAGGATCTACATTCCTACCCTCACCACGGTAACTAGGATCTACATTCCTACCCTCACCATGGTATCCAGGATCTACGTTCCTACCCTCACCATGGTAACCAGGATCTACGTTCCTAACCCTCACCATGGTAACCAGGATCTACGTTCCTACCCTCACCATGGTAACCAGGATCTACATTCCTACCCTCACCACGGTAACTAGGATCTACATTCCTACCCTCACCATGGTATCCAGGATCTACGTTCCTACCCTCACCATGGTAACCAGGATCTACGTTCCTAACCCTCACCATGGTAACCAGGATCTACGTTCCTACCCTCACCATGGTAACCAGGATCTACATTCCTACCCTCACCACGGTAACTAGGATCTACATTCCTACCCTCACCATGGTATCCAGGATCTACGTTCCTACCCTCACCATGGTAACCAGGATCTACGTTCCTACCCTCACCATGGTAACCAGGATCTACGTTCCTACACTCACCTATGGTAACCAGATGTGGGTGGTGACTGAAAGAAGGAGATCGCGGGTACAAGCGGCCGAAATGAGCTTCCTCCGCAGGGTGGCTGGGCTCTCACTCAAAGATCGGGTGAGGAGCTCTGCCATCCGGGAGGAGCTCGGTGTCGAGCCGCTCCTCCTCCAGGTCGAGAAAAGCCACATGTGGTGGATGCCCCCAGAGCGCCTCACTGGTGAGGACTTTCGGGCATGTCCCACCGGGAGGAGACCAAGAGGCAGACCCCTGACCTGCTGGAGTGACTGTCTCCCAGCTGGCCGGGGAACGACTTGGGATCCTTCCGGGTGAGCTGGAGGATGTAGCCGGGGTGAGAGAAGCCTGGGCTTCCCGTTTGAGGCTGTTGCCGCCGCGACCCGGCCCCGGATGAGCGGGAGACGACAGAACGTAACGCACAAAGTGAACAAATTAAAGCGTAAAACAGGAACAAAAGCATAAAATAAAAAAAAAAAAAACTATTCAACCAAAGCTTTTTTAACACTTTTCTACAATTTATTAGGAAACTGATGTCATTTTAAAAAGTGTTATGAGTTAGAATTTTGGTCATGGAAGGAGGCATTGGCGCAGTGGTAGAATTTCCATCTGATGACTGTGAGAATCCACCTCGGCCAAAGCCTAGGAATCCCACGGACAAATGGAAAACAAAAAACAAAACTAAGAAGTTTGGTCTTACGGTCCAAGACTGATACACACTTAATATGTCTGGAAAAATGAACCTGTTAAAGCAAAGTCGAATGTGATCCCAAGTCAACCGCCCGGTGTGTAGAAGAACAAAAATTATCAACCAACAGGATTTTCATGCCGTCAACTCAGAAACTTTATAGCTCTTGTTAGTGAGTATTCAGACCCTCGAGCGATTCATCGAGTCGCTAAGATTCAGCAACTCGTGTGTTTTTTTTTTTTTTAAACCAACAATCTAGTAACTTTTTTCTAGTGTTATAGAATTTTTTGGAGTCTACGACATGAAAGCACGTTGTTAAGCCTGTTCACAATTAACAGCACCTACTGCTGCACTGAATTTGTGTGTGTGTGTGTGTGTGTGTGTGTGTGTGTGTGTGTGTGTGTGTGTGTGTGTGATGTCTAATGGTTGTGTAACAACAACAACACATGTGAGGGTAGTTTTACTGCAGGATGGAAACCATCTGTGTGTGTTTATGATCTTGAGACTGGACTGGTAGATCTGTGTGTGTGTGTTCTTGACACTGGACTGGTAGATCTCACTCTGTGTGTGTGTGTGTGTGTGGGGGCGGGCGGTGTATCCTTCTATAGGTAATAAAGTCATGGAACGTCTGTATGAAATAATTCATGTTTTTTTTCAATGTTCTGAACTTTTAAGTTTTATCAAGACATGTTTTAGGTTTTTAAGGAACTTTATTTATTTTCATTAGAAGTTTGCTTTTATTTTGGAATTATTTGTGAATCCATTATGTGATTAATTACAATATATTTTTCTCAGATTGAATCGATCCCGGCCTTCCGATACTTTTAATCACACATTAACGTGACACACTGGCAGAGAATGAAGGGTGTTTTGATGGGTTGCACCCCCAGAGTTTAGCCTCTAAAGTGTGTGAATTATGAGCCAAGTGTATTATCTTTGATGCAAACACTCCTCACTGCATCTGAAAAAAGAACCAGACCAACCTGGTTGATGGAATTAGCGCAGCAGGATGCGAGACCAGTTCCCAAAGAAGACATGGCAAAGAGGACGGGGTCGAACGGCACCGGAGCCATAGCGAATCCTGCTGCTGCAGTCGTGACCACCAGAGCTGGATCACACAAACAGATACGACGTTAAAACTTTTAAAAAATTATTGTTTTTAAAATATTTAGACTTTATTTACTCAAATTTGAACATCTTGGAAAAAATAACTAAATAAAAAAATTCTTCTAAAATTCAAACACAAAGAAAAAAAACTTCTTCTTTCGGCATTTCCCTTCAGGGGGCGCCACAGCACGTCAGTTTCTTCCATCTAACCCTATCTCCTGCATCCTCTTCGGTCACACCAACTATCTTCATGTCTTCCTTCACTGTATCCATGAACCTCCTCTTTGGTCTTCCTCTTGTCCTCTTTCCTGGTGGTTCCAAACCCAGCATCCTTCTTCTGATGTACTCTCTCTCTCTCCTCTGTACATGTCCAAACCATCTCAGTCTGACCTCTCTGACTTTAAAACCTCTAACATGTGCTGTTCCTCTGATCCTGTCCATCCTGGTCACTCCCAGAGAGATCCTCAGCATCTTCATCTCTGATACAAACATCTCTGTTTCCTGTCTTTTCCTGAGTGACACTGTCTCTAGACCAATCAGCATGGCCGCTCTCACCACACTGTCTCTAGACCAATCAGCATGGCCGCTCTCACCACACTGTCTCTAGACCAATCAGCATGGCCGCTCTCACCACACTGTCTCTAGACCAATCAGCATGGCCGCTCTCACCACACTGTCTCTAGACCAATCAGCATGGCCGCTCTCACCACACTGTCTCTAGACCAATCAGCATGGCCGCTCTCACCACATTGTCTCTAGACCAATCAGCATGGCCGCTCTCACCACACTGTCTCTAGACCAATCAGCATGGCCGCTCTCACCACACTGTCTCTAGACCAATCAGCATGGCCGCTCTCACCACACTGTCTCTAGACCAATCAGCATGGCCGCTCTCACCACACTGTCTCTAGACCAATCAGCATGGCCGCTCTCACCACACTGTCTCTAGACCAATCAGCATGGCCGCTCTCACCACACTGTCTCTAGACCAATCAGCATGGCCGCTCTCACCACACTGTCTCTAGACCAATCAGCATGGCCGCTCTCACCACATTGTCTCTAGACCAATCAGCATGGCAGCTCTCACCACACTGTCTCTAGACCAATCAGCATGGCCGCTCTCACCACACTGTCTCTAGACCAATCAGCATGGCAGCTCTCACCACACTGTCTCTAGACCAATCAGCATGGCCGCTCTCACCACGCTGTCTCTAGACCAATCAGCATGGCAGCTCTCACCACACTGTCTCTAGACCAATCAGCATGGCCGCTCTCACCACACTGTCTCTAGACCAATCAGCATGGCCGCCCTCACCACACTGTCTCTAGACCAATCAGCATGGCCGCTCTCACCACACTGTCTCTAGACCAATCAGCATGGCTGCTCTCACCACACTGTCTCTAAACCAATCAGCATGGCCGCTCTCACCACACTGTCTCTAGACCAATCAGCACGGCCACTCTCACAACACTGTCTCTAAACCAATCAGCATGGCCGCTCTCACCACACTGTCTCTAGACCAATCAGCATGGCCGCTCTCACCACACTGTCTCTAGACCAATCAGCATGGCCGCTCTCACCACAGTTTTCTACACTTTTCATTTTATCACACCTGATACTTTTCTCCACCCGTTCCAGCCTGCCTGCACACACTTCTTCACCTCTTTTCCACACTCTCCATTGCTCTGGACTGTTGATCCTAGATACTTAACATCTTCCACCTTCTTTATCTCTTCTCCCTGTAACCTCACTTTTCTATTTGAGTAGATCAACTTGTAAATCCAGAGCTTTGCTTTTCAGCTCAGCTTTCTTTACTATGATGGATCAATACAGCGTCCTAGTTATTGTTGACGCTGCACTGATTTGTGTCCATCTCCCGCTCCATCCTTCCCTCACTCTTTAACAAGCCCCCAAGTTTCTTAAACTTTTCCACTTGGGGAAAGACCCTGTTGTGTAAGATTTTCAAACCTTTGTTGAAAATGTACTCTTTATTTTTCCCCCAGTGATTCAGGGGGTATTCCACCCTTTCAGCCTGAATGTTTGAGGTAAAACAATCCTCACCTGTAAGTTTGATCTTGGACAGCCGGGCGTAGACGTCCAATAAATCAGCTTTTTCCACTTTCAGCTCTTTCCACTGTCTGTCCAGGCGCGCCTGCTTTGCTTCTTCTGTTTCTACGTGAACGTGTGGGGTTTCCTGAGGATTGAAGTAGCTTTCAGAATCTTTCTGCTCCGCCACGTGTTCCGCAGCAGGTTGTTGCTCATCGGCGGGATCGGAGGCAGACATCACATGGTCTATGGTTGGTATCCTCTCCACCTGCCTCTCCACGCTGTCCTCTCTTTCATCCACCATGCTGGGGACGTGAGTCTGCTTCGGGCTGACGCGCTGCTGCAGCTCATTGTTTTTATTTGTGATGTACTGCCAGAAAAAAAAGATGCGGAAGTTAACTTTTCATGGACATTTACTGAAACAAAGAAAACCTCCTGAAGATTTCAGATTCATCTATAGTGGTACTGAGTAACTGTGGGTGGGGAGACAAGAACCAATCAAGAATCAAGAAAACCTTTATTTGTCCCTCAATCAGAAAATTGCAGTTGATAAAAAACTTTGAAGGAAAATAAAATGAAGCTTCAAAGCACAAAAAAATTGAGGGAGTTTATTTGAATTTTTTTTAAACTGTTTTACTCAATCAACTTAGCTCTAATTTGGTTTCATCTATAGTTGGTACTGAGGAACTGTGGGCAATTTTTTAAAAATTTCTGTTGCTTGGGAGATAATGCGTTCACAAGTAGCTCTGACTTTGAACTTGATGACCTTGACCTTTGGTCGCAGTACCCTGAAAACCCTTTGGTTCATCTATAGTTAGTACTGAGTTACTGTACCAACCAAACCCTTGAAAAGTGTGGGAGTGGGTTCAGTGAGGTTTTTTTTTAAAGGACAGGAACGCATGCAGCTTGAATGCTCTCCAATCGGAATCATAAAAAAACTAATTAAAAACAAAGGTGTGGATTTTCTGGTGGATACACGTGAAGATAAAAAGTACCTGTCGCTTTAAGAAGGTGAGATGCTGATACGTCAGCCAGTCTGATGGATCTCTTCTCTGTAGGTGAGTGAGACAGCGAACAGCATGGTTACACCGCGGGACAAGTTGGACCAACTTCTGTTTCACACCAACACCAACAAAACCTGCAAGAAACACCAGAGAAAATGTTCCAATTAAAGTCACCACTGACTAGTTTAATTAAAGTAAAACTGTAGCTGGTATCGATGCTTTGAGAAAATAGTAATAGATATGTTATGAAATTTTGAGATCAATAATTAGTCATATATTATCGTTGGCCAAATAGCAAGAAGCTTGGGAGTCCCAAAGTGAGGGTGAGGCTTGAAACACTGGTCTTTCTGTGTGAAGTTTGCATGTTCTCCCTGTGTATGTGTGGGTTTTCTATGGTTTCCTCCAAAAACATACATTGTTAAGTTGATTAGCTGCTATGAAATTGACTGTAGGAATGAGTGTGTGGCCCTGCAACAGACTGCCAACCTGTTTGGGGTGTACCCTGCCTCATTTCAGTAATCAGATATAAACTCCAACCTGGTTAAGAATAAGCAGTTCAGGAGATGAAAGCAAACATTACTGTCTTTATAAAAAAAAAACCACTGGATTGTGTTCATTCTTTAAATTACTTCACATTTCTTTTTTTTACTCTCATGATAATAAAAATGATCATATTTTATTTTCTTGAAATTATGGGATGTGGTTTTGGTTTGTAAACATGTTAAACATGAAGTTTCCTCCATGAGCCAAAAACATCACATAGAACTTTAAAACATGTGTTTGTTTACATGTGTTTAGTTTGATTCCAGATAATTAGGTTATTTTCTATTAGATGCAGTGAAAACACTGATTAAAAGAAATGAAATCACTCTAAACAATATTAAATAACTTTTGTCAAACAATGTCATTGTGTTAATCGATTATCCTAAAAACTGAATTTTATATCTTTTTATTTTAATCTTCTTTGAACCAAAATAAACACCAAAAAATATCAGATATTATCAATTTTACATCCATGTTTTCTTCCTTTATCAATCGTTTCTCCAACATTTAACAGGTTTAAATCTCTTAAATACACACCATCAACAACACACAGCTAGAAAACATTTATAAAAGTACATTTAGCTGCTTTAAAATAAAAAATACATGAGTTTTAGACACATTTTCCTTAAAAACAAACATGTTTCCTCTTGGTGGCTACATGCTAAGCTAGCACCAGATTCAGCTTTAATGGCCGCTAACTTTAACATTTAAGTTAAAAAACACTTTTTAAAGCAGCGACAGGATAAATTAAAGACTGCTTTTTATTGCTGTTACCTGACAATCTGCAACATGGCGTTTTAAACATCTTGTCAGGGGTTTAAACCGGCTCCGGTTACGACCCTGTCAGACACAGCGCGCCGCCATTTTCACCTCCTTAGGTAAAGGGAAGTACTTCCGGTGTAAAGGTCACCACGTGTTCAACTGAATTACAAACATTTTTTAATATTTTTAAGCTGTTTTTTTTTTGTTTGTTTTGCTTTTTTAATTTTTTTTTTTTAATTTAAAAATTTGTTTTTTGTATAATCGGATTGTTATTATTATTATTGTTATTATTTAGTATTAATTCATAGTACATTATCAATGTGAACTCTGAGGTGGACAAGGTGGTACATGGAGTCCCACGAGGCTCAGTCTTTGGACCAAATTCTTGTCACAGATTCTGTTCATAACCTTCATGGACAGAATTTCTACGTGCAGTTGAGGTTGTGGA